>CM054002.1:13915847-14285180 GCA_028641665.1 Chelonus formosanus
TTTTTAAATATGATTTCACAGGGAACTCACTTATCGGTGTACTTTGATGAGGAGCAGCGGTAAAAGATTCATCATCAATTATTATGCTATTATCCACATCATAATCAACAGTATTATTATCATGTGTTGTTTGAAAGCTTGTCGCTCCTTCTGTAGGTTTTTTTTGATCAGCTCTTCTTTTTTCACATTAAATTCCTCTGTTTTTATCGGAGTCTTGTCCACTAATTGTTGTGAAGAAGTTACAACTGGTTTAAACATTTCGTTCATAGCCCGTTGGGTTCTTTCTCGCCCATGTTTAATAATTTCATGCTTCTGGCATATTGCGTCACTGGCTTTCGCAATTTAATGCAAAATATCAGCTCGTTTTTGCATTTTTTTTATCTTCATACTACCACTTTGATGACCGCGTCACAAATGTTCTTTTTCTCTTATTGTTGTTCAATTCATATATTTATAAAGCAATCAAATCCTGTTCTATAACATCCACAACTGATTTCTCTATCTTTATCGATAACGAAGAATCCATACTTATCATTCCAACATTGAGAACAAAGTTCTCGAAAATCAGAAAATGTCATATCAGTATTTACATGATCATCGTAAATATGCTTCAAATTCATATCATCTTGTCGGAAGAGCACGAGAAAATTTGTATTATCTCGCACTAGATGTTTGGGAATACGTGCATAAGTTTGGCAGAGATAAAAGCTATCAACATCTCTGTGTCGTCCTATACAAAAAAAAGCACGCATATTATCTTGTTTTTCACACACTACGTCATCAAAAATCATTATTGAATTTGGTTTTGCTTGCTCTGGTTTAACAACTTCCTCATGTTCATTAGAAGGAAAATAACCCATACCTTCTACAGGTTTAAGTAATTTTTCCAAAAATTTGTATTTTAGCTGATGTATGGATTTCGAATATAAATATATATTTTCAAATCGTAATCCATTTGGGTGTACAATAAGAGCTAAGAGAGCATTTGTTTCACCGCAATTCGAGGGGCCACATATCACGCCGCGAACGCTACTTAGTAATAAATTACCATGGCGTTGAATTTTTACAGTTTGTGGCACGACGTTGTCGAAATTCGACACCGATAATTGAGTTATTTGTTGCTCGAACTTCATCTCGATATCAACTGAAGAGCTAGAGTATAAATGCACGACTTTTATGGGAATTATTCCAGTACAGCTCAGGTGATGACACAGTACAGACGTGGTACCCGCTTAGTTAACACCATTATAAATAAATTGCCATTTGAGTTACATATTCCTGGATATCGGTATTGTGGACCCGGAACAAAATTACAACAACGATTAGAACGTGGTGATCCTGGTGTAAATCCGTTGGACGCAGCGTGTTAAGAGCACGACATTGCGTATTTGAGAAATTAAGAAAACGTAGAATCAAGAAACGCAGCTGATAGAGTGCTTGCTAATAAGCTTGGCAAAGAGTTTTTGCAAAAAACGCAAATCTTGGTGAGAGAGCTGCTGCATTAGGAGTTACAAATATCATGAATGTTAAATCAAAACTCGGAATGGGTTTGAAGAAAAGAGTGGGGAAGAAGAAAGTTGAAAAAGGTTTCAAGAAAATACTTTTGAGACAGATTGTGGATCCGGCCAAGTTGATGATAAATTCGGGTATCGATCCAATAAAATCAGCATTGATAGCTGCACGGAAAGCAGTAAAAACGATTGGTGGAAAATAAAGGTTCGAGTTCCTCGTGTACTACCTGTACCGATAAAGGTTGGAGGTGTTTTACCACTTATACCGATATTTGCTGGGCTGAGTGCAATTGGTGCTTTAGCTGGTGGAGCTTTAGGTATTGCAAAGGCAGTTAGTAATGCTGAAGCTGCTCATCGTCAATTGGATAAAGCGAAACGTCACAATCGAAAAATGGAAGCAATAGCCTTGGGTAGAGGTCCACGTTTCAAACGTCGAAAACGAGGATATGATCTACACTTGGAGCCGGCGAAAAACCTCGTATAGAGCTACCACATCGAGCATTAACAAACATCGATATTTTGGAGTATGCAATAATTATGAAAATTCCATACTTTCGTGGAGTTTCAATGAGATATGATTTACCGAAATCTGAACCATGGAAAAATGAGTCAGCTATCATTAACCTTGATGATAAAGATGGACCAGGAACTCACTGGGTTGCATATAAAAAACAAGGAAATAAAGCAATATACTTTGATAGTTTCGGTAATTCAAAACCTCCAACTGAACTTCAAAAATATCTCGATGTTGGTTGCATACTATATAATCATACAAAGCAACAAGATTATTCAACAACAAATTGTGGACATCTATGTTTAAAGTTTCTCAGGGAAAAACTTGAAGTTCTTTGGGGACTTAGTATGGAATATAATCTCGAAGATATATAAGCGATAAACATGAATAAAAGTACTTCAGTCATGGACGATTCATTCATCATAACGCTGTCTGGACAGTCCTCTACATTAGAGGCATATTATTTTTTACCTATCGAATTAACAAGGACAAAAAATTATGTACTGGGTCTTGTTGAATTATTAACGTTCAACTCTATCCCAAATATCGACAATGGAAATAATAAATTTTATTATAATATAAATAAACGAAATAAAATTATTGAAATACCAACAGGAAGCTATGAAATTGAAGATATTGAAAATTATTTGAAGAAGGCTGATCCTAAACTGTCAATTTCCATTAAACCTGACAACAATGAATTGCACAGTAAGATTTACAGTTATAACGCTACAATAAATTTCGAGCCACATGATTCTATTGGTCGTCTGTTGGGTTTTCATCCCATGCAGTATCGATAAGATTTGTAGCATTTTTTATGATGAAATCCTTTGTTAAAAGTTTTAAATCTACTGGATGCAACTTGAGTAATTTGTTGGTTATTTGATAAATTTTCATTGGTCTGATATCATCATCAAGAATTGAAATATTCTCAAGAACCCATTGGTTTAGTTTTTTTACATTTCTGAGTGCACATTTATATCGAGGGTTGTATAGACGTGGAAATTTTGAATCTATTTCTTCCTTCATCATTCCTCCGCAGTGTTGGTCGTGACGTGGACAATTAATAGAAATCGAATTATTGTAAATTGTAAAATCCTCTCTACCTAATCTTATGATTGGTATATCTATTTTCACGAATGATTCCAGATAATATTGCACTTTATAATGGCGAACAAAAATGTAGCGCACGTTGTTCAATGTCTCTTTCGAGTATTTAACCAATGTTTCATATGGTGTATCACCAATTTCCCATGAAAGTCCAAAGTGTGACGTCATTTTCCCGAAAAAGATATGACGTTTTATTATTATTATTCTAAGAAAGACTCGATACAAGTGCAGAGAGAATGAAATCTATACTCTCGATCGTTAAGTTTCTACGATTTTTTTAATTTTTTTTTTAGAAAGGTTTATCTGATGCGGATGTATAAAAGAATTTTTCATTTTACTTCTGTGACGTCATTTCTCCGAAAAGCCGACAAAGATGTTTAACCAAACAGAGATGACGTATTATTCTAGGAATCACGAGACAGTAACAAAGGAAAATTGCGTTGTCTGGGAATGTGTTTTGAAAATTGACCGCGAGAGCAAGGCTTATATAAAAACAGAAAAAGACTTTTGACAAGTTAATTCAGTCACAGTCATATCAAATATATAAACTATTCAATAGTGCATTGTCGAGGAACGTAAAAATGGATTACATCAACAGCATCGCCAATAACAAGCAAAAACCTAAGAAAAAAATGTTAGAATTGGAAACAACGAAGCCATATAAAGTGACAGGGCTGAAAAAATTAAAAGCAAAGCATGGTGACGCAGTCATTGCAACATTAGATGATGAATTCATTGTTTTTCCACCAAAACGACTTGTTGAAGTGTTCAAAGATGATGATGTTGCATTCAACGTGTTCCTGGACTTCGTCAAACGCAATAAGTTGTCCCTTCTCTACATTGGTGGAGAATGGAATAATTTCAAGTTCATTGAATTGCAAGAAGACAAAATCTCAGAGGAATCCGCAAAACAAGATGACTGATTAAACAAAATATATATATATATATATATATAATTATATCAATGTAATACAATTAAAATCTATAACAATAATTATAAAATAAAATTTTTTTAATTTAAATGTTTTTGAAATTTATTTATATTACCTTCTAACAGATAACAAGATTTGAATTTATTCTGAGAATTGAAATATGACGTACTTTTCATGGAACACAGGAAATTGCGTTGTTAGGAAATGTGTTTCAATAATTGGCCGCTAGAGTAAGAGCTATATAAATCGGCGTTAAAATGCTATCCTATCAGTCAACGAATTTCTGTGAGAGGGTACTTAACAATTACGTGTAGAGGAAACGAATAAAGGAGTGTTGTTACGTCTATGACGTCGTTTGTTTTGAAGAAGCTAACGAAGAAATGATATTTATAAATAAAATTTTTCTGGGAATTAAAATCTAACGTACTCCTCTGCGAATAAAACTTTCAAAAGTTACAAAGAAAATTGCGCTGTTAGAAAAATGTGTTTGAGTTATCGGTCGCTAGAGGTAGGGGGCTATATATGAACAGAACAGATTGCCAACAAGTCAGTTCAGCAACAGAGATCATCGGACACATATCTAAGTGTACACGCTTAAGTGTAGAACAGTGATTGGTAAATTGTTGTGTGTGAAATAAATATGGATATTAAACCGCCGGAATTACAATCGCCTGATGATCGATAGTCGTTACAGGTCGATAATATTCAAAAAATTTTAATTCTTCACCCACTACAACAGCGCTACTCAGTGAAAAAGATTGACAACAGTTACCAACAATCAATTGGTAACAATTGCCAGTAAAAAAATTCAAATTCTTTCACCCGCCACAACAGCAGCGCCGCCCAAATATTACCGACTGCAGGTCAATACAGCGCCATCTAGCTGGAAAACTGAAAAATACATCTACAACCGGTAAGTTACCGGCCCTGTCAGTAAATTTCCGACACGGTCGGTAATAGTAGATTGAGTCCCCCTCCCCACTTAACTACTTCAAACTGTAAATAGACATGTACATACATCTTCAATGAAGTAAAAAAATAGACTGTATTCTTGTAAATACTTTTAAACTTATATTTATTATGAAAAAAGTCATTTCAAAAATTTTATTTTAAGTTTTTTTTTTTTTTTTTCTTTTTTAAGTTAATTTTTTTTTTTTTTTTTTTTCTTTTTTCTTTAAAAAAAAAAAATTTTGAGTTAAGTTAAGTAAAAAAAACTTTACATAAAGTTTAAATAAAATATTATTCATAATAATAATACATTGATCTAACCAGTTAATGGGCTGTGAAATTCTAGCCAACTTTAAATTGTTAAGTTTCACATAACTAAACATTAATAGAAATTTCCATTTAACGAATATGTTCATTTATTTACATAACTATTTAAAAGGCATGACCAACTATATGAATATATAAAAATATGAAATCCAAATATTTGACTTACTCAAAGAGTCTGATATAGTCAATATTTCTTGAGCAAGTTCTAATAAAAATTTTTTTGTTCCTTGTTGTTGTAATAATACAAGCATTTCTATGCATTATTAATAACTGCTTCGTTATTATCAGTAATAACTGCAGCAATATAATTTATGAAATTGTAATAACTCCATTTTTCGAATTATTCAATATTTGTTATAAAGAATTATGAAGCAACAATTAACTCAACAGGCAGTGAACCCAACATAAACAAGCAATTATACAATGTTTTGACATTTTTTTTATAAAATCAAATAAATTTCCGAAATATACACAAAGGTTCATAAATAAATGTACTTTGAATTTTAAATGAACGAAAATGATTTTTATTTTTATAAAAATTATTAATTTACAAACTTAGTAAAATAATTATTAACGAAATTAAATTGATTTTTTAAAATTAAATCATTGTTTCTCATTTTAGCACTCTAGTTGTTGCGAAAATAAAAATATATCTTTTCATTTTGTGCATTTTATAAATAATTTATCACGTTGCTGTGTAACACCAAAGTCATAATGAATAACAATTAAAATTAAAAGGTATACGCATTTTCATAGCACCGGTGCTCCAGTTTTATTGACAAATGAAAAATCTTTAAAAAAGGAAAGTAGATCTTTTAACGAATTAAGAGATTATTTATAATATACAATATATTAAAAAATTGTATCCTGAATCAAATCGTGTAGTAGGTGTCTCGAGTACAAACTGTTGATACAGTCATAAAAATGTAATAAGTCTTAACTCACTGTAAAGGGTTTGAACACCAGCATGTTATAAAGCGCATTATCTAGACGTACATTATATTATATATACCAAATATTATCATTAACCTATTTTTTTGTTCAAAATGAAACCTAAGTTGTTTGATTCTTATTAAATAAGATCGCAACATCCTTTGTTAGTTTCGCGTTCTGCTCGTTCAATCTGGTTCTCTTTCATCTTTCGCGCTCCGATTGCGTGCATCAAATCATAAAATACCTGAAAATAAATAATTCTTCAATATAAGGGTAATTTAAATTGCTAATAAATTATTTTAATAATTTAAAAAATAATGTTTCACTGTTTTTAAATAAAAAATTTCAACAAACATACGAAGCAAACGCAGTAAAGCATAGTCAAAAAAATGAGCGAACCTATAGAATAATGCACTTTTTTTCTTGCTTTCAGCACGATCCTTCCCATGACCAATGCTCACCGATTTATCTTCAATTTTACGAGATTAGATTTCACGCATCAAGTCATAAAAAACCTGAAAAATGTGCAAGTGATGCCAATTCAACGACACTACCGTGATAATGAGCAACATAAACATGTATAAATTCATGCCAAGCAACATATTATGATAAAACGTATAATAATTTCTTTAATTCTTATTATTATGTCTTGCCTTGTCAAAATTTTCACTTTTTTTAGTACTTGTTTCAACGTACGGTACACCCCATTGTTGTCATCGCGCCTGAGCTTCATCTAAACTAACTTTTCTCTTTGCTTAAAGATCACTCTCATTTCCCATTAGGGAAAAAGGAATATTTTCATCATTTTTCACTCCCAGAATTTGTTCCCTATAAAATATGATAATAATTTATCAATGAGTCCATCAATTTGAATTTCTATTTATCTTAATTACCTGAATTCTTGGGAAGCTTAAAAACTATCATCTTATGTAATAGAAAATATACATAAAAAACCTTCTCCACTTCTAAAATAATTATCCCTGATAGCAGCATAGTCTTCTTGTCCAACAGTAGCCAAAATATCTATTTGTACTTCTTCAGCATCTAACATAACTTTCTTCCTATATGAGTCAGCCTTTGTTGGTTCACAATCCTCTACAATCTTTCAAACACGAAACAGGGTGTGATTGAAGTATTTCAAACTTTAAAATCTTTTATTTTATGTTTATATAAAGGATAAAAATAAATGCTTACCTCATCATACATGAATTGAAGTGTTAGTGCTGATTTTCTTACACCTCTTTTATTAATTACTGCTTTGATACTCTTTTCGATTTTCATTAATTACTGCTTGGAGTTGAACTGGAGTAGACAGTCGACGTTTCTCATATTTATATGGATATAAATCCTCCATGTATTTTTTAAAAAAAAAATAGATTATTATTAATTTTTTGCAATAATAGACAAGGAATCGAACTAATTTTCCAATTATACGTATTTCTGTACATAGGACAATCTTATATAATGTTGTATTTTGTACAGCTTATGATTTTTTACCTTTCAGATGTTAGAAGATCAACATAGAAGATGCATAGAAGATCAACACACGGCATTAAGGATGAAACAGATTTCGCCCTGAAGATGATACCAATTTTTAAAACCTGATAATGTCTTCCATTAATAATAACTAGTTGATTATCATTAATTCATTAATTTACCTGGGTCAAGCATCAATTAGATTCGTAGTATTGTATCTAAATAGCGCTGTGCTATAATCTTAATGTTTCCTTGATGAATAGAGTATCATTAGTTAATTGAAATCATTCACTCCATGAACAATTTTTGATCGGTGACGTAATCTGGAGAATAAATGGTTTTAGGTTTACTTTATAAGATACAAAATAGCGAATGAGTCCAATTAGAATAAATCAATTTTTCTTTTAATTAATAAATATCAAATACAGTGCTTTTTGTTTCTCTCATTAATACATGTAATTGAATATGTTGTGTGTGTCCGAGGAGATGCTTAAAGAGAGGGAGGCTGTCCTCACACCGACAGCTATGACAGCTTGACCAATGTCTACCTGTTAAGGATAGAGTTTCTAGAACTGTATATAATTTGCATAGAAAGTATTTGATAACAATAACGATACTAATAGTAAAGCTAATAATGAAAAATAGCTAAGATAGACTGTAAACCTCCATTTTTAGTAGAGTTTCAGGAAGAAACTGACAAAAAGTCTTATTTCCCAAGCTAAAAATTGTCTTTTATAATTTTTTATTCAATCTTAGCGCTAGTGCAGATGATGGTACATACATTGACTTCCCCCTTTCATAAAGATTAATTTTTAGACTATTCATTACATTACTATGTAGCTTTACATGTTTCAGCATGACATTGTGGGGGATATTATTACTCTATATTTATGTAACTAACTTTCATCATTATCTCATATCACCTACTGTAAGTTACTGCCACTTACTTTTTAATTTATACTCAGAACGATATAGGATTTTTTCAATCTTTAACTTACAATAAAATTATTTCTACTATAAAATAAGTAGAGGGCTGAAAAAAAACCCTTCATTTCCTTCGATTGCAGAGTAATAAAAATTGTCAAATATTGATCATATTATACCCATAGTTACATGATAGTATCATTTCTAATATCTTTATTTTTGGTTTTTTCAATATTCTATTTTAAAAATACCATTAAAAAATAAATATACATATAAAGACATGTTATATATTAGATACTTGCTTTGTGTTGTTGCTTTTATCGTACAAAAATATTTATATTTATGCCAGATCATTCTTGTATCCAATTTCCAATAACTAATTTCCATTAATTATGATAGAAATGGAAAAAAATGAATAAATAAAAGGGGCAAAACCATGCTAATGAGCGAGTCTTTTTTTCATTGTTGAAACTTTTATTCACAAACTTTGATTTAATCATGAAGACACTTATGATACCATTTTACAATCTTTCTTTTTATTGATAACCGTAGGGCCTTGGCCGCCATGCTCGCCTTCCTCGTCTCCCACGGCTTCCGGGATTACTTGGATAATAATAATATACCTGCAAAAAATGTACTGTGTTTTATTTATGATTTATATTATGTAAAAAATATAGGAAATATGAATATAACAATTCAATATGTACTGGAGGATATGGCTGTATAGGCTGCTGATAACCAACAGGTTGAGATGTTGGACCATATTGTATCGGCTGCACAGGCTGCTGATAAACAGGCAAGGGTGTTGCACCTAATTGTGGTTGAATTGGCTGCATTGGCATACTCGTACCAGCTGCATATGTATATAAAGCATCGGTTTGATACATAGCTGGCCGTGGCATAGGATGTTGAATAAAATTATGATGAGACGCTGCATCAGGTGGTATCGCCTCCATCTTTTCTTCTGTTCTTTTATCTCCTTTACTTTCCTTCACCTCCTCCACCAATTCCGATATTTTATCGAAAAGTTTTTGCATAATATTGTTATCTGTAACAATATTTTTCAGCAAAATAAAAAATTATTAATATATATTTATGGATAAATACAAGCACATCAAACCATCAAACATACTTTCCGCCATGATGCTTATAACAGAACTGACTTCGTTTTAGCATATACATGTACATTAGCATGCGTCATCAATCGAACAGATTTTATTGGATAACGAAATTTAGCGGTTACAATATTATAAAAAATTTGACTGGTTCGCTCTCATGGGATAGTTCACTCACCTCTTCTCTCAATTTATAAAAAATTTTTTCTTTTATTTCTTCTTATAAATGAATATAATATTTTTTTTGCCATACGTTCTTTTATTACAATAACATTTATTCATAAGAAAATTCAGCGACTACAGTGCATGAAAATCCCGCGCAATCCTTTTACTATTTCCAGTAATTATCAGTAGCGCCACTTTGTTTGTCACGTGTATTTGCATCGTATCGAGTGATATTTAGTACACTCGGGATTATTTGTATCTTGTTACATGCTTGTATAAAACACAATAATATTTTGTTGTAATTATCAATTGACATCGGAATTTATCATAATTATTGGATTTCATTTCTATACAACATTTGATTGAAAGGTAAATGTGATTTTTTTTGGCCTATTATTTATGAATAATGAATCTACAAAAATCCATGTACACAATTGTTAACATATCTTTTTATCAAATAGCCATGGAACGTCGTTATCGTCGAGACTCTTTAAAAAATACTAAAAAATTGCGACTATCTACTCCACGATTTAACCGGGAAAAGAAGGCTATTCTTCGGTAAGTTTCATACAAAATATAGTGTGTATTCAATCGCATTGCTCAATCAACGATTGCCACTAAATTCCCAATAAGTTCATTTTTTTCCAACATATACAAGTTCCAGACTATGTTCCAGTGCAGATTCATCTTTTGATATAATCATTTCTTTTCCATATTTGTCAGATTTGATTAAATTTACAAATTACAAAATAGTTTTTTAGAATGAAATACATGTATATTAATTTCAAAACATTTGTGTCAATAACATGTCACATATGTAACATTTGATTTCAACAGATAATTAACATGGAATAGTAGTTATCTGATACTGAAAGTGATATTACTTTCTGTAATTTCAAGATGCTACTAGTTTCATTATTTTTAATGACTGAACATTCTTTTATTGATACATTAATAACATCAACATAATTTTTAAACTGAAACGAAACGTCAATTCTCGTTACAAAAAAAAACTGTAAGTGTATAAATATACAGGTGACGATCTACATAAAAACATAATCATATGTTTGTAGAAAGAATGTATGCTGGACAATAAGGTTTTAATGATAATACTCCCTTTAAACTAAAATTTCTTAAGATTAAGTTACATGAACATTCAAAAAAATGATAGTTATTTCATATACATCATCACATCGAATTGAAAGCTAATATATACGTGTTTTATATAAAGATAATTATAGAATACATTGTATTTCAAACATTTGGAGTAAAAATTGCCAAATCACGTATAGTGGACAAAAGCTAACAATCTCATAAAATTTTATCTATCTGTTTTTCATAATTGATTTGTAATTTTATCAAAAGCTTCATCATTAGTAATTGTTTTTATATTTTAATTATGATTCTGTAACTTTAGCCATTGCTATCATTAAAACTTGTAAGTAAGTGTTGTCAAATATTTTGTCATATTTCTTACATTTTAAATCAAATTTCATTGTATCTCAATGGAACGTTTCTCATCAAATGCCAATTTTTTGTAAAGTCACACGTCGTTATTTATCTATTTGCAATAATTTGGTAATTTCTGATCTATAAATTCATCTGTGTACATTTATTTGAAAAATATTTTTTTTGGCATATATAAAGCCAATACATAATATTCAATTTACATATTCAATTACAAGTTTATAAGTACAGTAAAGTGAAGTATGGATCAATATTAGCTGTAATTATATTATTTTGAACCAAAATTTTCTGATGTTCAACTTAATGTCTTTCATCCAAGATTTATTCAATTTTCTAATTTTTTTTCATGAATGTGGAAAGTACGCAATATGACTAATGAATTCTTCCAGATTTAAGAAGGACTCCTCTGTCTTAGTATAAATAATTTTTTAACACTTTTTTCATTCAAAAGTATTTTCTAATTCATTGTAAGTAAAAAAAACTATTAGAAACATTTTTAAACTTGCGAAACAAGTCTTTAAAACAATAACAACAGAACTAAGTAGAGATCACCTCCGTACAAGGGTTATTTCAAAGACAATTAACATATGTTTATTCGAAGAGCAATAGAATCGAATTTTTCTCGTTTGTTTTGATAATATAGTACATACATGGATATAGTATATTTCACACCTAGAGAGGAAAAGTAGACTAGCTCAAACCACGTGTAAAATTACAACCCGGGCCGAAGGCGAGGGGGGTAAACACGTGGTTTAAGCTTGTCTAATTGTCCTCCTTAGGGCTGAATATGATTTTTCGTCATACCTGAGTGGAAAATTCAACCCCTCTCCAATGGGAAAGTGAACTTTCCGCGCAGGTATGACGAAAAAAGATTTTTCTTCTAAAATTTAAAACAAAACGCTGATGTAATGAGAATACAGTACAGACAGAAAAAAGAGTGCATACTATGAGTTTGCCTATAAGATGCATTCTTCTTTGTTATTCTCTGGAATCTATTTCAATGAACTACAATTAAAGTTTTTTTCCTGCCGACATTAATGACATTATTAATGAACATGAATTTTTTTTTTATAACCACTTTCAGTAGTGTATACATACTACATCATCCAAAACATGTCTTGAGTTTTATGAAATACATCAGTTGGTTCAATAACAATTAGTATCACCTCATGTAGTTCTATAAAATTTGAAGATATCGACTTCTCATAATCTACATATTTTAATTTACATTGTGAGTAACATGTGTTACCTACGTTACTTGATTCATTTCTTCATGAAGGAATAAGTGCACTTACCATTGACCGTATGAACATTTCGTTGTTTTAAACCGAAGCTTTCAGTCCTGATTTACATCAGCACTGACAAAATAAAAATTAATTAAATATTAAGAAAAATAGTTCTTGATTATATTGTGTTAATACTTTTCATCAGTAATTCTAATTCTACTTTTTAATTTGGACAAGTTGATGTGATATACATTCTGCAATAAGTGCTGTAAAATAATAGCATATATCATAGGATTGGCTGGATATTTGTTTACACAATTTTTTATAAAATTTAGCACTAGTCTTCAACCTCGTATCATACGTGATCTTACTTTGTAGACAAACAAAACATTGTTAATGTATTAACAAATTAATTATAATTAATTAATATTAATTTCTCAGAAATTATTGATAAAATTTGTTATGTAGTGATGATAAGCTGTACAATGCCTTCTCTTACTTTTCATTGTTTATATAAGGACAACGATGACAAATACAAAGTGTATTTTTCATATAAATTAATTTCTTAACGAAAAGTAAATACAACAGCACCTGTGCAGTAGTATACCTATCTATAACAGGCAATGAAATGTAGCGATTAAGCACTGTCTGAATCATAACCTGTTTTGAACTTCCCGGTTGAATGTAGCCTTAAATACCATTTGAATGAACTTTATAAAAATAATATTAATTGTCCATGGACGAATTTCAAACAATTGTAGCATGTTAGAATTTTCAGAGAATACTTATTTTTCAATTTTGATGCAGTTATCACCAATACGTTTGTTACAATTGTTATTACTTAAGTAATCTACCGAAATTGATATGTTTATTATCAGAGAAAGACACAAAATAAAAAAGTGGTGATAGTTAATGTAGCTGTCAACATTTTTTTTGACTTCTTTCATTTCTTTTCTTGACTATTGTTTTTTTTTATGACAAGAATTAAATACTGCATACTTTTCTCATGCGATCATGTTCTTTGTTTTGTGTTATGCATTCACTTTTGAATTGAAATAAATTATATTTTTGTCATAAAAACGCTATTTATGACAGAACAACGTTCTTTCTACACCAGAGTAGGGCAGGTTCTTCAATACAGGAATCATGCGTGTTACTTGGAAGCGTACAAAAATGAATTTTTGTGAAGCAAAGTAGAAAGGCTTTTCTTAATAATACATTTGTTAAAGAATGCAGTGTAACCACTGTTTTCTGTTGAATGCAATTTAAATGAAAGCATGATTCTTAACTGTACCAATGAAAAATCTTTCATTCACTGAATTGTCTGTCAATGAAAATTTTCGTGTACGGAGAGAGAAATTCTATACAGTTTGTAGCGTAATTTTATAATTCTTACTAGGATAATACAGTTAAATTAGGGCAGATCAGATATTATCGATTTATTGAATTTTCAGAAAAACAATTTTTGTAAATTCATAAAATCAAAATTTATATGAGAATATTAAAAAAAAATATTATTTATACAAGACTTACGCTGACACAAAAGTAATTACATAATTATTTTTAACAAAGAATGTTAGTAACATAAGTATTTATTACAGCACTAAATACTGATCCGTTTCCGTCTTTATGTATGTCATTTAAGGAACTCACTAACGTGCTTGTTCGCACATTCTGGGAAAAAATAAAATAGATCCAAAGAGATCTACATTTTTCCCATTTTTTTGATCTATTTTGGCCTACTAAAATCTAAAGAACCAAACAAAAGTAGATTTGCGTAAATTTATATATATCTAGTGATATCAGTGTATAGTGTTAAATCATAGCTACGTTATACCATTGACATATGAAAATCACGCTGACATGAATATTCTTACGTCTCTGTCTCAAGGCTTAGTGCAACTTTCTCTCTTAATTTTCTCAAGCGTAGTAATATTTTTGCGAAGAACTACTTTTGTATTTTAATAATTTTCAGTTAGTCGATAGAAAGCCTCCACAGAAGTAGAATCAGAAATTTAGGGAGTTTTCTTGACTCATTGTGAAAGATAAGAATTATAATATTGCTAAGAAGTTAAGAAAATTTGATCACACATAGAAGTTATTAAACTAACATGTTATTGTGAACTATAAGAATCTCTACACGAAGAAAAATGAATGCTGTAATTTTTACTTTACAGGAATAGTAAAAAAATTACAGTAATCAACACTAAATTTAAAGTACAAATAACCTTACGTATCGTGGACTTGTTGACTCTGTAAAATATTTTCCACATCTAAAATATAGTGAAAGAATAAAGTTATCCATACTTCAGATATCAAAAATTTTTCTATAAGTAAAGTGAATGACACTTTTAACTATAAAACAGTATGAAAATTTTTACTTTATAATTAAAGTAAAAATATTTTGCCATTTTTGTCTTAGTTTCTGAACTAAGTAACTCGTTCATGCGTATATTGCACTTTATCGTAAAGTAAAATATTTTTTCTGAGCAAATGGAATTAAACAGTACCTTACAGTAAAGTTAAACTACAGAATTCTGAGAATTTCTGATTGATAAAATAGTCCGAGTTAATGCACTCATTCTTTTACTTTTTAGTAAGGTATGTAAATATCACTAGCGCTAGAGTATTTGACACCTATCATTAAAACATACGCATTCAGATAGAACTCATGGGAAAGTAGTCTCGCTCAAACCACGTGTGAAATTACAACCTAAGCCGAAGGCGAGGGTGGTAAACACGTGGGTTAAGCTAATCTAATTATCCTATCTAGGGCTAAATGAAATTTTTCGTCGTACCTGTGTGAAAATTTCAACCCTTCTCTAACGAAAAAGTGTACTTACCGCGCGGGAATGACGATAATTATAGTATATTTACGGTGATCTTTGTTGATCTCAGTGATATAAAAATTTAATGCATCTACAACGATCCACAGAGATCGAAGCATTGAAATCGAATTTGTAATTTTTTTTTCTAATATCTAATGCTGTGTAAACTTCAATATGAAACTGCTATCTTTTGAGTAATAAGCCCTGTATTTTATATAATCTATTGCAGACGAACGTCTACAAGAGTTCAAAGACGTCAAGTAGCCGAGTGTGTAACCACTCCCAACAGCCCGGTTTCCGCAGGTAAGTATGTTTCTGATATTCATCTTCTACTAGGTAAAGTCCCACAAGATTTAAGAGTATTAAAGCATGAGATTATTTATGAAAATAATAATGAAAAAGAATCGGATGGTTATCGAAAATTTGAGCATGAATATCCTCCGATTAATGATAAAAACCAAGAATTGAATAATAATAATGAAATCTTTCAGCATGCCATTTTTTCTAAAATTCATAAAAACCAAGAATTAAATCTTAGTGAAATATTTGAGCATGAAATATTCTCTAATAATAGTCCGAAAAAAATATTAGATGTTTCTGAAATACCCGAAGATAAGATTACTGCAAATGATAATGACGAAGAAGTGTTTCATACATGTGAAAAAATAGGCGAAACGATGAAGAGTGAAGAAAACGACATAGTGAAGGACTATTTTCAAAATACTGATAAGACAAATGAAGATTACGACTTTGAAGTAAGAACAGTTGATGATAAAGATGAAGACTCACTCAATGATGCTATCGATCCAGTAGATCCGTCTGAAAGATGTATTATAAATCCGTCATATTTTATTCCGGAACTACAACGGGTATTCGGCAAAGAATGGCATCGATTAGAAACTTGTACACGTGATAATATACAATTTCGTGGAATGAAAAATAGTGGTCTGTCGCAAAAATTTTTATTTCTTCGCAATTCCTGTGGTGAAGAATGTAATATTTTATCAGAATCGAATGATGAACAATTCATGGATATTAAGACATGCGTGGTTGCAGGAACTATGTCATCAGGGACAGATTTCATTGAATTAGAAGAAATTTTAGGATTCATGGGAATCTCTTGCATGTCGGAGAAACTATTCTATCCAATAAAATCCTTCTTGCAATGTGCGTATGAAGGAGTAGCAAATCAAGAAATGAAAATAGCAGGTGCAGAAGAACGAGAAATTGCAGAAAAAGATGATATTAGAGAAGGGGAGTATCCGTCATGCGTAATTAAATTTGACGGTACTTGGTGCACAATAAGTTACGGAGCATAAGGAAGATCGAAGTCTGGTACACTAATGAAATATTATTTTACGGAGTCAGAAATACGTATTGTTGAATATGTCATGAAGCTGAAAATAGAAATGTAGCTCCCAAACCTCATGTATGCTATAGAAATTGAGATCATAGTGCAGCTGCAATTGAAAGTGATATCGCTGTCGAGGGATTTAGAAAGAGTATTGAGCAGCATGGCTTGATTTATTCAAAAATAATTGGTGATAACGATAGCAGTGTATATTTAAGACTACTTGAATCGAATCCATATAAAGATGTTTTTTTGAGAAGCTCGACTGTGTAACCTATTTATTATGAAACATGGGGAAGCAGTTGAAAAAAGTTGCCCAATCGAAAATAGGAAAACAAGGAAAAAAATGTAAAGAAGCACTTCTAAAAAATATTTGTCGTATTCGATATGACATACAAGAAGCAGCAAAATTTAGAGTAAGTAAAGAAATATCAGTACAAAGGATAAAACTTTAAGACTTCAAAAAGACATAAGAAATGTACCCTACAATGTATTTGGAGATCATAGGAATTGTGCCACATACTTCTGTGATGGAAAGCCAAAGAAAGATGAAGAGAATATAGTAAGTGAGATGTATGAACTTGGTTTATTTGATGAAATAGTGAACGTTTTAGATGATATAAGCTATCAAGCCGAAAGTATTTTAAATTACGAAAATACTAATATGGTCGAATCAATTAATTCATCGATTTGCAAAAGAATAGGTGGTAAACGGAAAAAAAAATTTAGAGAGGTGCTTATAATAGTGCATTAGCTATAACAACAGTTCACATAAATACAAGAAAGGCTGGGTCTAAATTGAATGAATTCCTTCATTATGACCCGCCGACAGCACTGATTGCAATGGAAGATAGACGAATAGAAAAACATGAAAAACATCTTCAGAAATTAGCAGTTAATCCAGTAAAACGGAAATATGAAGTCGTTTGTAGCGAAGATGAGGAGGATACAGGAGACAAAAAGTTAAAAGAAAAAGCTTCAGTGAAGAAACGAAATAATTCCAAGAAAGGCAATAAAGATTATGGTAAAAACTGTCAAAAGCTTGATATAAGTGAAGAACAGTTTAAAAATCGAGTTATCAAATATTATCAAGAGTTACAAATAAAACGAGAAACGAGAGAAGTTTTGGAATATTGCACGAGAGTATCGTATACAACAAACAAAAATACATTTATGGTAGAAAGAAATATTTTAATGGATAGATATTTTGGTGAGATATGCCGTATGAGAGCATCTAATCCTGGAAATTCAATGGTCTAAAGAATTTTATTTCTATCCATTCGAAGAACAGTACAAGACAAATATGAAGAGAAAGAAAAGAAATCAGCACTAAAAGCACTGATGGATGAAAAGATGGTAGTCAATGAATGTGGATTATTTATACATAAGCAAATACCATACCTTGGGAGTAGACCGGATGCAACAACTTCAACTAAAAAAGAGAATGATACTATTATTATGATAGAATGTCCCCATAAAGCGAAGAACTTTCTTCCACATGAAGCAATAGAAAAGAAAATTGGTAAACTTGACACAATTTTCGACAAAAATGGTGAAGAGTTGAATGAAAAAAATTACGTATTCTATAAATTGATCGGTGCTATGGAAATTACTGATAAAAACTATTCTTTGTTTATATTAAAAACCAAAAAAGGAATGAAGAGTGTTCGTGTTCAACGAAATCGTATATTTTGGGAAGTAAATATGCGGGATCAGCTAAAGTTTTTCTATGAACAGAAATTATTACCAGAAATTATCGATAGTAGAAGTAAGCGTAATATGCCAATCCGAGAGAAAATGGATGCAGAAGTTCTTGATTATAATATTTTCTGTAAAAACGTAAATAAAGGGCTGTATAAATATAATACAGATGAAACAAAAAGTGATGAAGAACAAGGGAACGATAACAACAAAGACATTAATGAGAACGAAATTGAAAATAACAATGTAGATATGCATGATGGTAAATTTGGTGAGAATAATAATGAAGAGAATGACAGAAATGTCAATGACAATAAGAATGAAGACGACAATACAAATACGTATAACAATGAAATCAATGAAAATTGTGACGACAGGGATAATAGAGATCAAAACAAGGCTGATAATCAAAATGAACTTGAAGATGTCAAAAGGGATGACAGTAAAACTGAATACAATGATGAAATATTATTTTCAGTCAGGGATTTGTCCCAACAAATGATTGATATTCTTCAAAGCGAAGCATGGTTCAACACTGACATCATGGATTATTTTGGAAGAATAATGGAAGCAAATTCCAACGGATTTTATAAGCCTGAATATACTGCCAAAGCACAAATTTTATCTCGGATACAAGCTGCATGTCCTCTGAAGAAGAATATTCAAATTTTATACATTGAGTCAAGACGACATTGGATTTGCAGTTTTTATGACACTAAGAACATTTATATTTATGACTCAGCTACTATAAATAGATTAAGTCGAGAAGCAAGACTTTTTTTTGGAACATTTACATCCATATTACGATTTTAAAAAAAGACCAGTGATTTTCCCGAAGGTTCAACAGCAAAATGATGGTCATTCATGTGGTGGATTTTCAATTGCTTTTGCAACAAGTTTGTTGTATGGATTAAATCCACAAGATATGATTTATCATCACAGTGAAATAAGGAATCACGTATTGAAAATCTTACGAAATAGAACCATCGAGCATTTTCCATTATTAAAAACAAGCAAACACATAGTAATTCCCTCTTTGAGTCAAGCTATTAGAAATGACCAAGAAACAAGTAAAGTAGCACATGAATTCAATTTAATAGGAAGAAAATGTTTATGGGAAGAAAGAAGACATTGTAAATTACCCGATGTACCAAGTGATCAATTGGAAACAATTGAAATACTTGATGATTGAAATCGGAAACAGTGAGAAACCGTGCAGTATCTGGCTATAAATAATGTTTTTTTGGAATAATGTAAGTATAACGGACTAAATTATTAAATAAAAACGAAAAATGTAATGCATGAGTTTATGTTATAAAAATGAAAATATCGAAAATCAAAGCATTTCAATTGGTTTGCATGCTCAAGACTAATGACAATATATTACAAAAATAAAGTATGTAAATTGATATTAAAAAAATTTTAAAAATAGTTATAAAGTACAGGTAAAAAATGTAATGCATCAGTGTATATTATAACAATGACAATATTAAATAATTAAAAGACTTAAATATTTCAAAAGTTTTTGCATGCTGAAGACTTATAAAAATATTGCACAAAAAAAAATATTGAACTTGGCATAAATCCAAAATAGACTGCATGAAGATTAGTTACACATTATATGAAATATGAAAGTGACTATAATAAATAATTATAAACAAAATGTTGTACTAATGAAGTCTGCATGCTGATGTCATTGAAATGACATTCAATTCGATAAAGAAATGGCTATTAACTGTAGAAAGTTTCATTATTGTATAAGATATTGATAGTGTATGTAAGTATCAAGCACGAGTAGGTGAAAAATTGTTTTATCAGTTATATCGTGTTTTTCATTAAATTATAATTTATACTTGTTAGAAAAACCAAAACTCGTGCGGAGCGCTTACCGATCATACAAGCAATAAAAATTGGTTTCCAGAATTATTTGCTAACTGTATTATATGATAATAGTATTGGTTTGTAAAATAGTTACAGTAATTATAATAAATTATTCTTGAAATCCTACAAATTATTGTTTTGTATGATCGAATCACAACATCTACCTCCACGTGGTGCGCTCTGGAAACTGTAAGTCTGTAATATATTTGATCGTATCGATTGACAAATTTAATTTAAATCAAAAAATGTATTTGGAACGCCATTGTATTCTAGATGACCACGGTTTCAAACATCACTCGTTGCAATGATTTTTATTTATACAGACTTACAGGCTAAACGATGTTAGAATTGAAGAACATAATATGCATGACTGCAATTTATACTGTTGTTTTTAATACTTATTGTATTTGTTGCAATTAATAATGAATATGATGAACATCTAGACATCTGAAATGTGGAACTTAAATAAGAACTGATCATAATTCAGAGTCAACGATAGTGAAGAAAATAAAATATATATTTGGACTTCATATGGACATGATGAAGCAATACGGTTTTCGTTGGAGTGGAGATGGAGGCAAGTCTAAATGGAACAAGCGTCGCCTACTTAGAAATGAATGCTCCATCCATAAGATTGTGATATTTATCATTATCATGGTGGAGAAAATTAGAGGTAAAAATTACTCAATGTTACATATTATACAATTACGATAACATATAAAAGTATATATGTAATGCTGTCAAGGGCGTGTATGAACATATCGAAAAAAAGAAACTCGGAAGAAGGGATTCATTTGAAAAATTACCCAATCGTTGACGAATATTTATTCTACCACACCTCGATAATTGTCAAAGAGTACCACATCTCAAACCTCATCTACCCTCGTAGATTTGCACGACCTCCATTCTCCATCAATTTACGGTCGATTTTCGATCTCAGTCGTTTGAGAGTCGATTTATGGTCGACTCATGATTTTTGATCGGAAAACGATTGTAAACCGATGATTAGGATGTGCAAAAAATCGACCAGTAATGGATCGAAAAAAAACGTTGCTTCTGCATCTAATCTGGATCGATATTACGTCTTATTCCAGTACAATGTAAATCAGAAAACATCTGATGTATGGAAGACTGTTTATATAATTATTTATAGATATAAAATAATATAACAATCAACACAATGCTCTAAAATAATGTCATTATATATAAGGATAAGGATAAAACTTGAATATTGTGGTTGATAAACTAATGAGACTAATTCAATTATTTATAAATTCTTCAAAATTATTTTTTATTGTTTCACAAAATTCAAAACACAACATATTTTAATCTATTTTGAAACAATTTGATACAGATATTGATACATTTTGTTTTTAATTTTTGATTAAAATTACAGGAGAAATGATTTTTTCAATTTGTACCTATCCTATCCGATCCTATCCTGATCGTATTTCAATCGGTTCTGGGACGATTTTGCGCACATTCCAATCATTGTTGTTCAGTCGATTTAAAGTCGTACAAAACTATGAGGGTATCCTTCTAATACTTTATATGTTATCAAGAATTTGCAATGCTTCATTTCTTTACCATCACAATCCAAGATTACCATTGCATATTTCGAAATATTTTCATATCAATATCACAATAAACATGAAGATAAATTATTTAAAATTATTTAATACTTTTTATGTCTTTTATATATCGCAGGCATAACATTCATGGAATGATGAAGGAAAAGAACGTAGTAAGACAACATCAAGAAATGATAAGCCTTTCTTTAGCAGAAAAAAAACATCTATTAGCAGTTAACGTAGTTATGTAGCTTCAATCATAAGGTAATTATTATTTAAGGTAGTTCGAGCACATAGAAGCGGATTTTATGGGTGCTTCGAGAGGGCCTCATTGAATTTCTATAAAACGAATGATAATTTATTGAATTATTGATTAAAGTATTTACTGGATAAATTACGAAAAATTTTTATTAATTATTACTATAAATTATACTATAAAGGTTACTATAAAGGTGACTTTCATACTGGCCATACTGTAAACGTGAAATGCATGATTGTATAGTTTGCAATTGATAATTTCTTTATTAAATATTCGACAGCTGCAATTTGTTTTATGTAATATCTATTCGAAAATGTTTCCGAATTGATGGTCTCGTTTTTCGTAAGTATTTGCAGTACGGAAGATTGGAAAATTGAACGATAAAGTCAAAAGTACTATTTCTCTCTCTCTCACTCTCATTTACGTCAATGTATAAAACTGTATATTTAAATTCGATTTTTTCATCGAAATACCCGATGACTGAACTTTTTTTTGCTTGTAATTTGTTCGTAACAATCTCAAGAACATCATATTTGAACATTAAATTTATTTGCGGACCTTGGCCAAGTGCTCGAACTACCTTTAATACTTAAAAGTAGTTCATAACTTATAATATTAATTATTTGATAATGATAAATGCTATAGAGAGCTCAAGAAGATAAATGGATCAATATTAATTGCGTGGATCCCCTAGAAAGATGAGCTTTACTTATGGTTGTTGATAATGAAAATTTAGAGATGGTAGAATTCTTGATTGAGTACAAAGTAGATACAAAAGATGCACTCCTTTATGCTATCTCAGAAGAATTTGTCGAAGCCGTAGAAGTACTTCTTGAGCACGAAGAGACACTTCATATTAATGGCGAGGCTCATGTATGAAGGGTTTTACACTATTTTGCTATCATCTGTCGTTTTATCATTATCTTCACTACCGAACATAGCACATTAACAATTAGCTCTTTTATGGTATTTTAAAATTATTATTCCATAAATATGTCTTCTTTAACTTATATAATCGTGCTAAATATATGACTGTTTATAATAGAGTTGGGAAGCACTTCATCCAGACACAGCCACGTTTACACCAGACATCACACCTCTGATACTTTCTGCACACCGGAATAATTATGAAATTATAAAAATTCTTCTAGACTGTGGATTTGTATTACCGATGCCTTATGATGTTCGTTGTGGGCTAGTTAAATTTAAATAAAGTTGATAATTAATTTTCTTTTTTTTTTTGTTATTTTTAATGTTTGATTTTTATAATTAATAATAAAGGTGTGACGAATGTATAAAATCACGAATGGAAGACTCTTTAAGACACTTAAGAAGTCGTATCAATGCATATAGAGCACTTGCTTCTCCATCCTCAATATCTTCGGAAGATCCTATTTAACGGCCTTGGAGCTGTCATGGAAGCTCAGACGATTATCATTTTTTGAGCATAAATTTAAATGCGAATATCTGGTAAGTATTTACAGACTTTATTTATTAACATAATTTTTTTATACTGGGAACTCAGAAGATAATGCCAGGATTTTGCTACAGCACTTTTAGATCACTTTAGAAGTACATATTAACTTGAAGTACTTCTCAACCATGACCAAACTAGACCAGTATTTAAACATGGAGAAAGAATGCATCAGAATCGTTTAAAACTCGTAGTAAGAAAAATCGTCAAAAACAACGATGTTCAATGAAGGGTTTTATCATCGCACCACAACCAAGTGGAAGTGCCAGTTTACCTCCAGTTGCTGAAATTATAGCATCACTTCAACAAGTTGTCGACAAAATCGTCACATACGAAATAAACCAGAAAACGACGATGGAAAACTTTAATTGGATCTGCTTAAGCTTGATCCAGACTTATAGGTAATTGAATTTGAACACATTTCACCTGAGATCTGCTCTTTATAAGCTGTGAGAATTAAAATTTCTTGATTATTATTAATACCTATTTCAAACAATAAATATTAGTTCAATATTTATACATATGTTGCAAATGCAATTATTCAAAAATTTTTTTTTCTTATGTAGAGTCCTACACCTTTAGATCTTTAGGATCAGCTTTGGCTGCACTTAGGAAAAAACGTAAAAAGTTTTCAGCATCACGTGCAACTCCAGCAATGACTGGCGAAAATACTAGAACGGTAGGAAGTATTTCAGATTTTCCAATGAGTAATTCTCCTGCTTCATCAGTTGTTGGTGCATCAATTGTAGCAGTGAAAAATCAGTTATTACATTAGTTACCAGAAGTTCAGATCTGTCAGGGAATCTAAGCGCTCATTCAAGTCATCATGATGTTACTCAAAGTCAACAACCTAGTTTACAAACTATAGAAATTGGTAGTGTCAGTGAACACATAGGTGAGATGTGTCAATACTATCTATAAATTCTTAATTTTTTTTTCTTTCTTTTCTAATCAAATGTTGTGCTATATATATATAAAAATTTGATTGAACAATAGATCTTAATATATTTATCTCTTTTTTATACATTCAAATCATTATTATAAATAAATATTAAAATTTTCCTGGACATCAATAATAATACTACATCTTGATAGAATCTATTTATATTTTAGCAACAATACTTTAAATTCACATTCAAGAAGTTGGTAATTAAATTCTTCAACTCATATTAATCTTACTTTTAAATACAAATGAGAAATTCATGAATAAAAATAAATTTATATTAAAAATAATAATAACATTTTCATGTTATTCATTGAAAGAAATAAATATATCATTTTTGTTGAAAAGATTTTACTACTGAACTGTGAATTTTCACGTGAAACAAAATTATTTTAATTGCTTTTTATACAAAAAGAAAATGAAACACTGCATGAGAATGTGATTATAATAGATGGGAAAGTGTTTAAATTGTCTGATCAACTTTGTAGGTTTTTTATTAAATGTGGTTATAACTAGATTAATAAATTTAATGGTACTTAACTATAATATTTTATAACAAACTTTATTTTCAATTTAGTTGCTTAAAATAAAATGCAAGTAATTGAGGTAAAAATTAACTCTGCCTCTTAGAAAAGATTATTTATATTAAAATAGCTAAATGATCCATTATCTTTATTTCATTTATATTATTATTACATGTAGATTTTTGATATAAATTGACTTAGCTATGAGCTTCATGAGTTAATAATTAATTGTTAGATATAACAATTTACATGTAATTATAAATTTTTTGATTTTAATCAATATAATAATAATAACTATTATGATGGTAATTACATTTTTTGATAAGCGAGGATATTATAAATTCGTTCGACCAAATATCACTTAAGTAATATCTTAAATTCTAAAATATTATTACAAATTCAACACAAAGTTTTCAAAGTACTTTTAAATAACACGTAAATGTCAAAAAAATTATCTTATAAGCGTGTAATTATAATAAAATAATAATAAAAATATAACTTATTGAATTATTAATATAGTGTTTTTATTGTTAAATATTGCTTATTGATGAGTCCTAATCGAAAAAGAATATATACTTCATGATAATTATATGTACTATAAATAAAATTATGTTGTGATAATAATAATGATTGATACCGAATATTTTTCATTTTCGCTGAAAAGTCCATCCAAGTACTTACAGATATTAATGATCATTTTTTATCTCTATCAGATACATTGAAGGGACAGAACCAAAATACTGTCGAAAAATTTACATACATTGGAAATTTAAAAATTTTCTATTTTAAAGAGGCACTTTAGAAACTTTTTTGAACCTCACTGTGGACCCATCACTGTAAATTACCACATTTTAGTAGTTCTCATTGTTATCGGCACAGCCACTATCCCTAACAATTACTTCGGACCGATGCCGGTAGTGGTCAATTTTATTAAGAAAAGCCTATCCTTAATGTCGCGTAGTGTATCTAAGTGTAGAACAGTGATTAGTTAATTGTTGTGTGTGAAGTAAATATGGATTTTAAACCGCCGGAATTACAACGCCATTGAGTGAAATAGGTTGGTAATAATTATCGCCTGGTCGTTCCAGGTCGACAATATTCAAAAATTTAAATTTTTCACCCACCACAACAACAGCGCTACTCAGTGAAAAAGGTTGGCAACAGTTACCAACATTAGATTGGTTCCAATTGCCAGTACAAAAATTCAAATTTTTTCACCCGCCACAGCAGCAGCGCCGCCTAACAATTATTGACTGCAGGTCGATGCAGCGCAATCTAGTGGAAGAACTGGGAACTACACCTACAGCTGGTAAGTTACCTGCCCCGTCGGTAATAGTAGATTGCCCCCCCCCCTCACTTAACTACTTAGAAGGATAACAATTTTACATGATTTAAAGCTAGTTAAAAGTTGGTACTGCCTAAATACCATCAATCGTGACCCTATTTGATTTATTAACCTTTACCTTCTTTTTTAAGTCCATTTTTAATTTCTGCTGATAGTTTTATCGCAAAATCTAAAATGTTTATTTCCACCATTATTTGTGAAAATTTGTCCCTCTCCGACATTCATAAATTACTCAGAAGAATCTCTTTTATTGACCGTAGCTATGCAGTCTACTTTTTCGCGTATCTATATATGAGAACTCTGAACGTCGATGCCTCAAAAACGAAGCGAGATATCGAAAAATGTTATTCTTCATTTTTGACTTATTTTGAGTTGGTTTATCTAAAAACACCATCAAATAGCAACACCATAAAAATCGTAGTATCCCCAAGTTCTTCTAACGGGAAATTTTTTTGTTTGTTAAATAAACCGTTACACACTATATAGCATAACAAAAAAACACGTTTTGTTGTTTTAGTAATTCATTCGTTGTAAAAAAGTGAAAATTATATTTTACATTACAATTATATTTTTTTTTATCCGTCATTAATACTTACGAATTTATTACTTTTTTTTCAATGTCATCACCTACGCATGGATCTCTGCCTTACCTACACTGTGAACTCACTATCCAGAACTTTTCCGATTAATTTAATATTATGTAATGTAATAATGCACATGACACGGGCAGAGTCATGGGAATCAGTTAGTAGCAAAATGTATGTAATAGAAAAAAACAAGTTTTGTCGATCAATTTACCGATAGTAATGAATTTTTCAACAAAATACTTTTTTATTACATATGAATATCCCATGAATATATATTTCCGATGTAAGTAAGTATTTTTTAATCCTTCGGCTATCATATTGTGTACTTATTTGATATGATGCAAACTGTTATCATTGAGGAATTTATATTTTTGCTACATTTAACATACACTCTTGTTTATTTCATACAATTGAATATTATAGAACCTTTCCTGAATATGATTATAAGTTCTGAATGAATAACACTCATTCGACAGCGATTCAGCAACATTCCAGAATAATGGAATTCTAGAATAATTGGCGGAATGGAACAAAAGGATACTACAACATACAATTATTTAAAATCTTAATTTATCATTTCTGAAAAAGACGAATTTAGAAGAAAACAGAAATAAGCCACAGTATTAATGAAAATTAGAAAATCTACTTGCATCACGAAGCGATTTCAAGTTACGAATCTAACTGCCCAGTTTTTTCCTCAATGTAATAGATTCTAATGAGTTAATTCCTGTTCAATAATACTAGACGAATATTGAAATGTTCAAATTTTCGTCGACTATGAATCAATCATGAATCTTAGTATTCTTATTAGGCATTTTAATTATTATTTTTAAACCAGCCTTCATACACGATGGTACTGATATCATGCCTGTTTGAAAATTCGCCCTACAATTATGACAAAATCAATATCGGTCTGACTACGATTGCGTCATTTACTTGAAATGTAACCTGCATTTTACTAACCTGTGATTTTTGTAAGATTTCAAACAATTAGTGATTTTGTTGAAATAGAAAAAACTATGTTGATTTATCCAACAACTATAACAGAGTCAACTAGTAGGAAATTCAAATTTTCATTATTGTGAGTAACCTTACTATGGTAAACATGAAATTTGATCACGAGCAAGCAAAGTTTTGGGTAAAATTTTGCAGACTTGATCAAATTTTAACTTGATTATTATTCATATTTGT
This sequence comes from Chelonus formosanus, assembly GCA_028641665.1. Lineage (NCBI taxonomy): Eukaryota > Metazoa > Arthropoda > Insecta > Hymenoptera > Braconidae > Chelonus > Chelonus formosanus. The sequence goes on from CM054002.1 coordinate 13,944,151, forward strand.
GTGTTATTTTAATATGAATTACTATATCTTAGAAATGCACAAAGATTTTGATGTTTGTTTGATTTAATGTATGTGACACTTAAGTACGGTTTAGAAGTAAACATCACAATATACTAATAAAGAGATGTATACTATTATTCCAGAAAATTTAGAAAAAATCACCAGTCATCTTGTTAAGAAACTAAATAGATCTTATAACTCGCTAAAAAGAGCATTAAAGGGATATCAATAATAAGATATAATTATATATTCTCCCATGCAAAAGTTTTTAAGTTTAAAACATAAGGATTCGTTAAGATTCACGTCAGGCAGCTCTAAATGATGAATTGACGGATGCAGCAGTAATTCGTATTAAATTTGAGAGTTTTTTATATTAAAATAAATTAAATATTAAAAATTTCATCAAATACTGCCCCCTTCTGTACGGAAAAAAATACATCCGAAATTATACGTCATATAGTACTCTAAAATATATTTAAAATGTACTTTTCCATATACGTCAAGTATATTAATTTTGCCGCTTTACATATTCCTTCATTATACTTTGAATATAAATAAAATATATTTTTAGAATATATTTGAACATATATGTGGAATATACATATGTTTGCGCCTTACGTATTTTGGAATTATATTTTGAATATATTTCAAATATACCCTTAAGTAGATGTAGGGACATGTAATATATGGATATTCCTACTGTATATATTTCAACTAAATATTAAAAGTATTTTTCGATTGTAAACCATAATTTTTATTGATTTATTGAAAATTTATACATATCAAGAACTATTAAATGATCATATAAACTTCATTTAATTATTATCATCATTCTTCTCCTTGTTTCTTTTAGTAATTTTTGAATCATTCTGTGAGAAAAAAAAAGTGAATGAAAAAATTAAGAGAATGTTTTATAACAAACAGTGATACATACGTCGACACTTGTTTTTCTATCATTTTCATTTTTGTTAGGTCTTAACGAAGAGAGTTTATTATTTGAGGCACTTCTCAAGTTGCTTTCATTATACGTGTTTGGATGTCGCTCTTTCACACCATATATATATTTATTCAATAACAGAAATAAATTTCTTGCTAATATTCTGTTGCATTTGAGTTGCTAATTGACTATACCCATCAAAACTTTGAGCGTATTATAATCTAGAGCTTCTCGAATTTCTTGCGAAAATTAGTTATAGTTTCATTAAACTTTGCTATTGTCGTACTACCTGAACTTGTGATTTAAGTATTATTACTGATTCGTGTTCGTCTTTTTGTAGTCGAGATATCATTGAGTCGTAACGTTGTGCGTCGTCGTTGTCGAGGTTCCCTGTAATAGTCTTAAAAACAGTTCCAATGGCATTAAACCATTTACGTTTCGCTCAATCAATTTCTAATAATTGTTTTAGCTCTGTTTCAACTTTCTTTAATTCTGGAGATAGTTGATCTAATAGTAGCAGAGAGGTATGACAAGCATACATTGGTTTCGATTCACATAATAACTTCGTTTGGCTTAAAATTTTCTCGATGAGGACCAATTTTTTATCGAGTTGTGAAATGTCCAGATACGTTACCAGTTCCCAGGTATTGTCATAGAGATCAAGTTTTCCTAACTCTGTTGTTTGGATTTTTTTTATTTCAAACAGTTTTGTCACTTCCTAAAGGACTAAAAAAAAAGGCTAAGGCTAAAGCAAAGATGAAGTAAAATCATTTCCCTGATCGGTTAATATTTCTTCTAGCAGTCCGAATTCAAAGATAAATTGTCTAGTTATTTTGTGAGTGATGGTTACTGAATCATGACAAGGAATGGCGTACGCCTGAGAAAACTTACTCAGATCGTCCTGAAGGGTTTGGATGTATTTATTCCCTGATTCTGTGAGTGTCAACGGTCCTACCATATCTAATGCAATTTTTTGAAAAGGTCTAGCCGAAGTTGTCGTGATTGTCATTGGATTCTTGTTTTTCCTCCGATTTAATATGTTTCTTTGGCACGAGTCGCACGAGTTCACAAAGTCTTTTATATCCTGCTTCATATTTGGCCATTTATTAACTTCCCATTAAGAAGTTATTGAAACTGGGTCGATTGGTGAAATGTGGATTTTCATCATATCTCCACGTTTCAAGATATATGCAAGCATACTGACCAACTTTTAAAATGATGTGTGTGTGTACGTACGTATGTCAGCATTTTTTCCGTTTTCGATATCTCAAGAACGGATTGAGATATCGACTCCAACCAAAATTTATTCGAAAGATATTGTTATAAAGAGTATCTGAAAGAAGTTTAAACAATTTCGGTCAAGCCGTTTTTTTTTTTTTTATAAAAAAAAAACTAAAAATGAATGAATGAAAAGATTGACTATTTATTATAATACTTTTAAGCAAATGAATAGCAATTTCATTTAAAAATTAACTCGATATTGACTGAACATTAATGTTTACAACTGAATATGAGTTTAGACAATTACACATTGTTTATAACAATACAAATTTGTTATAAACAATTGAAAATTGTATTTATCGAATAACTAATGCATATATCACATGAATTTAGATGTTTCTATCAAAATAATATGATTTATGACGAGATGTGACTTTCAACAATTACGCATAATGATACGCAATATGAATTTGTTATAATAATGGGAAGTTCGTGGTGTAAGCACAGACAAATTGTGCTCAGACCAATTTTACAATTTTTTTTTTTCGTTTCTAAGTTTTTAAATGACCAGTATGACCTGCAGCTGGAGTGAAGTGGTATTCTTCTAGAATATTTTTTATTTCGTCAGGGTTTGGTTCTATCAAATTATTTGAAATTAATTTTACTCGAATGTCAGAGTGTTTAGGAATAATTCGGATTTATGCGCGGATTTTGTCCCAACGAACAGTTTTTAACTCCCTCACTGGTTTTGAAATATTAATGGAAGCTTGATTTTCTTTTAAGAGTTGATTCTTCAAGTTGATGAATGTAAGGAAAATGTCCTTCAGGATAGGCTTATCCGAAGAATTCGATTTGATTACCGTGTAGTATAATTTTATTTTCCCGAATAGTAACGAAACAACATCGTGTAATTTGGGATTCATTTCTTCTAGCTTTTCAAAATGTTTTCTTATGTCAACTTTGTTATCATTGAAATTTAAATCTTCGGAGATAAATGTTACGCGATTGTTGTACCACAATTTTAAAGCTTTATCGTATTCTTCTACTTGGTTATTAGTGATTATCGTTGATTCTAGAGATGTTAAGAAATTTTCGTACGAACTATCTGATTGAATCTGATTAATATTTATTTGAGTTTGAACAGGGTATAATGTTATACGACTGCGTGCGTCAGCGTTTTGATTTTTCTTGACCGGCTTGTATTGAATTTCATAATCGTGCTCCTCTAATTTCAGTCTCCATCTGAGTAATTTAGAGCTAGGGTCCTTGACTCCAAATAGTCAAGTCACGGGTTGGTGGTCAGTGACTATTCAAAATTTTCTTCCTAAAAGATAAGAACGAAAATGTTTGATAGCCCAAATTATGGCTACTAATTCCCGCTCTATACAGGGATAGTTTGTCTCCGCCGAGTTTAGGGTTCTGCTGGCATAAGCGATAGGTAGATCAGTATGAATTTCTTTATCTGTGTCAGAGACACCACGTACTTGGGATGATATTACACTGATTGCAAAATTACTGGCATCAGTAGAAAGAATAAACTTTCTGGTGAAATCTGGATATATGAGAATAGGTTCGGAGATAAGTTTACCCTTTATTATGTCGAATGATTTTTGTTGTATGCTTGTCCATCTAAAACTAGCGTTTTTCTTTAATAAACTAGTCATCGGTTTGACTATGTGACTAAAATTTTCTAAAAATCGCCTGTAGTAACCAGTAAATCCAAGAAATGATTGAATTCCATCACGTGTTTTAGGAGCCGGAAAGTTTGACACACCTGTAACTTTAGCGGGATCAGGTTGCACGCCTGATTCGGATATTCTATGTCCCAGATACATTACCTGGCGTCTTAAGAATTCGCATTTATCGGGTTGAATCTTTAGATTATCTTGTAAGAGTCGTTTGAATACCTCCCGTAATCGTTTCCCATGTATTTCTAAGAAGTCAGGAAAAATGATTATGTCGTAGAGGTACGCTAGACATCAGAAACTTTTAATCCTAGTCCAGTAAAAATGTAGATAAAAATAGAAGTATTAGCAATCAAACCTCCACTTTTAGAACAAGTTTATTATTATGTAAAATTGCACGAGGATCTCAAAAAAACCATTCGCAGGTAAAAAAAAGGTACACATTATTGTGTTTTTTTATTATAAACAATTTTTGTCTGCTCGAGCCCGCATATTTTCGTTTATAACTTTTCAATTATGCAGAAATAGACTATGATTAATAGGACATTGTTTGTACCTTTCCGTCTAATAAAACTTTCTGTGAACTCACTTTTTTAATTTGTTACTTAATTTTTGAGATATTCGATTTAAAAAAATAAAAACGAGCGTGCTAGCTATTTTACAGTTACCATACCAATTTACCGGTATTGCAGGATTTTTTCTAATCGTTCTAAAAACGATTTCTTAGCATAAAAGCAAAAAATTTGATTGTTTTTCTTTTTTTTCTATGACTTCTATTGTTCGATATCAATTAAAGAATTTTATTCATAATTTTCTTCAAAATTTTTCGCTTTTATGCTAAAAAATCGATTTGGAAACGATTAGAAAAAATCCTGCAATACCGGTAAATTGGTATGGTAACTGTAAAATAGCTAGCACGCTCTTTTTTATTTTTTTAAATCGAATATCTCAAAAATTAAGTAACAAATTAAAAAAGTGAGTTGACAGAAAGTTTTATTAGACGGAAAGGTACAAACAATGTCCTATTAATCATAGTCTATTTCTGCATAATTGAAAAGTTATAAACGAAAATATGCGGGCTCGAGCAGACAAAAATTGTTTATAATAAAAAAACACAATAATGTGTACCTTTTTTTTACCTGCGAATGGTTTTTTTGAGATCCTCGTGCAATTTTACATAATAATAAACTTGTTCTAAAAGTGGAGGTTTGATTGCTAATACTTCTATTTTTATCTACATTTTTGCTGGACTATCCCCGCTTAAACTATGTTCATGAGCCTCTGGAAGGTTGCAGGGGCATTTTCAACCCAAAAGGCATCCAATTAAACTCATAATGACCTTGTAAGATCAAAAATGCTGTTTTTGCTATGTCTTGTTCTCGAATAGGGATTTGGTGGAACCCAGAAGCTAGATCTAGTGTTGTGAAATATTTAGATCCGCCTAGCTGATCAAGGATGTCGGTTATGTTAGGTAGTAGGTACGCGTCGCTAATAGTTTTGTCGTTAAGTTTCCGGTAGTCAATAACGACACGCCATTTTTGTTTGCCGGAAGCGTCCTTTTTCTCGGGCACGACCCACATCGTTGCATTCCACGGAGACTCTGAATTCCTTACTCTACCGTCGTTTTCCATTTCTGAGATCTGCTTAGCTACTTCGTCTTCAAAAGCTTTGGGAAGTCGGTACATTTTTTCGTTTATTGGTATGTCGTCGGTTGTCAGAATTGTATGGTCAGAAGAATCAGTGTTTGTGAGTTTATCTTCTTTTAGACAGAATAAATAATTGAAAGCTGTACAAATTGGCAATAGATGAGCTATCTCTTCGTGATTAAGGTGAGCAACACGGATACTTTTTATTAATGAACATAGTCGAGAAGATTCGTGATTTGTAGAGGAATTGATTTTGTGTTGTAGGTTCATTATTCTTATGTCGTTCTCAGATATTGGATCAATATCAATTTTCGGGGAATTAATTTCGCAATAAGTATCAGTTGTGTTAAGGAAAGTGGTTCTCGCGAATCCGTTTTTATTGACTTTAACTAAGCTACCTGAGAGGTAAACACCGTCGCGAATTTCCTTTCTGTCGATTCCACCCTCTGTGACATTGAAATTTGCTACTCCTAAAGAAACTATCGTTTTAGTTCTAGCTTTGATTCTGTGAATGTAGGTTGATTGAGGAAACGGATCTTTTCGAAATTGAATTGGACAATTTTGAGATGCTTGAGTATTGGGTTGAGAAATTAGATTTTGTAATCGATATATCAAAAGAATTGAGCCATTTGAAAAACGTAGTTGGTTTTGCGCGTTATCAACGATTGTTTTAAATTGAGTAAGGATATCATTCCCGAGAATACCAGCGAATGATATTAGAAAAGAGTCCTTCACTACGTGGAAAAGGACTGGATATTTTGAGTTTTCTATAATTAGCTCTAGGTGACAATAGCCTAGAGTTTCTACATTTTCATTCGAATGTTCATCGATGATTAATTTTATATCATTATAGCAGGGCGTATCTCCGTGAAGTTATGAGAGTTTCATACCTGAGACGGTAGCCCCACTATCGAGAAGCATTCCGAGTGAATTCTCTTTTGCTTGGGTAATATTAAGATTGACGAAAGTTGTATCACTCACTAAATAGTTGATTTTTACTGTTCTGCCTGGATGTCGTCGATACTCCGTGGTACAGCAGCTACCGGAGTAGTATCGGAGTTTAAAGGTTCGGAATTAGATTCGCTTTTGATGTCCAGACGTAGGTAATGCGGTGGCTGATTGGTGTAAAGTTGAGATGCTGCGAAGACTGGATGATGTGAAGGTTGAATGATGTGGAGACCAGGTGATGTAAAGGCTGGATGGTGTGTATATAAAATCTAGTTGATGATGAGTTGGAAAATTTTTTGTCTGTTTGTTGACTGGTTGCCAACGAGAAATTTCATTGTTAAAGTCGTCTGTTCCGCAGATTGATGTTTACTGCACAGAACTAGCACTTCTCTTTACACTGATTTGAAGTTGATAACGTTGAATATATTTTTCTGTTAGTTCTGTCGATTGAGTAAAGTATGCAGTTGATAAGTTGCACTGAATTTTCTTGAAGTATATCAACTTGGCACTGTTTTCTCGATTCGAAATTAAATTCGATTACTCGATCAACTTTCGTCTTTTTTCGAGAAATCCCACTTCTGACACCAGTTACAATGAATCAATTTTTAGCACTGTAAGGTTAGGTTTACTTGAATAATTTTTTATTGAATATTTTTAGAGGCAAAGTACATAGATGTTGCTTCTTTTAAGTCTGCATATAATCTGAAAAACTTAACACTAGCTTCCAACGTTTTGCTGACAAATCATAACACAATCCTTCAAGTAAAGTATCTTATGACTATGAGAAAGTTATAGTAACATAACATGCGCTTAGGCAGTTACAGTTTATCATAAAATAAAGCAAATTTTTATATCGGAGGGTTTTACAATAATCATAACGATAGGTTTTTTTTCTTCTAAAAATTTTATTCCTGAAGTATCTTGATTCAAACACTTTTATGATTTATACGAAGTCGGTAATAATTCATCATCATCACTTTTATCAATTTTATGTGAATATGGATTTCTCTGTCTTCTTTTAATCTGAAAGATAATTCTTATTTCAACTTTTTGTTATATAAAACGAAATGTAAGAAATATTATACTCACAATAACGTGACCATCTTCAGAATCTGATAAACTTATAGCTGAATCAACTACTATTTCATACAATAGTGTACATACACATTTGATTTTATGATAAATTTGAAACTATTTTTAATAAGGGAAAAAATTCATACAAACATCTTTTTCATTTTTTGATTTATCTTGACTCTCATACACTTCTTTGTGCTTTGTTTTATTCAATGTAGATTTAATATTTTGTTGTTTAGCCTCATTATTTCCAAGTGTTGCATTCATGTTCTTTGAAGACTTCAGTCCGTCCATTAACTTTAACTTTCTCTCTAACACTGATCCCCGATCTGTATTTTTTTTTAATAAAACATTATTACATGAATTATTATAAGCAAATTGATCAATATTAGTCATATATTATAGTCTCACTATTAATCAAACATTTACATTGTATATATTTTAGTCAATTTACCTGAAATATCCGATACAGCCTCATCATAACATGACAACCTACCTTTGGGTTTTTTTTCCACATCGCTATTCAACGACATAGCTTATATTCCCATGTAAAAAAAAACGTTTTTACGGAATTCCAGAAGAGATCCGTTCTGAAAATGTTTTGCAGGTGAGACGCAGGGGAATTCTTTTGGAATTTCGTTGGAACACTAGGAGAATTTTATAAGAATTCCAATTAAATTCAAAAGAAAAAATTTTTATTCATTAATTTCATAATTATTTCAATGTAACTAAAACACCAAGAGAAATGAATATATATTGTAAAATATACGTGTGCGTCTATCCATTGATGGATTAACAAACGACTGTTTATTAGTTAACGACGATTGCTTGACGATTAGATTGTTCATAGCAACGAGGGGAGAGTTTGTTTATCTCTAGTTTAGGACTGAGACTAGCACAGATTAGACGTCATTTTAGATTCTGTATTTTGAATCTGTCATTTTTAATAAACTTTCATTTTAAATATAAGTTGTCTTGATCTTATATTTTACAATATTCTTTTATTAATAATGCACAATTTACCTTTAATCTGGTATATAATTTCATATTGTTAAAAATTCTATTCTTATAACCTATATTATAGAATCTCTTATCCAGTTTATTGGAACACCTGGTGTAAATTTTCCAGCATCATCTCCATCTAGCCATTTTACTAATGCATATTGTGGTCGTGCCATTCTTCAAACAAATCCCGCTTGAAAGTAATTTCTTATTATGGTCGAAATTTATTCATTAAGAATGCTACATTTCACTCCGTTGAAAATATAAAACATAATTTCCGAATAGTTTTATTACCTATTTACCCAAAAAGTTGATTATTCTAACGAATTAAAATGAAACGTTGCACTAAAAACATCGACAGATATGCGGCCCAAAATACTTCACGAGTTGCTAGTCTAAAACAAACAGTCTGCGCATGACTGTGATGATTAGTGAACAAAAAGCTAAAGAAGAAAGAGAAAGAGGCCTACTATCAAGTATCAGATTATTTTTGTTTTTTTCGTATGCTTTTGAGCACGCACATTAATTAAATTAACGAAATTCTTTATATAATATTTTTATTAATACTTAAGTATCAATAATTATGGTTTCATCACGTAAACATTCAACTAATTTACCGATTTTGAAGAAAAGAAAAAAAACTTATCAATCATACAATTATTTAGGAAGTGAAGAACGTATTCTATTATATTAAGACACTGGGCTAAAAGAAATAAGAAGAGCAGGTATGTTAATATCAGAGCTATTATAATAGTCTTTTTAAATAGATTGGATGTCAAGAATGAAATCAATGACATCCTTCCAATTTTATTTGTTTTTTCACAGGGAACTTGGTGTAGATCATAAAAATTGCCAAGAAAATATTAATGCAAATATCAACAAATCTTCTAATAGTATGATCGCTGAGATCGTGGTATGTTCAACAGAAAAATAGAATGTGTAACAAATTATAAGAATATATCGTAGATAAAATATTATTTTCATAAGTTTTTTAATATCAAATTCATTATTATTTTCATATGCAAAAGTTCAAGTTGTTCTAGAGTGTATCTCTTTTAAAATCCCAGATACTTTTTAAATTAAATCTACAACATAGATTTGTTTGCTTTAATATAAATATTCATATTCATTTTCTGAATTTATGCATAGAAGAAAGTAATTAAAAAACTGAATACATTTAATTACGGACACAAGTTAACAATCAAGTTGTGTGTACAAAAAATATTTATGAATTGAACGATCAATCAAATGGAGACCAAGAAAACTCACATTTTTCTCATTCAAATTTGAGGGATGACTACGTCGACAACTCTGTTAACCATTATAATTCTATGAGCTTCAATGAAACATAAAATCAAGGTGAAATGGCATTAATAATTTATTCTTATAACGGAACAACAGATTTGAATGGAAATTCGGAGACATCTAATGTGTGTGATTCAAATGATGAATCTAAACAGTTACCAACATCTCAAATAATGCCAACATCTTTTTGTAAATATACTATGGATGTTTTGATTTATATTTTATTAGTTACTGCAACAAAACTTCGTGATAATTCCGCTTATACTTCGACTGAACATGTAATGAGGCTAATTAATACGCTATCAACATCACCTATAAAGTACAGCTCTAAATATCATTTAAAAAACATATTAAGTGAATTCTCACAGATGATGACTGTTCATAACTTATGCAAAATCTGTGGAAAATATGCAGAAATAGAACATGAAATAGATAATAATGGTCAAGTATTACTTCAGTGTCAATCATGTGGGTGAATTTTTTATCAGAATAATGCAACGTCTGGAGATATTTTGCTACATTTAAGTTTAACTGAACAGCTCCGTTGGTTGTTTAAATTATCACAAGATAATTGTTAGTACTCCAAAACCCGCTAAAAAATTAAGAAGTATGCAATAGAGAATATTTTTGATGGCTCTTTATATAAAAAAAACAATAGTGAGAATATGGTCAGCATTGGAAGGAATGTAATGTTAATTGCTCTATGGTTTGGAAAATGCAAGTCTCAATCCATTAATGAATTTTTGACACCATTTATTAAAGAAGCTCAAGACTTGTACAAAAATGGTTTCCAATATATTCGACAAGGAAAACAGTACACTCAAAAATGTCGCATTTTAATTGGTATGTGTAATTCAATTGGAAGACCGACTCTTCAGAATTCAACACAGTTTGATGGTTATTATAGCTGCAGCCATTGTCTACATTCTAGCAATCGAATTAGTAAGGAAAGTGGAGAAGTTCATGAGCATCCTGTCGATAAAAACGGGAATGCATTTGAAAATAGGTTAAAAAGTCATCAACAAACATTAATACATGCTGAAAGACATGAAAAAGGAATTAAAGGTTATTCAATATTGTGGGACATCCCAAACTTCAATATCATTGATAATCGTGCTCCAGACTGGATGCATTGCGTTGTGTTGGGAGTGTGTAAGCAGTTTGCTCAATTACGGTTTGATTCACAACATCATGAAAAACCATTTTACCTTGGTTGTCGAATTACGTTAGTAATTTCCAAAAAATTTCAATTTACCCCTCATTTTTGTAGAAATACCCTTGAAAGTACCAATTTATTATTTTTATTTTAATCGCTATTTTCTCGATGATATTGGAGCTTAAATGCATTGGAATGCACGTGCAACATGTTTCCGGTGGTTCGACTTCAACGATATGCAATGAGAAAATTTTTTTCCGTCACATCATGGCTGAAAGTTGAGACTATCACCCCTCTACATAGGGACGAAACATCTAAATTTCGTTCGGGATGGAAGTGAAAAAAACGTTGTTCGAATGAGCGCAGCGGCGCTAGAGTCATTGAGAAAGTTTGCACCGGAGCAGAGTTGAGCAAAAATTGAGTCTAAATAGATGTGTTTCCACCAGAGACTAAAGCGAGGATTGAGTTAAATCATCAGCGCCTCTTCAGTTGATTATGAAAAACATGAGTGCCCATAATGATTTCATCACATTAACACCAGGTAGCACAGAGGTAGCTGTCGCAGTTGCCAATGTTACAAGCAGTAGTTAACGGCAGCTAGTCGTTCCGAGTAGGTTAACCATAACAGAATACGTTTCTAACTGATAAAAACAAAAATGAATGATTTCGAAGCAGCTGAATGACATTTTAAATAGATAGGTTTTAATGATTCAGGACATAAGGAATAAAAACACAATATTGTAGGGACTCGAGACTAACGTAACATGTGTCTTAAAACAAATTAGAGGCATGAAAGGACCCTTTGGATACGTCATAAACCACCCCTACATCAATATAAAAAACATCGGTGTGAAAAAGCTGCATTGATACAATTTTTTATTATCAATGCAGTTTCGCCACAATTTGAAGCTAGGTCAAATTCATTTTTCTGAGTAATAAGAAGAGTTAGAGACATTTCCCATCCTGGTCCAACAGTAGGATGATCCTTTCGATGCGTTTTAAACCACACCTATATCAATAAGAGAAACATCGAGGTAAAAGAGCTGCATTAATACGATTTTAATTATCAATGCAGTTTCACCGCTATTCGAAACTAGGTCAAACTTAGACTTTTAAGTAATCAAAAGAGTTAAAGACATTTTTCAACCCGGTCCGACAGTAGGATGACCCTTTAGATATGTTTTAAACTACCCGTAAATCTATATGAGAATGATCGACGTAAGAAAGCCGCATTAATACAATTTTTTATCATCAATGCAGTTTCGCCGCAATTTGAAACTAGGTCAAACTTATCCTTCTGAGTAATAAGAAGAGTTAGAGACATTTCCTATCCTGGTCCAACAGTAGGATGACCCTTTCGATGCGTTTTAAACCACACCTACATCTATATGAGAATGATCGACGTAAGAAAGCCGCATTAATACAGTTTTTTATTATCAATGCAGTTTCGCATAACTAATTATTCAGAAAAGTTAGAGGTATTGCTTCACCCGATCCAACAGTAGAATGATCCTGGAAATCTTTTTTGAACTTTGCGTACATCAATATGAGGAACATCGCCGTGAGAAATCTGCTAAAATACGATTTCTCATTATCAATGCGGGCCCGCAGGAGTTTAAAACTAGGTCACACATATTCTTCCAGTAATTTAGAAGAGTTAGAGGCATTTTCCAACCGTAGAGTGACCCTGGGAATATTTTTAATACAGAAAGTTGTACTCTCTGATTTTAACGAAAATAAAAAATTGTACGTTAAATCTGGCATTACGACAAGGTAATCATTAGAAAATAGCAAAGATCGGATTCTGATATGGTATAATTTTGAATTTTTATTATTGCTTATTTGGATCTAATGGGTCGTGTTATATATCAGTTGTTGGCTATGAAAGTGGCATTCTGAATCTGTGAAAACTGAATGAACCGTTAGTGAAATCAAAGCATACAAATCGTGATGTAATAACTTAACCGGAAATTGAAATTTCTAATAAGCAACATAAAACTATACTATACAGAATAAAGAAAAAATTTTGTTGATATTTGTCAATTATGTTCGTTTATTTCATTACAATAAGAATTTTTTATTTATTTATGATGAATATTATTTATCTTTTTAAGGCCGCTACTTATTCATGGATGAATAAACAGGTGATGTAATGGTAAAAAACATACAATATGTGTTTGAAGTAGTTAGGTATGTAAACTTCTGCACATTAGTAACACTGAAAAGTAATACAAAGTCTTAAGCATCTTCGAAGAACTATCGTCACCATTTGTACATGATATGATTGCAATTAATGTATCAAATCATTTTATAGGAATATTTCCTGTTTATTGTACTTATAAACATTGTTGTTGCGATGTTTATGTTTTTCTCGATGAAGTCGCTAAATCTTCTTGCGGTAGCGCTGGAACGTCTGACAAAGGTCCGTAACTTTGATGGACTAGCCGTTGTTCGTCACTCAATAACGCTGATGGTGCTAGCTGGTGTAGGAAAGATACTCCGGACGAAGTAGATGGTCCAGCATAATAATTGGAAGGAGTAACAGTTTGCAGGCCTGCCAATAAAGTCTGCATATTTGCAGTATTTGCTGCACAAAATCGTTCTGTAATCTCCACACTAATTTTTTTTTGGCTTTCAATGAATTGTTTCATCATGTCACTTTGATGAACATTTATTGATTCAACCATGTCAATTAGTGAAGTTTTCTTTGATGTTTTAGATTTTTTTGACGCTGCTAAAACAAAAAACATACATTGATTATTATTTTTTAATCTTAAAATTATAGGTTTTTGTATAAAACCAATTATCTCGGACAACAGTAATGTGATTATTAGATTTTGGAGTAATTACCTTTTGATGAATCTGCTTCAGATAATTTCTTCTTACTCGAAGAAGATCCATTATTATCCAAATTTTCTTCGGACAAATTTTCTGTAAAAATTTTCATTATTAGGATAAAAATATACGTTATTGTAATTATACATATAATATGAATTTCATTTAGCATTATCTTACCTTTAGGATATTGAATATCTGATGAATCAATGCCTCTTGAATTTATAATTGGTCTTTGTCCATAAATTTCATGACATTGGTCAAAAAATTAAAAATTCTTTCTTGCCTTGGTCGATTCACCAGTTGTATTTAATTTTCGTTTAGTAGAAAAGTACTCACCTAGAATATGTAAAATAAAATTTGTATTAATGCTAACAAAAGAATAGTTGATAAACTTTTAAAACGTTTAATTCATATCTGCTACACCCATCTTCATCGGAATTTAAGTTTCCCACGCCTCTTTTACTATGGTAACAAATTGAAATCGGAGGGGATTGTCTACCGTATATTCTTTTTGCGACTTCGTGTTTTAGGAGTTACAGGGATCAGTTGTGACGTGAAATTTATGTAAAATTTTTTCGTAAAAATGACAGATGAATATGACAACTACGAATATTTGAAATCCTCAGATTCATACAGTGTTGATAATAATGATGAAAGTATCTATTATTATTAAGTGAAATTCACTTACTTTTTAATGAATTAACTTTGTTCTGAACTTGTTTATAAGTTCTAATGTATCCAATATTCTCCAATGCCTTAGTCACAGACTGATAAAAGTCTTTTGTACGATATTTTTTTGTATCTAACTTTCTAACAATTTTCAAATCCAAAACTATGGCTAGTAATGATTTTATTTCGTCGTCACTCCAAATATCACGTTTTTTTTTTTGGTTACTTTAAGCTCGGTAATACTTTCATCATTATTATCATCACTGTGTGAATCTGAGGATTCCAAATATTCGTAGTTGTCATATTCATCTGTCATTTTTACGAAAAAATTTTACATAAATTTCTCGTCACAACTGATCCCTGTAACTCCTAAAACACGAAGTCGCAAAAAGAATATACGGTAGACAATCCCCTCCGATTTCAATTTGTTACCATAGTAAAAGAGGCGTGGCAAACTTAAATTTCGATGAAGATGGGTGTAGCACTAAGCCTCGACGAAGGTTAAATACCGGTCATTAAGATGCCGTTTTTTTTCCGAAAGTAAAAATCATAATTTTGTATTGCTTGTTACATCTGTAGAGAGAGAGTAAGGTGTGTAAAGGAACAAAAAAAAACTACATGAGTATTAGCTTCTGATTTATAGTGGTAAAAATAAACAATAAACATTTAAAAGTCTTCAAATGTGACGAAATCAAAAACTATCAAAGTTCAGTTATTTTTTGGTATTTCAAATATAATCAGACTGATATGAATCTCGATATCAAGTATTCCATGATATAATAGGGATCAGTATATAAAATTATTTAGTAGCAATATTGTGCTGTTTAATGTGCTTATGAAATATTTAAAAAATTGAAAGAATAATAAGCAATTACCATTGACATTGTTTCAGTCATTGAAAATGAATAATAAACATAAGTCCTGCAAAAAATTATTAATTTGACGAAAAAAATTATTAAAAAAAGTTATATTGTAAACATTTTGCATTGAAAGTTTAGTAATGTGTTGGGTGACTTTTCATAAATATTTAGAGAGAAAAGTATGTATGGAAGTAATGCTTAGCTCCAGATAAATTGAAATCGCAAAATTACTCATATTAGAGATAATCTTATAATTTTTATCAATAGTCATTTAATAGACTTCTACCCTATTTATACAGTTTCGTACTTTTTTATTTTATTGAGAATGATAAAGTAAAATATACGTAAAACAATTTCTGATAAAAAGCTAGATAAAATAGGCTATGAGTGGAGGTATCAATAAAGAATAGATCTCTCGACGATTGTCAGCTGTAATTAGAATATTCGATACTATAATATATAACATATGAGTATTATTTTTTGAGTTTTTAATATGAGTATAAAATATAGAGCTGTCTTCAATTATTGAGATTTATTGAAATAATATTTCATCTTTTACGGCTGTTTTGCGGGCTTGTTTGATTTGTTGTAATGTATATCTTTTTTATTTTAAAAGTTTAAATAAACGAAAATTGTAATAATAAAATTTACGAAGAAATGTAAATATTTATGTAGTTACAATTGATTATGTTATTGTTTTAGTAAAGACCAAACTAGCTGCAGGAAGAGCACAAAAGACGAGAAGCACTTAAATTCCTTATTCGAGTTTCTAACATAGCCTTGAAGGCCAGAATATTTATGCATTAACCATTACAGCCAAATAACACTTGAAATTTCTTTCAAACACTACAGTCGTAGAAACTTCTAACCTTTTTAAGGATTATCTAATAAATAGTGATTCATTTATTTTAATTGTATGCCTGGCTTGAATCAGGCGTTTTACAATACTGCCCTATTATTCTTTTCTCCCATTTTTCTCAATCTCATATGTCTTTCCCTTTAACTGTCTCACCTCTTCTCCTCCCTCTTTTTACTCGCCTCTAGTGTTAGAACACTTCCTACCTGCCCGACACACTATTACACACATAGTATGCCGGGTTGCGTCTGCAGCCGACTTACGCCTTTAACCATTGTATCGCATTCGCACGAGGACACAGGGAAACTGCAGAAAACCTGTGTCGATACAACTGGGTCTCCTAAGGAGAGCCCTCCCGCGCACGGTGATCCGAGAAAAGTCAAATATAGACTGACGCTTACCCACTAGTCCACCGTGTCGGTCCGATTATCCAATAAATACTTTTATTATTGACGTCCTATTGACTAAATAAACAATGGTTACTTTATTGCAGATACTCAATGCAATATTTAGAATTATCGTACTAGACAGTATTTTTAGAGAAGATTTTTTTGTTCAGAGAAGACATTTTCATAATTTTTAATTACAAAATGATAATAAAGACAATTTTTGTCCTTTCGATTACCTTTTAACTCTCATGAATTATAGAGTAAATTGTAGAAAAGCGAGTTCCGTGTCCTACGTTGTTCATTGAGACTGGTGAAAATTGTGAGGAACTATTTCGAGTTGATTGTCAACAAGTTGACTTATTCTGTATTAACTTTGAGGAAAAATTTTAGGAGCTGTTGAAAGTTCATTATGATCAATTTTACTCATCCCGTGTTCATTTTTAATCATTGAACGATAATTAGAGCACTTCTTGTCTTCCTTATTCACCACTAACTCTCGCGACCTGTATAGTAAACTGGAAAAATACGTGCAGAGTGCTTTTCCGTTTATTAAGACAGTTTAAATTTTTCAAGAGCAATTGGAAGTTTATTAACAATATTTAACTTTCTTTGGATTAATTTTCAAGCATAGAATAATAATTGGAGCAGTTCTTGTCATTTTTATTTATTTCCAACTCTCAAGAATCATGTCATGAACTGTTGAGAAACACGTCTGTTGTCTCACGTCGTTCAGCGAAATGCTCTATCTATAAACAAATTGTCTATTAAAGAGAAAGTCCAGACACCATTTGGGCTTACTACAATGCTATCTGAACACTAGACTGTTCATCATAAATTTTACGTGAGACAGTGCATCCTTCAGTTTACTTATGCCTTGACAAACACGAGTTTCTACAAAATAATTGCCTGATGAACTTCAAGGTTGTTGGATTGTCACCTCAAATATAATTTCCATTTACGCCTGATATTGTCCTGCATACTTTCATATTCTTGGTATACAGAATGCCATATTTTAAATCATAAATTATATCATTTATAAGGCACAATTTGCCCTTCTCATTAAGTACTAAGCCTCGAGAATTGTATTTAAATGTGGAAAAATACATTCAGTGTCTCATGTTATACATTTAGAACAGAGCTGGGCACACTTGGTTCTTTCAACTCCCAATAGCTCCCCAGGTATATCTAGGAGCTCTTCATTGCTCCTGCAAGTGCAAGTGATGGCTATGGTAACCCAAGGACTACCGCAGGTAGCAGCTTTCATGGAGTCGAAGTTTGCCTGGCTCTGATTTGGAGAGTTAAAAATTTATAATTAAACAAACGGCTATTATGAAAATTTCTCAAAATAACAAAATTATCAGAGGAGTATTGCTGAATAAATTTAACAAAATAAAGATAACAAAATTTTGATATAAAAAAGATAAGAAATTTATTATAGTTAACAATGTAGAGAAGACATTCTTTTTTTCTTATTGTTTGTTATGAAATTCTACAATTATTGACCACGAATAAAACTATCGTTGATTTTTCCAAAGGTTAGACTGTCTGCGAAACAGAAATAGTGATAAAAACGACACGTATGTAGTTTATTCTGTTGTTCTCATAAAATTTTTCGATTCGTGAAGTTGTAATATATGCGTGGATGATGAAAATTTTCTATTAACTTAAAAAAATTGAAAAGATGAAGTCGTCATTTTCAAGAATAGTTTTGTAGATTGTTTTGGTTCCTTACATCCTTTTTTTTATCTTGAAGAGTAGAAAAAGCAAAATAAAAAAAAATAAATAACATAAAGGTATTATATGGCAATATGTTTATAAAATTATCATTAATTTCAACCGTTTTAATTAAAAGAGTAAACCAACTGCAACGAAAGTTAAAAGAATAAAAAGGACACTTGTGTGTCTCATTTTGTTACTTAAAAATGTCACAATCGATATAAATAAAATATTATTTTTGCTTCAATTGCTCACATAATGCCTTACATCTCAACGTTTTGTTTTTGTTTATATGATATTATTTTTGACATCGTCGAAATGATTTTACTTAAATTTTGTATCTGTTCATATTCAACTATAAGATTGCCACGCCTTCGTCGCTATGGCAACCAAGTAAATTCATGAAGGAGGGGATTTCGTCACTATAAAAACTCCCGGTAATTCCTTCTGTCAGTAGTGTTAATGAATGCTTGTCAGTGAAAATACTGTATTTTTTTGAGTGCAAAAATGTCTGAGATTGTCGACAATTGTGATCTCAGTGAGTCGTCGGATTCTGATTGTGATAAAAATTGTCATGATAATAATATAGAAAGTAGTGTAATAAAAATAAGAAAACGGGACATTTGGAATGATACAGAAACTACAACTTTATTAGCGATATTCTCTGAATTGAATATTGTTGAAAAGTTGGATTCAAGAGAACATCGTACACAAGAATTATACCAATCTGTAGCTGACATGCTGCAAAAAAATGATTATACTCGAAGCTCCAAACAAGTTGAAAATAAAATAAAATCACTAAAAAGTAAGTAAAATATATTTAAATGATACTATGTCCAGAAATTAAATATTTACAAAAGTTTTTAAGTTAATCAAAGATAATGGGAGTAACCTATTTTTTAGTACAATGATTAAGTGTTATTGATGCTTATAATTATTATTTAATTATTGTATTATAAATATTGAATCTGTGTGTCTCAGAGGAGTATCAAGGAATAAAAAAAATATTAAATACAAGTGGTGAATCGTCCAAGGCAAGAAAGAATTTTAAATTTTTTGACCAATGTCATGAAATTTATGGACAAAGACCAATTATAAATTCAAGAGGCATTGATTCATCAGATATTCAATATCCTAAAGGTAAGATAATGCTAAATGAAATTCATATTATATGTATAATTACAATAACGTATATTTTTATCCTAATAATGAAAATTTTTACAGAAAATTTGTCCGAAGAAAATTTGGATAATAATGGATCTTCTTCGAGTAAGAAGAAATTATCTGAAGCAGATTCATCAAAAGGTAATTACTCCAAAATCTAATAATCACATTACTGTTGTCCGAGATAATTGGTTTTATACAAAAACCTATAATTTTAAGATTAAAAAATAATAATCAATGTATGTTTTTTGTTTTAGCAGCGTCAAAAAAATCTAAAACATCAAAGAAAACTTCACTAATTGACATGGTTGAATCAATAAATGTTCATCAAAGTGACATGATGAAACAATTCATTGAAAGCCAAAAAAAAATTAGTGTGGAGATTACAGAACAATTTTGTGCAGCAAATACTGCAAATATGCAGACTTTATTGGCAGGCCTGCAAACTGTTACTCCTCCCAATTATTATGCTGGACCATCTACTTCGTCCGGAGTATATTGGCCATCGCAACCGGTAAATTTTGGACCACCAAACGGACAACATTGGCCACTACAGCAGCAACAACAAAGTGTTACTCCCAATGTACACCAATGGCAACTGCAGCAAGCTCAATTTACACCATCAAACGGACAACAATGGTCAGCGCCACATAATCAAGTGTCACCACAGGATTTATGATAGAGCACATGATAACTGTAATAATAATATATCAATGTAAAAAAATTAATAATAAACACTAAAAACGAATTTCTGAGGGTTTGTGTTTTTTGGAACAGTACATCTATTATTAACAATAATAATTCAATCTTATTTTTATAATATTTTTCACAAATATCAGGGCTTACAGTTCACATAATCAACTTGTTATAGTAGATACATTATTATTCTTTTTTACTGAGTAATGCGCTCGACGGTGTGCCATTCTGACTTTGTAGATGCATTTAAAAATTACTAGAGTCTAAAAATTACCGACGCATTCTGCCATCTAGTTGAATATTATGAGAATCATCTTTCTGAGGACATGACTAATTTATATGACACGCTAATTTCCTTCTTAAAATTCGCTTTATTTTATGTTCGGTGGAAACGGTACATATTCATCTCAACTCTACCTTGATTTTTATTTCGGTTGAGTCGAGTTTTCTATCTTCCGTTTCTACCATCGAGTTCAAGTTTAGAGTTGAAGCTCTTCCGCAATTTCAACTCACCTTGACTCTAACGACCCGGTGGAAGCACCCGGAAACTTATTTCGATTCTGGTGGAAACACTATACTTTTCATCTCAATTCTATTTCAACTCTGCCCCGGTGGAAACTTACTCATTGCAACAATAAAACCTCAGAGTAGACCGAGTAGATTTGGCTAATGTCACGTCAACGTAAAAAATAATATGGCTGATAGTGATAATGACAAAGATTGTGATATAATGGATTCAGTGAATTTGAATAGTTCAAGTAGTGATGATGAGTTAGAAGACGAAGCGAAAGCAATTACTAATGATTTGTTACCAAAAAAATCGCAGCCCAGATATACACAAATTTATGATGACTTCATGACATGGAAACAAAAAAAGAAAATCAACTCCTTCTCTGAAAACATCTTTCTCGTTAATTTCAAGGAAATTTTACAAAATTTAAAACTAAACACTGTATGGAGTAAATGGTCCATGCTAAAAAGTATACTATATCTTCATCATGGGATCAATTTGAACGGATATAATAAATTAAAAGCTTTTTTAAAAAACAATACCAAAGGTTTCACACCTAAATGATCTAAAGTGTTCACGTGGAATAATGTTGAAAAATTTTTTAAATGAAGCGAATGATCACGAACATCTGATGGCAAAGGGAAATTAAATATATATATGTGTATGTGTATGTAAATAACACATATACATATATATGTGTTACTGAATTTACTTTTTTCTCTCGAAAATTATTTCCATTGAAATCTCTGTAATAATCTTTATATTGTATGTTATTTTAATTTTCGGAATATCTGGAGCCCTGAGGACAGTCGAATTCTATAATTTGAATAATACGGACATTGATGATCTCGGAAAACCGTTTTCAGTTACGATACGAGATACAAAAAATGATTATCCCAGAAATTTCATCATCGGTGGAAAATTTTACAATATAAAACAATATGTAGCATTAAGGCCCCTGGATATGGAATCCTAAAGATTCGTTCTACAATATCATGACGGAAAGTGTACTCGGAATGTCGTAGGCAAAAATAAAATTGGAGATACTGCGAAGTTAATTGCTACGTATCTAAAATTAGAGAATCCACATGTTTATACAGGGTATTGTTTTAGACGTACTGTAGCTACGTTGCTTGCTAATTCAGGTGCTTCTATAGTTGCGTTAAAGCAGCTTGGAGGTTGAAAACGTAACGCCGTTGCTGAAGGTTATGTAGAGAATTTTCTACATAATAAAAAAAAGATTTTTAAAGCCATCATAAACCGAGAAAATGATATTCTTCTCGAGAAAGACAACACAAATAGCTCTACATCTGTAAATCCTATCATAGCTTCAAATAATAATAATAACTTGGATAATTGGTCAGAAAATGACGAAGTAGATGCTGAATGGTTTAAAAATATAGATGACGATTTGTGTTCATCTTTGGATAAATTAAATGCCAAAAAATCATCAAATGTAAACGTGAATACTAATTCAGAGTGCCCTCTTAAATCTACTAAAAATTGTTCGTCTTTTAAACCTTCTATCAACCAACCAAAAGTAAAAGAGAGTTCAAAAGAAGCATCCGTGGAAAACGATGCGAATATCGAGCGTAAGTCATCTTCCATAAATTTAACAATGACTACTGTTAATAATCTTCATATTGATTATAGTCAATATGGAAGAGAGGAAAAAAATTTATTCAACAACTTTCATAAAATTATCACTGATTGTGTGATTTAAACTTTTTTTTAAGACAATTATTTGATATGTAAATTAGAATTTTTGTTCCAAAGTATTATTGAATTTATAAAATGTTATTTATTCTAAATAATATATAATAATAGGTTCAAGAAATGTTAATTGTATAATTCAATGTGTATTCTACCGAATATTATTTTGAAAAGTGTCAGCAATTTTTTAAAAATTATTGGTAAATTGAGTTTCTGATAAGCTATTGAAAATGTTATTAATTCCAATGATTTGTATTGAGCAATATTATTGATAATAATTTTTTGTTTTCATTTAAAATTAAAAAAATAAATAAATTCGTGAACTTGAGAAATTAACTATTATTATTTCGAAAAAAAATGTATGGTAGACAAAATATATTGTAAAATATAAGATCAAGACAACTTATATTAAGAAAGAAAGTTTATGTATAATGACAGATTCAAAATACAGAATCTAATATGACGTCTAATCTGTGCTAGTCTCAGTCACAAACAGGAGATAAATAAACTCTCCCCTCGTTGCTATAAACAATCTAATCGTCAAGCAATCGTCGTTAACTAATGAACTGTCGTTTGTCAATCCATCAATAGATGGACACACACGCATATTTTACGCTTCCCCCGATCTTCTAAAAATTGCCTCCTGGCAATATCTAACTGTTGGGTAAAAATATCGGATTAGGCTGAAATAAAATAAACATTCAAAATCTAAATTAAATTGTTCATTGAAAATTTAAAAAAAATAAATTCAATCATTTTTCAGCCTAGATTCCAATATTGCCGCTTCCCAACGCTGCCTGCATAAAAATAAATGAAACAAATTTTTCTGGAGGGGAAAATCCTGCGGCGGGTAAAAACCTCCATAACAGGCCAAAATAATCTAAACTAAGTGAAAACGTGACTTTATACAATTCAAAGATCGTAAAAATTAAAAGTCCGTCAGTCAAAATTTTAAAATAATTAATTCTTCTTTTCCTTCCTCCTTTTCCATTGAAAAAAATCCAGAAACGAAATGAAAATCCATACGAGTTGGAAATGCCAAGAATCTGGGAGGTCATATCAAGGGAAATCTAAACAGATTTTCAAAATTACAGCAGCATCGAAGTAATTAATAATTTTTTTAATTGAATTCAAATTCCTTTTTATTTAATTAAATGGTCTCACTTCTTGGAGCATATTTCTCCAAACAAATTACCGACAACGCATCCTATTTATGAAATCAGACTCTTAAAATCTTAATAATAATAATCACAAATGATTCACCTTGCAAGGAATTTTCAAAAATAAGTTCAATAGCCTCTGCTCACTGTGCAAACTAAATTATTAAAAATTGGGCTCACAGTTACGCATACTATCCGAACAAGTAGGATACCATGGGCATCTAGTACGTCACTTTGCTTTACCTTGGCCAAATAATGAAGAAAAGTATTCCGGCACAATGACTCTAACCGTGTATATCCCAAAAGAGTCAAAATAATTAATCATCATCATAAGGAGCGAGTCTATTCATACGAACAACTTCCAAACGACCATTAGGAATTTTCTGAATTCTAAAAACAACATCATTTAATTTATTTTTAATAATATATGGACCTTCCCAATCTGATTGAAGTTTAGGACATTTCCCTTTAACTCTTTTAGGAAAATAAAACCAAACCTTTTGACCTACGTCAAAAGAAAGAATATTCGATTTTAAATCATAAGTAGATTTAAGTTTGCCTGATTTATTTTCTAAATTACGAAGTACATAATCATGAGTAAATTGTAATTTCTTTCGAAGATCAAAAACATATTCACCTGTAGAATTATTTTCAGAAATGTTTTCTGAAGGAGAAATTCCACGAAGAAAATCTAAAGATAACCTTAATTCACGACCTAACATTAACAATGCTGGAGAAAATTCTGTAGTCTCATGTCTAGAAGAACGATAGGCTAACAAAAATAGAGAAATCCAACGATCCCAATCTTTTTGATTTTTATTAATAAATTTCGATAAATATTGAAGAATAGTCCTATGCAACCTTTCAACTAAACCATTAGATTGAGGATGAAGAGGTGTAGTTCTAGTCTTTTTGATTCCAAAAAGATTCATAACCTCTTTGAAGATTTCTGATTCAAATTCTCTACCTTGATCCGAATGAATTTCTGAAGGAACACCATATCTACAAAATATTTGAGAAACTAGAGCTTCAGCAATAGTAGAAGCTTGATGATTAGGAAGAGGAATTGCTTCAGGCCATCTAGTAAAATAATCAGTAACAACTAAAAGAAATTTATTTCCAAAAGAAGTTTTAGTGAGAGGACCAAGAATATCGATTGCAACTCTTTCAAAAGGAGAACCAACATTATAAATTTGAAGAGAACCACATGATTTCTTATGAGAATCTTTTTTAGCAAAACAAACCTTACACTTCTTACACCAAATATCAACATCTTGTTTAAGAGTAGACCAGAAAAATCTTTGACGAATTTTAGAAGTTGTCTTATTAATACCAAAATGTCCACCAGAAGGAGAATTATGAGCTTCAAAAATTATTTCATTAACTTTAGCTCGAGGAACAACAACCTGGAAAAACAATATAAGAAAGATTAGGAGCTTCTCAACGTTTAACTAAAATGCCATTTTCAATTCTAAAGAATTCCAATAAAGTAAATAAAGTTTGAAAGTTGAATCTAGATGAGAAACATCACTAAATTCAGGAATTTTATTTTCCTTTTTGAATTTAATTATTAAATTCAAAATACTATCATCATTCTGAAATTTAATCCAATCTGAATTATTATTAATTTCACAAATAGTACGGAAAATATTTTTATCAAAGAAACATTCTTCATTAGCAT
Source organism: Chelonus formosanus (assembly GCA_028641665.1). NCBI lineage: Eukaryota > Metazoa > Arthropoda > Insecta > Hymenoptera > Braconidae > Chelonus > Chelonus formosanus. The sequence continues at coordinate 13,969,378 of CM054002.1, forward strand.
CCATTTTCAGACATTTCTTACAGTCACATAGACACCAAGATAAAGCATCAGCATTACCATGACTTTGACCTGGTTTATGATGAACTTTAAAATCATATTGGAATAAAATTTCTAACCAACGAGCAACTTGATCTTTGGGATTCTTAAAAGAAAGTAACCAACTAAGAGAAGCATGATCAGTTCTGATCGTAAATCGTTCCCCGAGAAGAAAATGACGAAAATGTTCAACCGAAATAACAACAGCTAATAATTCTTTTCTAGTAACACAATAATTCCGTTCACGACTGTTTGAAGTCTTACTAAAATATGCAATAACTTTTTCTTGATAAATAATTTCACCATTTTTATCAAATGGAATTTTTTGTGATAAAACAGCTCCTATTCAAACATTAAAAGCATCAGTATTAAGAATAAATGAATAATTAGGATCAGGATAACCGAAAATAGGTGAAGTAGTTAAAATTTGTTTTAATTTTTGAAAAGTTTGAAGAGCAATATCATCCAAAATAAAATCTCTTTTCTCTTCACTAATTAAATAAAAAGGTTTCGCTAAAGTAGCAAAATCTTTGATAAATTTCCTATAATATGAGCAATGTCCAAGAAAACTTCTAAGTTCAGTTTTATTTTTTGGAATAGGCCAATTAATAATGGCAGAAATCTTTTCAGGACAACTTTTTAATCCTTCACCAGAAACAATATGACCTAAAAAGACAACCTCTTTTTGGAAAAATATACATTTCTTAGCATTGATTTTAAGTCCTGATTGTAAAAGTCTTTGGAAAACATTTTGAAGATGAATAAAATGTTCATCAAGACTCTTACTGAAAATAATAATATCATCTAAATATACTAAACAAATTTTGCTGATGAGACCTTGTAAAACTATGTTCATAAGTTTTACAAAGGTGGCAGGAGCATTACATAAACCAAAAGGAAGAACTTTGAATTGCCAAAGTTCACTTCCAATACAAAAAGCTGTTTTCTCACGATCTTCAGGAGCAACTTCAACTTGCCAATAACCACTTTTTAGATCAATGGTCGAAAACCATTGAGCACCAAGAACTATATTAAAAATATCTTCTTGATGAGGAATTGGAGTGGAATCCTTAACTGTAACATCATTTAATTTGCGATAATCAACACAAAATCTAATTTTACCAGCTTTTTTAGGAACGAGAACAACAGGAGAAGCCCATGGACCATGACAAGGTTCAATTGCATCCTCTTGTTTCATTTCTTCCATAACAGTATCAACTTTTTCCCTATAATGCAAACGAATACGACGTGGACCTTGTTTAATAGGAAGAGCATTTCCAACATTAATCTTATGTTGTAAAATTTTACACTTCCCAATATCAAAAGAATTTTTTGAACAAATATTTATATTTTTTAAGAGTAATGTTTTAAAACGTAAAACATTTTTCTCATTTAATAACTTCGAAGATCTTTGAAACAAATCCAAAACAAATTCGGGAAGAACATTTAAATCGAGAGAAACCTTATTAATTGAAACAACTTTATTATTAGAAAGAAATTTTTTATGAAGAATTTCCTTAGACTCACCAAACAAACCTGATTTAACCAAGAAATCTATTCCCAAAATACATTCTTCACGAATTTGAGCAAAGACAACCTCTAAACTTATCCTGATATTTGAAATTTTAATTTCTACAGTCTCAAGAAAATCAAAATCAAATTTATCACCAGAAACTGTAAAAATAGAAAGAGAAGAATTATTTGCTCTAAATGAGTTCTTATTAAAGAAAGAAGAATTAACAACCGTAATATCAGCAGCAGTATCGACTAACATGTCACATTTTTTACCATTAATTTCACCTTTAAGTATCAGTAAAGGTTTAAATGGAGAATCTGAATCCTGAAGAATCTTCGAAGGACTAACTAAATGATGACTTAATTCTGACGAAATTTTTTTTTTGAAGAATTTTCATTTGAAAAATTGTTATTATTTGGAGAATTATTTGTCAAACGAGCTTGAACAGCTTGAAGAACTTTACAATTATTTCTTGCATGACCTTTCTGTCCACAAACCCATCACTGAAAACCTTGAGAAGAATTTCCATTATCGAATGTCTTGAAATTCTTTTTAGAAAAATTAAAATTATTATTTTGGAAATTTCTTTTATTATTTTTAAAATTATTATTATTGAATTTTCTATTAAAATTCGAAGTTTTATCATTTTTATGATCATTATTTTTATCAAGTTGATCATTTTTATTAATTTCTTGATTTCCAAAACATAACTTATCAATCGACTCTAATTCAACTGCTTGTTGAGTTACCGATTGAAGAAATTCTAACTATTCAGACCGCAAAGAATATTGTAACTTCGGATTATGCAATCCTGCAATAAATTGCAATCCGGCCATTCGCTCTCTTTGTTCGCCAGAAACTCCAGGATACGCATATTTGACTAACTTATCCAAATCATTGGAAAAATCAGTCAAACTTTCGTTTTTATTTCGTTTCCTAGCTTGGAAACGACTAAAGTAAGCTCCGGAAAATTGATCTTCACCAAAACGATTTTCTAACGATTTCGATCAAATAAAAAAATTCCTCAAATCCTCTAAACTCAAATTTTCTAAAATTTCCAGAGCTTTGTCCTTCAAACAGGACACTAAAATCGAAGCTTTAACTTCATTCGACCAATTCTGTAAACGACTGATGGTCTCAAATTGACGTGAGTAACTCTCCCACGTCTGAGAACCATCATATTTTGCCGGTTTCGCGAAATTCAACGAATTTCCGACCGAAGATGAAGAGACCGATTCAATTAAATGTCAAGGAATGTTTGGATTAACAATTCCTGAAGAATTATTACTATTAATAATTAAATTTTGATTCATATTATTATTATTACTCGAATTATTATTATTATTATTATTATTAGTATTATCGTTATTATTAGTATTATTATTATTATTAGAGATAGCGAAGAAAGATCTTATCTCTCCCATGAAGTTTTGTAATAATCCATTCATCTCCAATTTATTTTGAGAAAGCTGCTTTTCCAATCGATTCATCCGCATTTCTAATGCTAATAATCCACCATCTGATGATGAAGAATTATCATCATCAATGCAATCTTCAAATCGCGTCTTCCGAGTTTTCCTCCGCGTTTGACGGCGATTTGGTGTTCTTGGCATTTCTCCAAAAACTTCAAAAAATTTCACTAATACAATAACTAATTCACTACAAATTAATTCGTCACGTGAGACGAATCACTTCTGACACCAAATGTAAAATATAAGATCAAGACAACTTATATTAAGAAAGAAAGTTTATGTAAAATGACAGATTCAAAATACAGAATCTAATATGATGTCTAATCTGTGCTAGTCTTAGTCACAAACAGGAGATAAACAAACTCTCCCCTTGTTGCTATAAACAATCTAATCGTCAAGCAATCGTCGTTAACTAATAAACTGTCGTTTGTCAATCCATCAATAGATGGACACACACGCATATTTTACAATATCTAATTTCGACGTGAATCTAGTTAAGTTGTATTAAACGTCACGCGCATGCGCCCGAAGACTAATTTCGTGTTTTCGATCAAATTTTAAAAATTGATAAATTTTTTAAGTAATGAAAATTCATTACTATCGTCAAGAACTTTCAGCCCAAATGTGACAAAATCAGTATATGTACCGCGGGGCGAAAGTAGGTAATATCAGGTAGCGTTTCAGTTGCCACCCGAGCCGAAGGCCAATCTTATGACGGAGTGTATGAAAATTACGACAATTTACAAAAAAAATTAGAAGCTGATTATAAATATGAGTAGATTGATGGAGAATTCAAAAATAAACAAAGTTTTGGAAATGAGATTATGATTAGTCATAAAAAAAAGATTGAAATATCGAAAATTCCTACAACCAAGTTATTTGAAAATATCTGTTCTGATCAAGTAAAAGCTCATATTGTAAAATGTACTAAAAATAATGGTCATGAGATAACAATTCATGATTGAGGAGTATTTATTGGCACAATTATATTCACGATGTATAATAAAAGACTATCTCAACGAGATTATTGGTCGCGAGATCCGCATTTGAAAGCTGAACCAGTAGTAGAAGCAATGTCTCGAAACGAATTTGACGAAATCCAATCAAATATAAAATTTCATTAGCTGGAAGACCAAGATGAGTCTGACAAGGTTTATCGAGTAAGAAAATTAATAAATATATTTCGGAAAATCTAACTCAGTTTGGAATTTTTTCAACCGCCTTATCGATAGATGAGATGATGCTAAAATATTATGTAAGGTCAAATTTCAAACAATCCATTAGAGGTAAGCCAGTAAGGTTTGGAATTAAATTAGGGGCTATTAGTAGTGCTGATGGATATCTTTTCGATTTCGATATATACTGCGGAAAAAACTTTGATAAAAAAAAAAAATTTTCTAACTGTGCTCTTGGTAGTCGCATGGTAATAAACATGTTGCAAGCAGTTCTCCAGAAATTATCTGTACGTAATCGAAATCGAGTACACATTTATTTCGATAACTTCTTCACTAGCCCAGATCTGCTCTTGCATTTGAAGAAATTTGGATTACATGCGACAGGTACAGTGAGGGAAAATCGAGTTGGTGTTCAGAATGCGATAAAGAAGAATGATGAAAAAGAAAATATGATGTAAAGCATGATAAAAAAAGTAGGATGAATTTTGTAACGGCGATGGACTCAAAACCTGTCTCTATTTTATCAACTGCAGCAGGAGTAACACCGTTTGGTAGTGTGATGCGTCGTAAGAAGGGAAAAAAGAGAAAAAAGGACTTGAGTTATCGAATGCTTTCGTTCTTCATAATCAGTATATGGGTGGAGTAGATCTTCACGATCAAAGGTGCAACAAAATAGAGCCAATAGTAAGATCTAAAAAATAGACTTGGGTAATTTTTATTCGACTTATCCAAACTGCACTAACTAATGCTACAATTTTAGGCAATATTTGGGATGAAAAATAAGAAGTAAAGACAAGCACAAAAGATTTAGCTATGGATGTAAGCAAAGAATATTCACGCAGATCGAGAAAGCCTGGATTGATGAGACACGAAATCGAAAAAAAACAATTTCCACGGTACTGCTGTACTCCAAATCGTAAAATTCGAACAAGAAAATTTTGCAAAACATGCTCGTTATACTGTTGTGACCAATGTTCTAAAAAAAGTCATGATAAAAAGTGAATTAAGCTCTTCTGTTACTTGTATTCGAATGAAAAGATAATTTGCCAAAAAATTCAAAACAATGCATTAGATACAAATTAAAAAATTCAAAAAAAAATTAAGAGAAAAAAACTGAAAAAAAACTTCTAGAAAAATGAAAAAGTTTAAATAAAAGAATGATTTCCCACTACGTTTACCTCCTCGTGGTGGAAATCGGGTAACTTTGATGATTCAAAGGCAAAGAACGGGTTCAAAATTAAAGCTGTGGAGAATTTTTTATAATAACAAAATTAAAATTTTTAGAAATTTACATTTTTCGAACAATGTACGTTATCAAACAACGCGAATGATGATTTTAATATTCATTTTTCATCATTACAATGCTATAAAACTCGGAAGATTAAGGAATAATGAAATATCCAAAACAAATTTTGCTTTCGGACACTATTTTTTTAATTTGAGGGATGAAAAAAAATTTTCTCATTGCATATCGTTGAAGTCGAACCATCGGGAACACGTTACACGTGCATTTCAATGCATTTAAGATCCGGTATCATCGAGAAAATCGCGAATAAAAAAAAATAATAAATTTGCATTTTTAAGGGTATTTCTACAAAAATGAGGGGTAAATTGAAATTTTTTGGAAATTTTATGCATCATATTCGGAAGAGCGACGTTCGAACCACAAAGAATGTGGTTTTTCAAATTGTAATTTTTTTCATCATGTTATACGAGGTTGAAAGCCAAGGTAAAAATGCGAACATTTGGACGTCAAAGGGTAAAACGACACTTGCTCAACGGAGTAAAGAGTCCCAACTTGAGTAAAAAACTGCAATTAATATCTATCAGGTAATACTAGTCTGGATTTCATAACTGTTTTATGAAAGTTTCAAGTAAAATTGATGTACAATTCACCAATAATGTCCAACGATGTAAATATTTTTTCGCTAATATTGATTTGAGAGTTGGTAAGCTATAAAATAGTAATCAGCTTGCTAATTCATGAGCTCTTCATAAGTTTCTTTCAGACATCTTACGCGGTGTTATAAAAATTCCACTATTAGGTTTATGTGATAATAAAGTTGTATCAACTAACATAATTTAACAACCAAGGTAAAATGGTTTTTCATGATGTTGTGAATCAAACCGTAATTGAACAAACTGCTTACACACTCCCAACACAACGCAATGCATCCAGTCTGGAGCACGATTATCAATGATATTGAAGTTTGGGATGTCCCACAATATTGAATAACCTTTAATTCCTTTTTCATGTCTTTCAGCATGTATTAATGTTTGTTGATGACTTCTTAACCTATCTTCAAATGCATTTCCATTTTTATCGACAGGATACTCATGAACTTTTCCACTTCCCTTAATAATTCGATTGCTACACCTAGAGAAATTAATAGTTGCCTCAACTATTTTTAAATAGTTGAAAATTCATCAGCTTTGGGTAAAAGAGTTGTGACAACTTGTCGAAAATAGTTGATAGTTATAGTTGTTGTAATTTTTAAAAAATGGTTGACATAACTAGGCGTATAAGAGCTATCGTAAATATAAATTCATTATCGTAGCAACTATAAGGAAATAGTTGAATTAACTAAAGACATAAAACTTACTGTGAATAGAAAGTCCGAGTTGTGACAACTACAAAAAAATAGTTGATACAACTTGGCATATATGAGTCATCGCAAATATAAATTTGTAATTGCAGCAACTAAAGAAAAACAGTTGAAAGTTTATTAACTGTAGCTAATCTAGTTGCCACAACTATAAGAAAATAGTTGATATAACCAGACACATAAGAGTTATCGCAAATATAAATTTATTATTGTAGCAACTATAACAGAATAGTTAATATAACGAGAAACATATAGTTAACAGAGATCTATATAATTAGTTACGACAACTATTTAAAATAATTATGATAATCATTTATAAATAGGTGTATTGTATATAAACTCCGAGTTTCTACAACTATGTTAATACAGTTTGATGAACTGGAGATCCTTGGTCTTTATAACCTTTTCATAGTAGTTGAAGCAACGAATACGTTGTAGGTTAGATGATCTACATTAATATAGATAAAACAGAATCTTTCAAATAGTTGAATTGACTTCCTTTACCAGTTTTATTATCTATATATATTTAGTTCTAATAAATATATTTATGATGTTATAGGAACTGAAAATGAAATGTTATTTAAAACGATGGACGATAGTTATGGTAACAAATTAATAATAATTATATGAAATATTCATTTATTGCTGTAGGAACATACAAATAGTGGTTTTTCAAACTGGTACATTACTAGTTCTTTGTACATTTTATTCACAGTATATTTTACTGTGTATTTTATCGCTAGTATAAACATTTTTCATTAGTTAACATAATTATACTACAGTTTTTATATTTTATAATCAATACTTTGTCGATAATTATCATTTTTTCGATTCAAAATTTAATATGCTTAACAAATATATTAATGACGAAATTTGACTCACTATAAAAACATAATCATTATATGAAATACAAGAACAATAAGTATTTAAACAAATTCCATTTATTCAATTTTCTACGTATTATTTTTCGTACCAGCTTTTTTGGGGTATTCATTTTTTCTACATTAATTAACTTTCAATACTTCTAAACAACTTCTGTGAATGCTATGTGATAAGTTATTATTAAAGAAAAAAATTAATCTCTTAAAAATGTGAAAGGACGATGCCTTATGAACATAAATGAGTTAAATATGAAAATGTTTTATAATATCGGCAATAAAATCTCATCATATCCCGTACTATGTGTAGTATACAACGTGAAAAATTAACATGAATTATCTACCTCAATTATAAACTTTTATGAATTTTCTTCTCATCACAATAAATGATCATATTAAAAGTTTGTAGAACAAATATCAAGAATGTTCAAATAATAATCTTTTATTTTCGATAACTACATAACTACCTCATCGATCTAATAGCTTTGATGGTAATTGTAATTATTTCAACTTTAAAATTTAATATACTTTACGAATGTATAAATGATAATGTTGGCCTCATTATTAAAACATATAATCATCACATAGAATATAAGATTTACCATTTGACAAAACCACCACGTTTTGTGGTTCAAAATATGATAGTGAATGATAATATAAAAATTGGAACTGATCTTCATGTACTATTTCATAACTTTATAAATGCTCATTTTTTATTGTACTATTCAAAATTTTTACAATAAATGCAAATTTCATCGAATTATCTGAATCATAAGATTTTTCTTTTAAAATATTCAATATTTTACCATATTTTGAATAATTACCATCATTAGGGCCAGGAATTTCACTGCGCTACAAAAAAAAATGAAGATCATCAGATAATTTTTATTTGAATCAAGAATAATTCAATAAAAATGTTATCTTATCTGAAGATGAATAAGTTCAGACGATACAATGACAGTCCAGTACATAAAACGACAAAATTGGGTTATGTGTTTGTTTACATAGCATGAAAGTAAACATTGCAGTGTAAACAAATAAAAGTTTGATATATATATATATATATATATATATATATATATATATATATATATATCCAAATAAAGAATGTATAAAAGTTACGTTTAAGTGAATGAACAATTAAGAATATTAATTGCGTCGAAACACTAAAAACTTAAATTAATTCAAATAAAGAGAAAATTCAAGAAATTAAAATGCAACTAAATAAATTTTCAATAAAGAAAAAAGCAAAAATAATTCGTTTATCTTACTGTCATTAAAACTATACAAAGCCGAAAAATCGGATGTGACAGTGAATCTGCATCTAGTACATTCTACGGTACTTCTACTAGTACTTTTCCCAGTCCTTCTATCAGTACTTCTACCAGTACTTTTTCCAGTACTTCTAATAGTACTTCTACCAGTACTTCTACGAGTACTTTTACCAGTACTTGAACCAGTACATTTCACAGTAACATTTTATATCTGTTGAGGTCTCGTTATTTCTAGTAAATATGTGGATATTTGCTTCGCATTCTCATTCGGCACTGGTAAAAATTTCATTCAATATCTTCTAAAAATTATGGTTTTTTTTTTTTTAAATATTTTTTTTTTCAAATTCGCTTTGTTCAGAATGTACGGTAGAAGTAATAGTTAAAGTACCGGTTAAAGTACTGTCAAAAGTACTGGAACAAGTACCGGTAAAAGTACTGGTAGAAATGTAAGTTTTTTTTTTTTTACATTTTTCTAAAAATGATACAAGCGTGGTTAGGAGTTAAATATTATGTTTGTTTTGAAACAAATGTAAAAAAATTTTTATTTAAATCGACTCAGTATTTTACGCTGAGTCAATATATATGTAGATTAAAATACATTTCTTTAAAAATAAAAATAATATTAAATCCTAACCACCCTTGTCATCTTTTTGAAAAAATGAAAAAAAATTTATGGTTAAATCGACTCAGTTTTTTATGCTGAGTCGATATATATATATATAGATTAAAATTCATTTTTTTAAAAACAAATTATATATTTTTTTTCTGTGGGCGGAGTTTAGCGTGCATGCTTTTGACGCTCACTTTTCTCTGCGAGTGGAACAGGCACAGATATATCTCTGTGTCTCGCTCGCACCAGCGGTGCTCCGTCGCCCGAAAACGGCTGATTTTCGGGCTTCTTTCCTTCGACCTCTCCCTACAGCTAAACTATCGGAGATACAGACATATATGTTCAATACTTTTTTTTGTAGATTATTTAGATCTACAATTAGGTTATATTTTTTTTTTCTGTATCTCTGATAGTTCTCGAGATATCCACGGATTAGACTTTTAAGGGGTTGTTTCTACCCTTTGCCGGGATCCGAGCACCCTTTCCTTCGGTAGGATTGTTTCTTGTACAATCCTGAACAATCCCTCATGTTTTCATCCAAATGCATTTTCTCAAAGCAATTTGTCTAAATGCACTGGACTTAAATATAGATGGATTATACTTCAATAGGTAGTTATAAGAGAAAAAAATAAAAAAGAATTAATTTGTAGTTATCTACACTGCAATAAACTTACCGTATGGTGATTTTCAATCGTTATAATTTATTTATTGTATTTACGTTCCACACAAAAAAAATCGATGATTCGAGAAACTTCACCGGTTTTGTTTCGTAGCAATTTGGTAGCCACGATGTTACGAGCAAAAGACTACAGCGTTACGCAGAACTGATCTTGTTTGTTTTTTATCATCTCGGTCGTTCCCGAAAATGATGGCAGAACAACGTCTGTAATTTTGTGGGCTAAGAAAGAAAATATTATAATATGAGTATTTTATATATTTAATGAAAAATTAATCGTATATATTTAATAATTTTTGAAGAAAAATCCATTGGTTAGAAATTAATTGTCACTCATGCCAGCTAATTACAAAAAAATTTGCTTTTTTTTACAATATATAATGCATTGAAATTTTATTTTTAACGAAAATTATTTCTTCGTACAAAATGATACTATTACTGCGTAGACTTTGATTGAACGATATAGTTTATATTTTTCAGCATAAATAATCTAAAAAGTAATACCTGTAATTAAGTTTTAAATGAAAACTTCCATTTAATTATTTCTTAGTTATAATAATTACAATCACTTCTTTATATAAATAATCACTTAGACGACAAATGCTTTGTTCTAGAATCTTATAAAAGTAAGATATTCTTCTAACTACAACTCAACAGTAAATGTGTTCACAGCTCATCACCTAGTACACGATCGTCAATTTCTTACCCACACATTTATTATATCTAATGTTTTTGATACACTTACATACAAACAAATTCTCCCCTCTCTAAACACTTACTATCGTTAAATTCCATTTTTGGCTTTACCAGTGAAGGATAAAGAACGAAGAGTAGTACTTTTCTCAATAATTAGTTAATTGTTATCGAAAATCATAAAATAAGTAATAATTGTCATAAATTATGTCGAGTAAAATCTTTAAAGTAAAATACCAATACAACATTTATGAATTGGAAGTAATGTATGAAGGTGAGAAGTGCACTTATCGTGAGCTCAGAGATGCCGGTACGTTTTTTATGATAAGAATTGTTTTTTGTAACTGAAAATATATATATAGTTTCAAGTTGTTTATTAATAATTTTTTTATTGTAGCTCAAACTATGTTCGAAGTTAATATCTATCAAATGAAAGTAAATGAAAATGTAGTAACTCATAACAATTTTTCGGAATTTGACGAATTACATACTGCTCATCCCGATACAATTTTTACTGTATCTGTTTGGTATTGGTCTGGTATTGGAAAGGGACAATTTCCGCCTGCATCATCTGAGTCTTCCAATTGTTCTGATTAAATACAATACTAAGATGTTCATCTCTCACATATTGTTATTTTTATAATATTGTAATTGACATTTTAAAACATGTTTTGTAGAATATCAAAAAATAAAAAAGGTTTGAATAATACAAACAGATAATTTCATGATGTTTTAATATAAATCTTTCTTTACTATACGTAACATAATTCTGATATTGTTAGTAACATTATGCCATAAATACTAACCATATAAATTTCACATTCATCAACAAAAATATATTAATCGATTATACGACATAAATATTATTAATAATGTAATTATTTAATAGAAAGAAAAATTGAACTATCAAACGTTATTCTTAAAGTGATAAATAAGACTTTATTTAATTGAAATTGAACTAAACTTATAAAAATTAATTTTCAAAAGTTCTGTGCTACTAGATGTGCATAAAATTAGTAAATTTTATTATCAACTAATGACTTCGACCAAATATAACCAATCGGTTCTAAATGTAGTAACAAAATTTTATGTTAGAATCACAAGAAAGCATCGACGTTCCTGGAATTAAATGCTATGTGTTTATAATGAAATATTTTATGATAAATTGCATATATTTTCATCGTAATTGGTAGTATTATTGGTTCATAAGTCATTTCAAGTTATTTGTCCATACTATTGCAAACTTTTGGTATTTTCTTATAATATCACATTATACATTGACTTGTTGCAGTCTTATCTGACGTTACATAAAAGAATTTTTCGAAAAATATAAGTAACACTTTTGATTATAATTGTTTACAAATATCAATTATAATTATTATACACAGGTAATGTTAAATCGAAAAATTTGAGAAGCATTTTCAAATATAATTGTTCATAATGATAGAAATAAAGATTGTTTATGTTCAAGTTTTTTAATTTAGGTAAAAAAGTCCCTTAAAAAAAGTTATTGCATGTAAATTTCAATTTGCCTATTGTATTTTGTGTTTTTTTTACTTAATTTAGAAGTATAGTAAAACTTTTGAAGTTATAAAATAAGATTAAAATATCTCTCTGATAATTTCCTGTAGTTCTCCTAAAATGAATTTTTTTAATTTCAACAGTTTTCAGCTATTCCGTGAATTTATCACGGTGATAGGATAACTCTACTCAAATCTACAATAATTATTAATATATACGAAGTTCTTATGATTGCAATTATTCTTAGCACCGGAATATTAATTTTTTTCTGTCATTTAAGAAGAACTAGTACTGTTACTAAACTAGTTCTATTAGTTTTTCCGAATGATTAGAAGAAATGTATCATTAGTATCGAAAGAAAGATATTCATAATTGTATCTTAGTTCACTCCTAAAAGTTGAATTGTCGATAACTATTGTAGTATTTAAAAAGAGACGTGGTATTGTTAGTTTATAAATTGCAATTATAAATATTTATTTTACAGTGGTGTTCAGAAAATTCATACATGTAATGGCAACTCTACTCTGTGAAATACCAATTTAGATCATAAAGAAGCAGGCACATTTTTCTAACCATTTACATTTCCAGTATAGAACCTATAGATCGTATAATAGAAATAAGATGCTCTATGATTGAAGTTAAAAATATTATTGTTAATTACATGAATTTATAGTCATACAAGATGGAAATATTATAAATATGAATTTTGAAATTAAAGGCAATATTTAGATAGAAATTGTAGGGAGTTATTGATAATTTCTTTATATATTGAAATCAAAATAGTCAATTATTATTTTAATAATAAAAATAGTAACTACATTTACCAAAAGCTAAATCCGAATGAGAAATATTATTCTTGAATATTGGCCGGTCAAGTTATGCTCATTATTTAGGGAAATTTTTTTCATTGGATAATGATTAGACAAGTGGAAGGCTGGTGCCTTATTTTCTACCAATGACTTACAAATATAACCCTTAATTAAACCTATCATTTCTAAGTGGAGTTCAAAGATATTAATTTATGATTGTATACTACACAAACTTTAGGTTGATATTTAGAAATATTACATGTAATTAAACATAAATTATTTTAATTGACGGTACTGTAGGTTCCTAATTCATTCTTAGTTTCTGATTGATATCTGTACATATTTTACGAACCTTTCTATTCAACAATACAATTATAGTATTGAAAACTGCTATTTGGTCCGCATATTGCAATTTTATTAACTCCTCCAATTCGAATAATTTTCCCGCGGCTGTTAAATCTACTACTGTTAATTAAGATTTGTGAGTTTGAATAAATTCTCTGATCAATATCATCGATCTTGCTACATTCTGAATTTTGAGTACTTTCAGAATACTAAAATGATGATTACATAAGTTATTGTAATGTGTATATGAAAGGGTGAGATCTTCTAATACTATCAGCTGGTCAAATTGCGTAACAGTTGTTTTTAGGTTAAAATCTGAAAAAACAGGATAAAAAGAGAATGTAATTTTAAGTAAGAAAGGCTTAAAAAATTCTCAGATTTTACTTATGTGAAATATAGAGCTTTTTTAAACACGGTGCGTTGTTGAGAATTTCAACAAGAATGTTCGTTGGTACTTTTTTACCCCCTGTGATAGTCAAATCACTTAATTATGAGCATATGTTATCAACATCTTCATTAAATTTCCAGTAGACAGCATGTTCCTTATCAATTGTGATCACTAATTTTTTGATGTTTGTAAAGCCAATATTTTGAATCAGGAAATCCAGTTCTTTGGGGTCAACGGAATTGCAGTTGTTCAGTACAAGTGATGTTACTTCAGAATTTTTTTATTAAGAACGAAAGTAACATCTCGGTATACAATTTTTCACATCGATCCAAATATAAATGTTTAATAGTAGAGTTTTGGACCGTACACAATGACGTTCCATTAAAAAAATTGTTTTGTATAACTCCAAATTTACTAATGTTTCGACATCCAGTTCATAATGTATTTGTGTTGAAGTTAAATAGATATGAAAGATCTGTTTCACAATCTCCCATGGTTCGTCCTAATATGAATTTTTTCAATTTTGAACAGTTCTCTACTATGTCAAGTATCAATCGTGGGGAAATGATGACTCCACTGACGTCTAGAATTGTGAGTGATACATATAGAGATCTTATAATTGCGGCAATTTTTGGCACTGGTATATTTTGTAATTCTGATTCATTCTTAAGCGCTATTATTCTACATAAACTGGATTCATTAGCTTTTCCGAATGGTTTAAAAAAGAAATTTATGGTTGATAATGGAATACTCAATGAACTTATACTACTGTTGATAATTAAATTTCTGTGCAACTGTGATATTTTAAAACTGAAAGCTTTTGATGTTAACATTAATGATAATATGTCACAAAATGTTAAGTATGATAACACTGTTTCCATTATATCATAGTCAACATCGAGTAACTTATTAATGAGGCATGATGTCTTTACCGATTAAATACGTTGTACAGCCGAAATATTTTTACGTTTCAAGGCTGGTCTCACTCTAATAAAAAATCCACGAATTTCGCCCTTATAGTCTCGTTTGGGACGTAAACAATATAGGTTATCACGAGCGTTACACTGTAGTGTTAACGAATCTTTTAAACTTGTACAAGTAACCCATGCTTGATTTCTACAAGTTTTAATAGAAAAATGAGATGCATCTTTTTCTAAGACTTTCCTTATCTCGTCTTCTCTGACATTGTTTGGTAGATTATATAGAAATAATTGTAGAACAGGTTTGTTATCTTCATCATAAAGTACAGGATACAGTCTTTCATAACTTTTGTACACTGGTTTTTTATTTGAATTATCATACATTTCATCCTCAACGAATTCAGCCGGAACAGGTGGATAGATTTTTCGTAATTTTTTGCGTTCATTTTCTTTTGATTATTGCTCATTTTCATAGATATATCATTGTAACTCTTCTTCTAATGTATTTTTTTATCAAATTGTTGATAGAATGTTTGTTAATTGATTCTGAGAAAATGGAAGCCAGGCGGCTTGATTGAATCAAAATGCACGTATTGATGTTGTTAGGTTATTCGTAAAAATGAATAATTATATACTAAAGAAAGGAATCTAAAAGAAGCATATGATTCTTATATATTCAGACCTAAAAATATCTTTTTCGGTCGATAAAATCCAATAACTGAGTCAACTTTACGAATGATCTAGAACAAAGAACCTGGTACGCGTACTAAGCACTTGCAATGTTATTGCAATATATGATATCAGAAAAATACCAAACAATACTGGTTGCGTCTAACGGTGTTGTAATCTGTCTTAACTGTATGCATCAAACAATGCTACAGTCACATCATGCGGTGGCTGGTGCCACATGACGAACACGGTATCCCACCAGATGGCAGGTGCTTGCGCGCCTGTTTTAAATAATAACCAAAAGCAAAAGAAATCCATACGACTCGTTGAGACTTAAGTAAGTAATCAGCAATATTTACGGGATCGAATTATGTAAAGTTAATATAAATCTTTAAAAGTAATTGTCGCAATTATCTACAAAATGTCAACTTTTTACATATCATTGGCAGAACTATTTCTAATAACTATATGTTTTCAGTTGCTCCAACTATTCCAAATAGTTGCTTAAATAATCTTGGTTAGTTGCAGCATCTATTTAGAAGTAGTTGTGCTAACTATTTCTTGTCGATTGATTGATTATGGTTGCTGTAACACATATTTCTTAGTTCTAACAGGCCTACTGTGATAGTTAGATTCACCTTTTTTATAACGCTAAGTTCTAACTATTTTAAAGCAGTTGACTTAACTTGAAATTCTCAACTACTAAAACATAGTTGCCGTAACTGAAAAAATAGTTCCCACAACCAGTAATTTGGTTTCTCGGAACTATTTTTTTTCAGTTTGTGCAAAATAGACATCTACAAAAATACTGTAAACAAGGTGGCACACAATTCAACCGAGGAAGAGGGCACTCGAATTCAGGATCAGCGCATCGAGGTAGATACAACAGAGGATATCAACGTGGGAATTACAGCAAAGGTTCTCATCAAGGAGGCTATGGCAGAAACGTCAACGAAAGCACACAAGTTTCGATACAAGGTGAAGGTCGTAGTAATGAAAATACGTTCATAGCTGAAGTGAGTTATTATAAATCAAATGTATATTGATACAATAATAATGTTATGAACAATGGTCACGAAATAATTTGGATCCTAGATAGCGGATGCACGGATCATATTGTAAATAGCGATGAGTATTATGATGAATTTATAGTATTGAAAGAACCGGTTAATGCTAAGCTAGGTGATGGTAATACTCTGAAAGCAACAAAAATTGGGAAAATAAAAGCTGTATTTAAAAACCATGTATACGACTCCGTAATAACTTAAAATAACGTTTACTTTGTCAAAGATATGAAAAAAAAATTTAATTAGTTATTCGAAAGTGACAGAAAAGCACGAAATAGTTTCTAAACACAATAGCTCAAAGATTTTTAATAAAAACGGAAATCTCATTGCAACTGCCAAAAAAAAAATAATTTGTATTTTATGAAAAGCTGTGTTAAAGAAGCAAGAAATAAAGAAATAACTGCTAACGTTGTAACAAGTAATCAAATGTCAGAAAAAGAAAAATGGCACAGAATATTAGGACATATAAATTTCCAATATCTGAATAGATTGTGTGAAAATAAATTATTAGTAGGTCTGCAAAAAGGTTTAGGCAATGAATATATTAAGTGTGCTACGTGTATTGAAAGTAAAATGACAAATTTACCGTTTCGAAATAGGAGAATGAAAGCAAAAGAGGTATCAGAAATTATCCACACAGATCTGAATGGGCCACATCAAACTACCGGGTATCATGGTGAAAAATATTTTCTAACATTTATTGATGAATATAGCAAATGTACTAAAGTTTATTGTATAAACTGCAAATCAGATACGTATAAATATTTCGTTAAGTATGTCAATTTAATTGAAAATCTAGTAGGAAAGAAAATGAAAGTATTGCAGTGTGATAATAGAAAAGAATACTTGAATCATAATATTTTTGAATTTGCTAGAAATAAAAGTATCAAAATAAATCCATGTCCTCCGTATGTCCACAAATTAAACGGAACTGCTGAACGGTATAATAGATCAATTATGGACATCGCGAGGTGTTTATTAAAAGAAGCTAAAATAAACAAAAAATTTTTGCCTGAAGTAATAATGGCTTCAGCTTATTTGAAGAATAGAACCATAGCTAATACGTATGAGCATAAAATGCCATTTGAAATAATGTTCAATAAAAAACCTAGTGCAGAGCATCTGAAAATGTACGGAAGTGAAGTCTTTGTAAGAGCACCTGATCAATTAAGGGGAAATAAGTGAGACGACAAATCGAAGTTAGGAATTCTGGTAGGTTACAACGAAAATAGCTATAGAATATTGATAAATAACAAGATTGTGAACGCTCGACATGTTGATATAATAGATGAAGGTATAAAGCTAATATGCATGGATGAAAAGAAAGATCAATTAGATCGAATAGAAGGTAATAAAAATAGCGATTTAGAAAAGATGACTTATGATGAAAAAACTGATGAGGAGAATACAAGTAAACAGAGTGAAAGTTCTATAAGTGATAAACAATTAGAAGTAAGGCGATCAAACAGGAAAAAAAGTCCAGTTTTAAGATATGGGTATGATAAAAATACAAAAAATTTTATATATGTAAATTATTGTAATGCAAATGTTCCTAATAATTTTGATAAAGCAATTAACTGTGAAGAACCGAATGAATGAAAAAAGGCAATGGATTCAGAGTATCAAAGTTTAATTAGTAATCAAACATGGCAATTAGTTGATAAGCTGACAGATAAAGATATTGTAAAATATGCGTGTGTGTCCATCTATTGATGGATTGACAAACGACAGTTTATTAGTTAACGACGATTGCTTGACGATTAGATTGTTTATAGCAACAAGGGGAGAGTTTGTTTATCTCCTGTTTGTGACTAAGACTAGCACAGATTAGACATCATATTAGATTCTGTATTTTGAATCTGTCATTTTACATAAACTTTCTTTCTTAATATAAGTTGTCTTGATCTTATATTTTACATTTGGTGTCAGAAGTGATTCGTCTCACGTGACGAATTAATTTGTAGTGAATTAGTTATTGTATTAGTGAAATTTTTTGAAGTTTTTGGAGAAATGCCAAGAACACCAAATCGCCGTCAAACGCGGAGGAAAACTCGGAAGACGCGATTTGAAGATTGCATTGATGATGATAATTCTTCATCATCAGATGGTGGATTATTAGCATTAGAAATGCGGATGAATCGATTGGAAAAGCAGCTTTCTCAAAATAAATTGGAGATGAATGGATTATTACAAAACTTCATGGGAGAGATAAGATCTTTCTTCGCTATCTCTAATAATAATAATAATACTAATAATAACGATAATACTAATAATAATAATAATAATAATAATTCGAGTAATAATAATAATATGAATCAAAATTTAATTATTAATAGTAATAATTCTTCAGGAATTGTTAATCCAAACATTCCTTGACATTTAATTGAATCGGTCTCTTCATCTTCGGTCGGAAATTCGTTGAATTTCGCGAAACCGGCAAAATATGATGGTTCTCAGACGTGGGAGAGTTACTCACGTCAATTTGAGACCATCAGTCGTTTACAGAATTGGTCGAATGAAGTTAAAGCTTCGATTTTAGTGTCCTGTTTGAAGGACAAAGCTCTGGAAATTTTAGAAAATTTGAGTTTAGAGGATTTGAGGAATTTTTTTATTTGATCGAAATCGTTAGAAAATCGTTTTGGTGAAGATCAATTTTCCGGAGCTTACTTTAGTCGTTTCCAAGCTAGGAAACGAAATAAAAACGAAAGTTTGACTGATTTTTCCAATGATTTGGATAAGTTAGTCAAATATGCGTATCCTGGAGTTTCTGGCGAACAAAGAGAGCGAATGGCCGGATTGCAATTTATTGCAGGATTGCATAATCCGAAGTTACAATATTCTTTGCGGTCTGAATAGTTAGAATTTCTTCAATCGGTAACTCAACAAGCAGTTGAATTAGAGTCGATTGATAAGTTATGTTTTGGAAATCAAGAAATTAATAAAAATGATCAACTTGATAAAAATAATGATCATAAAAATGATAAAACTTCGAATTTTAATAGAAAATTCAATAATAATAATTTTAAAAATAATAAAAGAAATTTCCAAAATAATAATTTTAATTTTTCTAAAAAGAATTTCAAGACATTCGATAATGGAAATTCTTCTCAAGGTTTTCAGTGATGGGTTTGTGGACAGAAAGGTCATGCAAGAAATAATTGTAAAGTTCTTCAAGCTGTTCAAGCTCGTTTGACAAATAATTCTCCAAATAATAACAATTTTTCAAATGAAAATTCTTCAAAAAAAAAATTTCGTCAGAATTAAGTCATCATTTAGTTAGTCCTTCGAAGATTCTTCAGGATTCAGATTCTCCATTTAAACCTTTACTGATACTTAAAGGTGAAATTAATGGTAAAAAATGTGACATGTTAGTCGATACTGCTGCTGATATTACGGTTGTTAATTCTTCTTTCTTTAATAAGAACTCATTTAGAGCAAATAATTCTTCTCTTTCTATTTTTACAGTTTCTGGTGATAAATTTGATTTTGATTTTCTTGAGACTGTAGAAATTAAAATTTCAAATATCAGGATAAGTTTAGAGGTTGTCTTTGCTCAAATTCGTGAAGAATGTATTTTGGGAATAGATTTCTTGGTTAAATCAGGTTTGTTTGGTGAGTCTAAGGAAATTCTTCATAAAAAATTTCTTTCTAATAATAAAGTTGTTTCAATTAATAAGGTTTCTCTCGATTTAAATGTTCTTCCCGAATTTGTTTTGGATTTGTTTCAAAGATCTTCGAAGTTATTAAATGAGAAAAATGTTTTACGTTTTAAAACATTACTCTTAAAAAATATAAATATTTGTTCAAAAAATTCTTTTGATATTGGGAAGTGTAAAATTTTACAACATAAGATTAATGTTGGAAATGCTCTTCCTATTAAACAAGGTCCACGTCGTATTCGTTTGCATTATAGGGAAAAAGTTGATACTGTTATGGAAGAAATGAAACAAGAGGATGCAATTGAACCTTGTCATGGTCCATGGGCTTCTCCTGTTGTTCTCGTTCCTAAAAAAGCTGGTAAAATTAGATTTTGTGTTGATTATCGCAAATTAAATGATGTTACAGTTAAGGATTCCACTCCAATTCCTCATCAAGAAGATATTTTTAATATAGTTCTTGGTGCTCAATGGTTTTCGACCATTGATCTAAAAAGTGGTTATTGGCAAGTTGAAGTTGCTCCTGAAGATCGTGAGAAAACAGCTTTTTGTATTGGAAGTGAACTTTGGCAATTCAAAGTTCTTCCTTTTGGTTTATGTAATGCTCCTGCCACCTTTGTAAAACTTATGAACATAGTTTTACAAGGTCTCATCGGCAAAATTTGTTTAGTATATTTAGATGATATTATTATTTTCAGTAAGAGTCTTGATGAACATTTTATTCATCTTCAAAATGTTTTCCAAAGACTTTTACAATCAGGACTTAAAATCAATGCTAAGAAATGTATTTTTTTTCAAAAAGAGGTTGTCTTTTTAGGTCATATTGTTTCTGGTGAAGGATTAAAAAGTTGTCCTGAAAAGATTTCTGCCATTATTAATTGGCCTATTCCAAAAAATAAAACTGAACTTAGAAGTTTTCTTGGACATTGCTCATATTATAGGAAATTTATCAAAGATTTTGCTACTTTAGCGAAACCTTTTTATTTAATTAGTGAAGAGAAAAGAGATTTTATTTTGGATGATATTGCTCTTCAAACTTTTCAAAAATTGAAACAAATTTTAACTACTTCACCTATTTTCGGTTATCCTGATCCTAATTATTCATTTATTCTTAATACTGATGCTTTTAATGTTTGAATAGGAGCTGTTTTATCACAAAAAATTCCATTTGATAAAAATGGTGAAATTATTTATCAAGAAAAAGTTATTGCATATTTTAGTAAGACTTCAAACAGTCGTGAACGGAATTATTGTGTTACTAGAAAAGAATTATTAGCTGTTGTTATTTCGGTTGAACATTTTCGTCATTTTCTTCTCGGGGAACGATTTACGATCAGAACTGATCATGCTTCTCTTAGTTGGTTACTTTCTTTTAAGAATCCCAAAGATCAAGTTGCTCGTTGGTTAGAAATTTTATTCCAATATGATTTTAAAGTTCATCATAAACCAGGTCAAAGTCATGGTAATGCTGATGCTTTATCTTGGTGTCTATGTGACTGTAAGAAATGTCTGAAAATGGATGCTAATGAAGAATGTTTCTTTGATAAAAATATTTTCCGTACTATTTGTGAAATTAATAATAATTCAGATTGGATTAAATTTCAGAATGATGATAGTATTTTGAATTTAATAATTAAATTCAAAAAGGAAAATAAAATTCCTGAATTTAGTGATGTTTCTCATCTAGATTCAACTTTCAAACTTTATTTACTTTATTGGAATTCTTTAGAATTGAAAATGGCATTTTAGTTAAACGTTGAGAAGCTCCTAATCTTTCTTATATTGTTTTTCCAGGTTGTTGTTCCTCGAGCTAAAGTTAATGAAATAATTTTTGAAGCTCATAATTCTCCTTCTGGTGGACATTTTGGTATTAATAAGACAACTTCTAAAATTCGTCAAAGATTTTTCTGGTCTACTCTTAAACAAGATGTTGATATTTGGTGTAAGAAGTGTAAGGTTTGTTTTGCTAAAAAAGATTCTCATAAGAAATCATGTGGTTCTCTTCAAATTTATAATGTTGGTTCTCCTTTTGAAAGAGTTGCAATCGATATTCTTGGTCCTCTCACTAAAACTTCTTTTGGAAATAAATTTCTTTTAGTTGTTACTGATTATTTTACTAGATGGCCTGAAGCAATTCCTCTTCCTAATCATCAAGCTTCTACTATTGCTGAAGCTCTAGTTTCTCAAATATTTTGTAGATATGGTGTTCCTTCAGAAATTCATTCGGATCAAGGTAGAGAATTTGAATCAGAAATCTTCAAAGAGGTTATGAATCTTTTTGGAATCAAAAAGACTAGAACTACACCTCTTCATCCTCAATCTAATGGTTTAGTTGAAAGGTTGCATAGGACTATTCTTCAATATTTATCGAAATTTATTAATAAAAATCAAAAAGATTGGGATCGTTGGATTTCTCTATTTTTGTTAGCCTATCGTTCTTCTAGACATGAGACTACAGAATTTTCTCCAGCATTGTTAATGTTAGGTCGTGAATTAAGGTTATCTTTAGATTTTCTTCGTGGAATTTCTCCTTCAGAAAACATTTCTGAAAATAATTCTACAGGTGAATATGTTTTTGATCTTCGAAAGAAATTACAATTTACTCATGATTATGTACTTCGTAATTTAGAAAATAAATCAGGCAAACTTAAATCTACTTATGATTTAAAATCGAATATTCTTTCTTTTGACGTAGGTCAAAAGGTTTGGTTTTATTTTCCTAAAAGAGTTAAAGGGAAATGTCCTAAACTTCAATCAGATTGGGAAGGTCCATATATTATTAAAAATAAATTAAATGATGTTGTTTTTAGAATTCAGAAAATTCCTAATGGTCGTTTGGAAGTTGTTCATATGAATAGACTCGCTCCTTATGATGATGATTAATTATTTTGACTCTTTTGGGATATACACGGTTAGAGTCATTGTGCCGGAATACTTTTCTTCATTATTTGGCCAAGGTAAAGCAAAGTGACGTACTAGATGCCCATGGTATCCTACTTGTTCGGATAGTATGCGTAACTGTGAGCCCAATTTTTAATAATTTAGTTTGCACAGTGAGCAGAGGCTATTGAACTTATTTTTGAAAATTCCTTGCAAGGTGAATCATTTGTGATTATTATTATTAAGATTTTAAGAGTCTGATTTCATAAATAGGATGCGTTGTCGGTAATTTGTTTGGAGAAATATGCTCCAAGAAGTGAGACCATTTAATTAAATAAAAAGGAATTTGAATTCAATTAAAAAAATTATTAATTACTTCGATGCTGCTGTAATTTTGAAAATCTGTTTAGATTTCCCTTGATATGACCTCCCAGATTCTTGGCATTTCCAACTCGTATGGATTTTCATTTCGTTTCTGGATTTTTTTCAATGGAAAAGGAGGAAGGAAAAGAAGAATTAATTATTTTAAAATTTTGACTGACGGACTTTTAATTTTTACGATCTTTGAATTGTATAAAGTCACGTTTTCAGTTAGTTTAGATTATTTTGGCCTGTTATGGAGGTTTTTACCCGCCGCAGGATTTTCCCCTCCAGAAAAATTTGTTTCATTTATTTTTATGCAGGCAGCGTTGGGAAGCGGCAATATTGGAATCTAGGCTGAAAAATGATTGAATTTATTTTTTTTAAATTTTCAATGAACAATTTAATTTAGATTTTGAATGTTTATTTTATTTCAGCCTAATCCGATATTTTTACCCAACAGTTAGATATTGCCAGGAGGCAATTTTTAGAAGATCGGGGGAAGCGTAAAATATGCGTGTGTGTCCATCTATTGATGGATTGACAAACGACAGTTTATTAGTTAACGACGATTGCTTGACGATTAGATTGTTTATAGCAACGAGGGGAGAGTTTATTTATCTCCTGTTTGTGACTGAGACTAGCACAGATTAGACGTCATATTAGATTCTGTATTTTGAATCTGTCATTATACATAAACTTTCTTTCTTAATATAAGTTCTCTTGATCTTATATTTTACAATATTATTGATGTAAAATGGGTGTACAAAAGAAAAGATGAGAATACTTACAAAGCTAGGCTAGTGGCTCGTGGTTTTCAGCAAAAGGAATATGTTGATAATGTTTACTCTCCGGTAGTAAAACTGCAGACTTCAAAATGATTACTATCATACTGTTGCCAGAACGAATTTGAAATAGAACAAATGGACGTTGAAACAGCTTTTTTGAATGGCAAAGTAATTTCCGAAGTATATGTAAAGCAGCCTGACGGATATAAGCAAGAAAATAATGAAGTTTGTAAATTGATAAAATCATTATATGGTTTAAGAGGAAGTCCAAGATCGTGGCACAATTGTTTTAACGAGTTTATAATAAAACTAGGTTTTGTGAGAAGTGATTATGATTATTGCGTGTATGTAAAGCGAATTAGAAATCAAATAACCTATATACTCTTGTTTGTTGATGATCTGTTAATTTGTAGTACAAATCAAAAAGAAATTAATGATGTGAAACAAAAATCAATAACAAGATTCAAAATGAAAGATATGGGCAAAGTAAAAATATATATTGGCATTGAAATAAATAATAATTTGAAAGAAAACCAATTAACGCTAAGTCAAGAAAAATACATTGAATCCCTTGCTGAAAAATATAAACTACGAAATGCCAAATTGTATCATACTCCTATGGTAACAAATCTAAAACTAGATCCGGCTTCAGAAATAGATATCAGAAGAAAATATAGAAATTTAATTGGCGAATTACTATACATAAGTATTGGTACAAGACCAGACATAGCATATAGCGTTAACTATTTAAGTCGATTTCAGAACTGTTATACTGAAATTCATTTTAAATATGCTTCAAGAGTTTTAAAATACTTATATGAAACAAAAGGTCAAAAATTAACGTATAAGAAAAGTAGTGAAAACGAGATCATGAATTGTATAGTAGATTCCGATTGGGCAGGAGACAATGTAGACAGGAAATCAACTACTGGATATGTAATTAGAATGATCAATAATGTAATTTTTTGGAAAACACATAAGCAAAATACGGTCACAAAGTAGGCAACTTTCGCAGAGTATATAGCACTATCAAAAGCAGTTACAGATGTTATGTTTATAAAGAACATGTTGAACGAAACTTTCGATGTAAAAATAAACACACCAATGAAGCTATACGAAGATAATTTAGAAGCCTTAATAATTGGAAAATATGGAAATTACACAAAAAATTCAAAACGCATAGAAGTACAATACCATTACATAAATCAAAATTACGAAAAAAGAATTATAGATTTAGTTAAAGTAAATTCAGAGGACAACATCGCAGACATATTAACAAAAAGTTTATGTAAAAATAGGTTCATTAATATAAAAAGTTTATTAGGGTTAAGTTAAACAAAAAATTAATAAAGATATGGAATTGTGATATAAAGTAGATATTGTTCAGCATAGTCGATGTTAAGGAAATGCGATAAAATTGTTCCTTTTTGTAAAATAAAAATGTATAAATGTCACTAACTGTAAATTCAAGGAGGTGTGTTGAAATATGTGAATTGACAGTCTATATCCTATATATATAGTGGCTCTAACTGTACGCATGATTGTAATTAATGAGTACGCGTACAGGTACCAAACCATATTACCAAACCAAAACCATATTACCACTTATTTCAACATTAATAATCAATAAACATCCACTAGTAAAGTAACACCATCAATAACCCGTTCTATAGACGTCTGTGAAATTTTACAGTTTTCTCGTAAATCTATCAACAATTTAGCAGCGTACCATCGGAGGTTCTTTATTGAAGAATATTCAGTCCTCTCTGCCGTTTCTAATTTGTAAATATTAATGAAATTATTGAAAATATGCTTAATGTTATGGTTGCAACAATGAAGAGTTGAAAAAATTGTCTGAATACGTTGAAAATATATATATTGACATTTATGCTCACCATCATTGTTAAACATGACTCTCATTTCTTTATCTCGTTGTTCTTGTTCATCATTTTCTAATAATGGTCTTTCTTCAAGAATCATCGAAATAGTTGGATGTTTTCTATAAATAGGCTGTCGAAAAGACTTCTACTTCATGTAAGTTGCTCCACAACCATCTTCTGTACAATTTACTCTGAAACGCTGATCGAGTTGATGATATCTTACGACATGTTTCAGTAAAGCGGTTTTTAAGTAACATTTATGAAAACACATTGTACATTCTATGTAAATATTATTTTCATTCATTTTTAATAATTTAGTCATTTGCAATAGTATCACTTGTCATAACTTAAGCTTGCATAAATTATTGCTAGTTTATTTTCAACTAATCAAACTTGACTTGAGACTATTGTTATTTATTCAACAAATTTATAATCAATGATCCAATATTATAAAAAATAATTTATTCAAAAAAGAAGTACGATTGTATATTCTAATAGTTATAACAATATTAGGGTTGCGGTTGGAAAAACTCGCATTACTTTGGCTGTGTTTCCGAGGCAGCTACTTTGCCGGCTTGACGCAGAAACGAAAGCTTTCGAACAAGGCCGAATGTTTCCGAGCAGACATAGAAGCTAATTCAGAAAGGATGTTTACTGTCCGCGCCAAAGTTTACGCAGGTTTATGGGTCATTCTTGCACATGGACTCAAGTCACTGGATGTAATAAGTGAACGCGTGGGTCTTCGTTCGAGGAGTAAGATGTCGAAGTTAGATTTAGTGATTGTGTTTTGAAATCAAATTTAATATAAAAAAAAAAAAAAGAAATGGAAAAAAAAGTTACCTGTGCAATACTAGGCTGGTGCAAGTGCATAAAATTTGTAAGTTCTAGTTCAGTTCCCGATAAAGAAATTGTCAAACATAAACTGTTAGAACTTTGTGCACGTGACCCGGCACTAATATCATTACTTGAAAACAAAGAAATAATTATTCAAAGGAAAGATGATGATGTTGGGATGTACATAGACGTCGAAAACTATAAAGAAATTAATCATTTAGATAATCTCAACATTTCAGTAATACCAATTTATCAAGATATTTCACTTCCATCAACATTACAAAGTTGTGGAAATGAAAATTCGGAGGGAAATACTGCAATTAAGATTTTGTATACTGAACCAGTAACAACGTCACTCGATAGGCAAAATCATTTTCAACCTGAAAACAAAATCAACAAGGAAAACAATGAGCAGGTAAAAATAAATCACAATTACGTTTATGATTGGTGAAATTCTGCATGGTGTATTTAAAAATTTAGTACTTTCAAGAATAACCATTTTGATCGAAGGTTGATGTGTCAGACGAAAGCTTCCCTGAATGTAAAGAAGAGAAACCATCTGAAGTGTCAAAATCAAACAATGCTAAGGTGCATCAAATAGCTCTACCTAAACTAACTACGGACATAACTAAAAAAATAGAAACTTATGGTGTATTAGCTTCGAGTACGCTCATAATCAATTTCTTTGCAAATTATTTATGGGAAATAACTGAGACCAAACCGACGAAAGAACAATATGCTGATCTTTCATTAAAAATAACTTCTAAATTTCCTGAACTGCGTGGTGGTTATTGTGAAATTGTAAGTTAATAGTATTTGTTAACAGTTATCATACAAGTCCTTATTTATTTTATTTTCAAATATTTTTAAAAGTATCGATTAAATATTCTTCAATTGCAACTATTAAGATACTCATCAACAGTTGGTAAATTTTGTTATATTTTTCGAGTCTTTAGTTAGCACAGTTACTTTAAGCGATTTTTCTTACGATTAAATTGTTTATTTGTGTTTAGAAATATTTTTTTTTTGTTTTTGAAGGGAATCGTTAGGAAATAACTTAGTGCTTGGTGCCGTAATCATAGAATGAATTTGTAAAAAGGAGCTTCTAAACGGGATGAGGATGGAAAAATACTCTCACGAGTGCTAATAGAACCCAACGATACGTAAGTCTATTTTTATATGTATACGTAGTCATTAAACGTTTCTTTCGATTTTAAATGAATTGATTGACACGCATTGTAAGAAATAACTCTCTTATAGTGTTTTGATATTAATTAAAAAAAGTGTATAAAAGTACAATGGAAGCTTTTCAAATTTGGATAAAAAATTTTTTAGATGAACGGTTTTCATTTATAATAGATTAAGCGCTGTTATTAGTTTATTAAATATTAAAATATTGAAAACGTTTGTTAATTTAAAAATTATTTCATTACAACTATCAATAAAAATTTGCATTATTACAGAAATCAAATAAGTAGCACGGATATCCAAAAGGCAATGGAAGAGCTTCAGAAAAATCATTCTAACAGAAACATACCACATGTTGAAAAATTATTAAAAATATCTTTGTCTCAAAGACGTCAATGGATTAAAAAAGATGCTGAATCAATCGCAAATGTGGTTAACCGATTTCCACAACTGAAAGAATATGGTTTAGTATGAGTGAAATTAATTTATGTGTATTAATATAAATTTAACATGAAATGGTTGTTTCATATGAAAGTATATCATAATGTATCACAGAGAACAATTAATTTATTTGTCTGTTTGAAATTTGTTTTAGATACTTGTTGAATTTCGTAATATTAAAAATATAAACTCTGAAGACTTGGATGTGAATGTTAATTTGATGTTTCAAAAACTATTGAAATATTATGGAGCTAATGAAATTACAGACGAATCAAAGTATAAGATTTTAACAAAATTGTACTCGGACATGTCAAAAAAATCAAGCAAAAAGACGATACCTATATTTACATTGAAACATGTTAGTTATGAGCGATAAGAATAAAAACTTATTACAGATAATTTATTGAAATTAATGAATAAGCCATATTTCCCTATACTTCTATGTCAATAGTGATATTTTTTTATTTATCTTAAATGAATATAGGTGGACTTATCAACTGAAGATATTCAAGCTGGATTAGGTGAATCTCCAAGGTGTGTCATTTATACGAATGATGGAAAAATCGCAGTAGCGTATATAGTAGCAGATAATAATACACAGGTGAAAATAAAATCGCCTACAATAGAAAAAGTCATTATTTGTTTGTTGTCAGCAAATTATGTTTGGAATACAAAATTTCCCCCTGCATATAAAAATATATTACAGTACATTGATAACGCTTTATCGGGTACATGTACACAAAAAAACCAGGTAATTTCGAAGTTTATCAGAAACAGAGATGCAGTCATAAAGGACACACCTGAAGACTGTACAAAAACTGATAAATCTTAAAAACTATGAATATACATTAGCTTTGTTTAATTTTTTGTTTTATTTTTTAAAATATAATTAATGTAAGTTAATGGAGTACAAATATTTTCAATCTTTCTAACAGCAGTTGGAAAATATTTAAAAACATGTTTCTATTCAAGTTCCTATATTGATTTCATTCATTATCCAATTACATTTAGAATATTTTATAAATTTTATAACTCATTTTATAAGAATAAAAAAATTTTTTTTGAATAATATCAATTATGTTATTAATGATTATTAATACAATAATGGACCCTAAAATTAAAACACATTGTGCACATTCAAATAAAGGACGTATCGTGCATTATTATAAAACACCTTGAGTATTTCAAAATTTAATGCACGTCTAAGTGCCTAAAAAGTGACTACAATAATTTATGCACTTTAAGTGCATTAAAGTAAGACACTTCAAATTGCAGTGTTTCGACAGGTTTTGGCATAATCTTATATCAGGTCTGTCCGATTCTATAAAATTGTAATCATGGCGAATTACAAGGAATTTGAGCTGCATAATTTGTGATTATATCAGTTTTTGGTGATAGGAAGAAGCTTTGACTATTTCTTATGATTGGAATTCTATTATAACAGACTTCTGTATGTTGAATTTTTACTCCTACTGGAACACATTGTACAATATGAACAACCTCTCCTGCCAAAATTGCCATGAATCCAGGTCCTTTCATGAACTCATATGCGGATTCGTCAGGCTGGGTTGATGTGATTGCTAGGCTGTTTTGTAGAATCTCCTTCTCCAATTTACACCTATGCATCATAACATCATGATATGAAGTTTGGAGCTGACGTCTAATATGTCTTTCAACATAAATGAATTTAGTATCAATATAAAGAAATATACCCATATAGTCAGTCGTATTGACTGCTTTGGTTGCTTCTACCTGACCGAGTGGGGTTCCAATAACTATGAAGAGTTTTGGATTCTCAGTCTTTAATAAATTGAGACCACATGAGTCTTTAGCTCCAATTACAGATAATGAAAATGTAGTATCTTTCGACTGAACTGTATAAATCGTTTCCTTTTTAGTTTCTAATTTTTGAGCTAACTCTCTATATAACGTAGAATAAGTAGTCATAGAATAATATCTACGCGGTAATTGATCTCGGAAGGTATGTCCTTCCTCAGAATCCACACATGTTCCCGAATTCAAATCACCTTCAAATCCAGACGGTAAATAAACTTGATTTAAATCCGTTTTTACTCCGGCTATTGCTGATCGTAAACTAATGCGAACAGTGCCCATTTCTACTACAGAATTCCATGAACTATATGGATGTGAGTACTATGCACCTGAACAAGTTCCATTCTAAGTAGATGAGCCAGCTAAGGTGATACGTCTAAGCGTAGTTGTATTTAACAGTAAACCATCTACTACTGCATTAGCGATTCGAAACGTGCTATGATCATCCGCTATTTGGCATGCTTCCTTTGACATGAAATGGACATAATCCATATACGCGTTATCAACAACCGAATCATGGGAATGCATTTCACAATAACGAACAGTTCTACTTATTTCAACTTTACATTGTTTTACTTTAACATGATCATATTTATTAATTTGATCCTTTTCCTTGGTTATTCGTTTTTTCGGCTCCTTCAATTGTTCTTTAGCTTCGGATATTATTAATTTTGACGTTTCCAATCTATCAGAATAAACTACTTACGGTTTATTTTTTATTAGTATTTTAACATTCCCGTTTGGAAATATCTCTAAAACTTCAAACGGTCCATCATAATGGTCACCTAGTTTATTTGGTTTTGGACCTTTTTCTAGGAAAACATTATATCCTATGTATAACTCTGTAGGTTTCATTTTTTTATCATAATATTTCTTTGACGTTTCTTTCGAATCTACAAGATTTTCGTAAGCTAATTGACGTATATTCGTTAGTCTTTCTACTAAATCTGTAATATAATTTTCATACGTTGGCAGACAATCTAAGTTATGCAACGGTTCATTTGTAGGAACGCGGGCTACTTCTCCAAAAACAAGTTCATAAGGTGTGAATTTCGTACCTTTATGAACAATCGGATTATGCGAAAACATGGCTAATTTTAACCACTCGTCCCATTCGTCATCTTTTCGTGCGAATTGTTTTAAATATTCTCCCAACACATGGTGAGATCTTTCTAAAGAACCATTTGATTGTGGCCTAAATACAGTTGTCTGCAATTTTTTAATTTTAAATCTTTGTACTATTCTTTGCATAAGAGCACTGATACAATTACGACCTTGGTCACTCAATAAAACCTTTGGTGCCCCAAACACACAAATAAATCTTTTAAGGAATGCATCTGCGACCGAAATCGCTGTCATATTTTCAAGTGGAATCGCGACACTATATTTTGATAACTGATCCTGAATTGTTAATATATATTCTTTGCCTCGTGACGTAACTGGTAAAGGACCTACTATGCCCATTGCAATTTTTCCAAAAACTGTACCCGGAGTATCCGTAATAATCATCGGTTCTCTATTTTTAACACAAGGTAATTTTTTTAATTAACAATCTAAACATTGCTGTATTTGACGTTGTACGTCACCTTTTGAATCTTCCCAATAATAATTATGCTTCAATCTATTATACGTTTTAGACACACCCTTATGACCATCAATAGGTGAAGAATGTGCTTCAGCAAAAATTTTATCACGTTCATCTGGAGGAACGTGCCTAATAGTTCCAAAACAAATTTTTACTTTTATATTTTTATTTTCGAAAATTTCTTTAATCATTGTTAAAACGTTATCCAAAGAAATATTTTCTATATATTTTGAATAAGCAACTAGAACGGAGTCAATATTCTTTTCTTTTAACATAACCTTTAAATTGACCAAACACCGTCCTATATGACTTTTTACTCGAATTATAGATTCTCCTTTTGATTCTCGAATTATACATGCGAATTGAACTTTCTGATTAACTTAAAACGAATAAATACTTCCTACTCTAGGAGCTTTAACTAAAAGCATTTTATTAAGGTCATTTAATTTTTTAGAGCCCTCATCACAAGGATGTCTACTCTCATCAACAAAATAAACGGGGTTATCTTTTCTATACTCAATTAATTCTTTTGATAAAATAATATTCGACCTAATATTCTTAATTTTCTGTTCATTAACAGCTACATCCTCCAATGGATTATCCGATTCATTGTCTGATTCGACGTCAAACTCAGAGCCAGAATCATAAGAGTTTTTAAAACCAGTAAATCTCGTATCATCATCGCTAGAGATACCTTGAGTATTTACATTATCAGGTTCCTTAGAGTCTGACACCTTTTTTGATGGCCTACCCCTTTTCTTGAGTATGGTTCCAACCGTGTTTACAACTCCTTTACCCGGCCTACCACTTTTTTTTTTGGATTCAAGACTGCTGTTTTCTTTTCCTTCTGACGATTTTTCTAATGAATTATCTAAATCGTTGACTTCATTGTTCATTTGCAATTCGAGATCGGAGTAATCTTTCTTTGCATTTCGTACTTTTGCCTGCGCACGAGTAGTAATATTTACAATTTCTACCGGATTTAACGATAGCGCATCCGCGTTCAAATTAATGTTTACCGGTTTATCATTTACATCATAATCATATTCTGATAATTTTGAATGCCATTTAAGAACTCTTGCATTTGCTTCTTTTGCAGATTGAAACCAGATCAATGGTTTATGCTCAGTAACTAATGTGAATTTATGCCCATAAACGTAAGGCCTAAAATTTTTAACAGCTTGGACAATAGCCAAAGCGTCCTTCTCATATGTATCAAATTTTAATTCAGCGCCTTTTAACGCTCTTGAATAATAAGCAATAGGTTTATTTTTACCGATTTCCCTTTGAGATAAAACTGCATGAACAGCAATGCCTGAAGCATCTGTTGTAATTATAAATGGTTTTGAAAAATCTGGATATTGTAATACTGGAGCTTCACATTAAGCTTCCTTTAATATCTCGAAAGTACTTTGTGCTTCTTGAGACCATTCAAAATCTCTATTCTTTTCTAATAAACGCGTCAATGGTTTTGCAATTTTTGGAAAATTCTTAACAAATCTTCTATAATATCCAGTTAAACCAAGAAAAGCTCTAATATTTTTTTGCGTTTTTGCCATAGGAAATTTTCTACTGCATCTAATTTTGATGGATCAGGTTTCAACCCTTCCTTACTAATGATATTACCCAGATAATTTACTTCACTACGTAAAAATTCACATTTATCTGGTTGCAATTGCAAATTAGCTTTACGTAAACGTTGCATTGAATCATCAATTCTTTTTTTATGCTTATCTAAGTTTTTAGCGAAAACTACGATATCGTCTAAATAAACAAACATCGATATACCTTGCAACCCAGTCAAAACCGTATCCATTAACCTTTGGAACGTCGCTGGTGCATTTCTTAAACGAAACGGCATACGTTTAAACTCCCAATGTCCTTGTAGGGTTGAAATCGCCGTCTTATGGCTATCTTTTGGACCCATCTCAATTTGATGATATCCAGAAGCCAAATCAAATACAGAAAAATACATTGAACCTCCTAATTGATCAAGAATATCAGTAATATTTGGTAAAGGATAAGCGTCAGTAATTGTTCTTTCATTTAATTTTCTATAATCTATAACGACTCACCATCTTTTATTACCATGCGAATCTGGTTTCTTTGGCACGATCCAAATTGGACTATTATAAGAAGACTCAGAAGGCCCAATAATGCCTGTATCGAGTTCTTCTTCAATTTGCCTTTCAATTTCTGCATATTTTCTTAACATTTTTCTAACATGTTTTCTTACTTCTCCGCCTAAGTGGCCTAATCTTGATAACTTTATAATTTTCTTAGACCGTTTATCATTTTCAAAATCTCAACAATTGACAAAAGTTTTCCTGAATTAGAATTTTGAATATTTAGTTTATTAAATCTGATTGACATTTAATTGTATAATTTTTATTTAAATATTCTTCTTGACTCATTTTAGGATCATGTATACTTTCTACTGACTGTACAGATAAAGTAGGAATTTTCAATCCCACTTCACTCTTAGTCAAATTGAATACCTGCATACAAGCACGACGATTATTAACACGTACTAAACAATTGCCTAAAAATATACCCTTACACGCTCTTAATCTCGGAACATAACCTTCGACAATATTTTTATTTTTAACTTTTACGAAAAAGGTCGATTCACTACGAGGGGGAATGTACATCACTCCATCCTCGACTCTATCAGCTTTTTTAACGGATATTTAAAATCATCTTTTTTCATTGCTTTATTTTTATAATCAATTTTTACCTTGTGAGTAGCGAAAAATCGAGATCCTACAAGACCTGCATGCGGAATACCTAAGGTATCAGGAATCACATGACATACAGTCTTTTTATTGAACAATTCAATTTTTACACTTCCGAGTGTTTTTATGGGTACATTTGCAATACCATGTAATTCAACAATTTTATTTTTGTCAATCGTTGTGAAATCATTTACATAGCTATCTTAAGTAAGTTCGGCGAAGCTTCTGAATCTATCATCATAATGACATTTTTATTTTTATTTATTTTTCCCACAACAATATGCGGTAGATCGTCTAGATTTTCTAATTTCACGCTCCTGATTAGTACTCGCTTTCCGTTTCTTTCTCGAAAGTCAATGTCACCGGACGCTTTTGAAGTATCTCTGACCCCTCGCCCATCTGGCGAGACACGTTCCCTGTTCGTCGTATTTTTTGGCCTTAGGACGGAAACAGCTAGAAATGTCATGACCTGATTTTTAACAGAATTGACAAGATTTGTTTGGATTACTTTCATTTGAATTGTTAATTAATCGACACGTTTTAGCAATATGACCATTTTTTTCCACAAATTCGACATTCTACATTTGATGGAACTCTATTTGGATTTTTAAAACAAATTTTATTAGTATATCCAGTTTTATCACAAAGCTGACCATTCTAATATTTTCTATTTCTCGACAATTTTGCTTTATATGACCGGGCTTATTACATGAATGGTAAGCAACTTTTGGCTTTACTTGATTATTATTATCTGGATTTTTGTTTTTATCATTATTTTGTTTATGAGTTACAGATTTCACGGGTTTACATTTATCTTGATTTTCATTTTCTTTAGTTTTTGTACTATTTGGGTATTTACGAATTTCTTTTCGCGCAATTAATCGTTTTTCTATTTCTATTGCTTTCTCTAAAGCCTCAGTGACATTGTCACATCGAGACATTCGTTGATCTATTTCATTTCTTAAATTTTGAACAAAACATTGAGCTACGGCTTTATCGGTATTATCTTTATAAATTTGAATTTCATTTGCAGTTGCAGTTCGATTATTGGATTTATAACGTTCTACTGTTTCTTTTTCTTTTTTCCGTAATCTATTAACAAAGTCTACTACTAGATCATCATCTTTCTGAAACATTATTCCTAGTTCACCTTGCAACTGAAAGAGTGTTTTAGAAGGAACATAAACTTTTTTAAGATCTCTTAAGAGTTTATTTACAGTATTATATGTTATTTCATTTAAAGCATCTTTAACTGAAGAAGATAATTTACTACCAAAAATTAGTTTAGTAAGATTTGATTCAACTTGATCTGGCAACATACATTTTGCTTCTTCACAACAATTTGAAAAATCAATTAATTCTTCTGGTTTGCCCGTAAATGAAAGAATGCATATTAACGCGTCTTTAAGAGATATGTTTTGATTGTTAGACATTTTTCTTTGTTCCGTCATATTTATATCTGAATTTACCGTCTCTACGCGAGCTTGAGTTTAATTTTTTGTTTCGTCACGAATATCACTCTCGTCAGATGTAACGAGTTCACTTGGTTTTAAGGTTCTTGTATAATCATTGAAACCCGAATCAACAAATTAAAAATTTTTAGATCTAGTAGGCGGAGCTAAACCTTCAGGATATAATGGGTCACCGGTACTTCTCAACGAATCACCTTTTTTATTATTATCAAATGATCCAGAATTATCAGACATTTAAACTATTTCTCCATAGAAGATCATTGCAATCCCGGACGAGCCCTCAATAATTGTTATGTAATTTTGCTCTTTAAAGGTGTCAATATTAGATACATATGCTTAACCTTAGAGACTTAAAATTCCTCTTTTTAGTCCTAGCCTTTCGACCAATAGACAGGGATGAGGGGATCTTCGATAGAGAAAGTAAAAATGTGTGATTTATGTAAAACAATAACAAAGTTTATCAAATGGAAATTATTAAAAGAATTATAATATTAATTAAAACGTTACCAACAGATGATTTCCTTTGCTAAGATAAAAATGTATTAAAATTAATTGGTCCTCCGTTGATGCTCCAATCAGCGTAATATTCTCTTTTTTAACTCGTGAATTCATTTAAATATTCATTGTTAACAATTTTAAAAATTATATTGGCTTCACATAGAAATTTACTAACTTCAACAAAATTATTGATACAAGGCAAAATAAGACTTACAATTTTCGAGCGATGTTTCACGATGATCTGATCTCGATTTTGCTTTTCCGACAACTTACTGATGCATCAAATATAACATGTTTATTTAGCCGAGAATGACATAATTAGAAGTCCCTTGCTTCAGGCGCGCACAAGTCCCTTCACATGGTCCTTTTCTTTTTTGGAAAGCTAATGCTCTTTTTTCGTCACGTACTCTTTTTTGAACTTTTATTGCTTTTTCTCCACGTAGGTTTTTCAAAGCAATAAAATGTCTAAAAGATAATTTCCTTAAAAATTCTCCGAAATCTTTTCTATTTCAACGAAATTTTAAAAAAAACTTAAGTCATAATCGTTAACCTCAATCATTGAGTTTCATTTTTAACCTCCTTAAAAACATATGTATTTTTTTCAATTATTATATAAAATAATTGAAAAACACTCAGACATTACAAAGAAATGAATATAAAAAAAAGGAGATTTGAATTGTTGTAATTCAAAATATTTTTATTGATTAAAATTTACTAGTTGAATTCTTTGAGCTACTACAATATAAAAAAATCGTTTCAAATTGATTGACAACAGTAGAGTAATATTATTTACTTAAAAGAGAAATATAAATACCATCAGCTGCATGATCAGATTCCTCTTCAAAAATATTTCTAGCATCGAGAGTTTTTCCTGCACGAAATTTTTTTTTCAAATAATTATAGTGATCCCACAAAGTACCCGATGGGTTCATTCTTCTCTTGTTGACTTTAACATATGAACTGTAATATGTCAACACATTTTCACAAGGAAAATGATTGACAATTTGGTTAGCTGATTGTTTGAATTTTGTCAGTGTTATTCTATTCAAAACAAATATTCATTTGAAAATTATTAAGATTTTTGTTTAAATAAAATGATCATATAAAAAAAAAACATCATTGAAGTAATCGTAAGAATGTTTACCTGAATTTCGGGAGTGATTTTGGTTCGTTATGACATCTACTGGACCAAATATTTTATTACCTTCAGCCCTCAAAATTATTCAAGTCAATAAGTTTCTTAAATTTTTCTCTACATGATGGTGAGGAAAAAAATATTATTTTAAAGATGAATGATCCACAAATTCAAATTTCATAATCATTTGACACAGATGGTTTCTCAAATAGTTTACTAGACTATTGTGAGTCAAATAGTATTTACCTATTGTAATCCTTTCAGGTGTATTTCGAATATGTTAATAAATTGGCTGAAAGAAGTGGATAATAAATTAATATAAACTACCTTTAACTTTTTACAAAAATACCAAATCAGTAAAAAAAAATATATATTAATATGTTATATAATTTTTTAATAATACCATTCAAAATTAAGATTTATGAACCCTGAAATTTTTACTTACATTATTCAATTGTTCTTTAGTAAGATGTTCAATTATCAGCAATTGTTGATCCTATGAGACAGATTTTATTAGCAAAAGTAAATATAGTGCAAATATAAGATGGTTAGATGAATTAAATGTTTTCATTTAGTAAATTGTTAACGTCATCACAACGCTATACAAAAATTAACGATCTTTGTACATTAGTAACGTTTGTATGAAACATTTTTAGAAATTTATTCAAGCTTTTTAATGATGTTTATTAACTATATCAAAGAATTTTACATATGTTGATTGACATTTCATTTCTGAAAAAAAAACTGTTCATGCATTCTCTACTGAAAATAAATGCTTTACCATTGGAACCTAGATATTCCCTTCCTCGACTACAAATAAAATATTATTATCATGCATTTAATTTTTTATCAATAATACCAAGTTAAATAACAAAATACTGTCCTTAAAAAAACGTCATTTAAAGTCAACAAATAAGCAAATATTGAGTTGAATCAGAATTTTCATGTAAACAAAACACACATTCACCATTGCATTACAAAAAAAAACTTAAAATTTTTAACTATCACTAATGAATTAAACAATAGAATATAAATAAATAGAAAATAAACACATAGATGTTTAAAGTATGATGAAAAAAAATATTTTCTTTATAACTATATTCTGTTGATAATAGACTTACATCTATGCATTAGTTACAAACATGTTTGATGACAAAGAAAACGTCTTTTTATCAGAAGAGACATATCACAGATGATACTTAGTTCTTTAATGAAAATATAAATAAATTGTTTTATGTAATTTAATTTTTGAAAATTCGTACTTACTTGTTTAAATAATAATTTCTGATTTTTAACCGGCACAATAAATAGTAAACTTCACGTGTTTTGTCTCTGATACAAAGCAACACGTCTCAGCGCGTAAAACGAACGTATACGAAGTATCACGTAACAACACGAACGTATAACCTATGGTGTCGACTAACTATTGTTTTTCGCTTTCGCAGACTTTTTTGTTGAGAACTCGATTCTCTACAAAAAAGATGTGAACTTTTTTTTCAATATCTATCACCGTTCTCGCTACGTAAGCGGTGAAAGGTGAAAAAACGCAATTTGTCTTACTTTGACGCTTGATAAATAATGGTAATTCTTGTTTCCCAGCATTAATATTTTGCACAAATGCTCTCCTCATCACCTTCTACAAGAATCTGCAATCAAGAAATTTTTAACTCTATTCTCTAATTAATGCACGATAGCATAGTGCTTAAACTTACGGCTACTGGACTCGCTTGTCCATTGATGTATCATAACCTGCACTCAACCACAATCAATGAATTCCATGAAATATATCGTCTCATATTTTCGAATTATCATACAATTGAGTCACATTACACAATTAGTGAAATAGTCATGTCTTATTCGTACAGTCATACTCTGTCTTGACAGGACCAAGTCATAATCTCTTACTTGTCTAGCATACAATATTTATATATTATCTTAGCATCAATTTACGTATTATGTCCGGAGATATTTAATAATTATTCTGAAGAATTAATTCAATGGATTGGTAGCGGCCGAAAGGCTGAACGAGGGATCTTGGACTAACAGGGCTTTTCTCTTCTAGCATATTTGATACTAGAAGAATCTGTTATGAGGAATCGTTGCAAATGAAGTTCTACCTTACAAGAACCCACGCCTCAATGAATAGAATAATGTAATGATATGAATTATTCTTTATACTTACCGTACGGCAGTATCGGCTTGGAGTGTATATATATATATATATATTTAAATGAATTTGCTCAGCAACCTCAGCTGATGATCGAACGTAGGCAATCGATGTCGGGTTGTCAGGAAGTGGATTTAGTCAAGGTAAATAGAGGTGCTTCCTTAAGAAGACTTTGACGCACTGAATACTCTTATATTTACTTCACTTTTATTTCCAAAACCCGAGATACAATTGCACAAAAATTACAGGTTGTAAATAGAAAATAAAACTCAATAAGAGTTTTATTATTTCGTTTTGAGTCTTTTTGGAAGGCGTCTCAGTACGCACATGAACCGAGAGGACTCTACGTTAGATCTCAAACAGGTCCTGAAGGCCGAAGTATACTATACTTCGTTAGGATAATTGTTGAAGATCTTAATTAAATTCCTAACTTACTAACGCGACGTGGTCAGCGAGCGCGGGGCAATCAAGCTTGCGTGTCCTCGTCTAGGTTGCCGATGTACCGAAGAGTGATAATTTCTGACGGTTTTTATAGTAGTTAGTTGGGTCATAAATTGGGGACATTTAGGGGAGATTTAGGACAGTAGTTGTAAAAGATTGTGAAATGCTGAATAAGCGTGGATGACTTCAGGTGTTCCAGTTTATGATGTCTTCATCCTGAATGTTTTCGAAGTTAGCGATTTTTATGGAATATTCAAAAAAAAAAGAATTGGGTCAGATATAACATACGCTATTACACAAGTCGTAACAACGAGTCACAAAAATATATAAGCTAGAGCGAATCCAATAAACTTGCAACTAGAAACTACTAAATGACCTTGATGGTCACTCCCCATATTTCCTAAGACTAGTTCAATTAGAAGTTCCAATGACAGCGTCACTATCACACGCCTTAAGTGTATAAGTATTAGGACCAACTTTTCAAGTCACAAGGTATGGTCCTTCACAAAAATGGAAAAATTTATGGCTAACTCGGTCAGTATTACTTGAGAGATGTGAGGCCCTCAACAAAACTTTATCGTTTTCTTTAACGCGACGCAATTGGACATCACTATCCAAAGGTCGAGAATCAGGATGAAGAGGCACCTGCCAATATCTATGTATTAAGTCAAGCGTGGTCATAAAGGGATTTCCCAGAGATTCCTGGGTAAGTTCAAAAATAGATGGTGGACATTCATTGTCCCCTTCAATGATTTCATTTATATATCGAGCATCCAACCGAACCCGTACGGTACTATCCTTCTTAATTACACTCCTAAGAGGGTTGCAGTAGCAACTGACAGATCTTCCGACGATACCCTCCTGCAACATATACTGCATCTCCTTCCTAACCACTTCTCTAATTTTAAATGGAACTGGACACGACTTTTTACCACGGCTCAATAATGTAACAATTTATTTCGATGTTGATACACATCAGTGCAGCTAGGTCTATCTGAGGAAAGTATCTGATATTTGAGGACAAGATCAATGACAGCCTTTACTTAAGAGTGATCGAGTCCCGCGAGCTGACTAGCGACGCCCTGTAATAATTCTATGAACAACAAAAACCCACTTTTATCCCGATTAAACTGCTGGTTGGACATAACAAGCTTTGTACGATTCGTTTTATTAATATTTGGACACAATGATCTCAAGTCCACGACCAGAAGCAACATTAACTAATTGTACACTATTAATCCTCTTAATGTTGTTTATTCACTATTAAAAACATTCCATACAATGCAAATCCCGGAAACATCTACTAATAAGGCTGAAATACAATTAAAGAGTCATTTTGAACAAATATTAAGAAATGCAATGGATGAGTATAATAGTGTGGAAATGTTGGGGGAGGATTCGTTATGTTTTTTAGAACCATATAAGGATTGAAAATCAGAGATTGTAGAAGATAAAGAATATGCATCTGCAATCAACAAATCAAGAACGCCTAAAGGTGCATGTACTGCTGATAACGAGGACTTGAATTATGACTATAAGTAGCGAGCAGTTAAGTTCTGGCGAAGTGGGATGAAAAAAAAAGAGAAATATAGATGTTGTCAAGAACAGATTCGAAAAGTACAATCTGTTCGACAATTACAGCGCTGGGCACATCAATTAAATCAAGGTGGAACATATGAAGAAAAAATAGCTCAAATCTGCAAATATACTTTGGAAAATTTTAAATTTGCAGTCGATGCTGGTATGATAATCCACGATTCTGATTTGAGGAAATGAGTGCTGTTAGGTAAAAAAAATTTACGATTTTATGATTTTCTCTTTTATGCATCTCTAACGTGGTAACTATCGTTTACAAGAATTCAACGCTTTGTTCCTCGTAAAATCAATGGATTCGTATCATCAAAAACCATTGAACCTCGTAAAATTCTAAAACAAACATCGGAAGCATTTGTTGATAATTTAAAGTTGAAGATTCAAACATATATTCTAAACAATATATACAACTCTCTAAGTGGCTCCACATTAGAAGTGTATTCTGAGAGATCTTTAGCTCCAGGAGGAGTGAAAAAAGTAGAGTGTACCGTTCAATCAGTTTCTTTTTTATTTTGAAACAAATCTAGGAAAAAAAGAAATATTTTTTTTGCACCGATTTCGATGTTATTGTGAAAATTTCAAAGACATGTATCTTGTTATTTTCTATGCTTTTTTATTTAAAATTGGTCCTATTGAAAAAAAAATAAATAGTTTTTGAGTTATAAATGTTATGTCATTCTTAATAAAACAAAAAATGTACACAAGTTTTATTAATACGTGGATAAAGGTATTCTGTATGATTTTCGATGCTCTGTTTGACGGTTGAGGTATTTTTCAAATATTTTTTATCTCATCATTTTTCAAGTGAAACTCCTTTACGCACGCTTAACTTGGGGAGTAAGCTAGTAAATGAGTGACGTATGCGTTACGAAAAGTGTGATCAGGGGAGTCGAACGGAAATTGAGTAGAAGAATTATGGGCGAGAGATAGCAGTGCATGCGCGTATTTTCTTTCTCTTTTTCTCTTATAACAATTACTTAATTTATGTATATATTTCAGTCAGCAGTTCGTTTGCGAGTTTACTAGATTTACACGAACGGTGATTCTTTGATTTTTTTTCGTTATTCTATTGCGTTTTGAACAATTCAATAAATTAACATTTTGTTTAATACATTCAATATTCTATTAGGTTGATGAAAATTTTTTGTCGCAAAAATTTCAACGATGTTTCTCTTACGTATTGACATCTAATATTCCGCATGATAAGGTAATAAGGGTGAGTTTGCGTTTTAATGGACAGAAATGGTTTCGAACTCGCAGGAGCAACTTCAGGCGATCATGTTATATGAGTCGCGGTAGGGTACGAAAGCCAGCACAACTGCTAAAAATATCTATGATGCATGTAGCAAGGACGTAGTTTCTCATCGAACAGTCCAGCGTTGGATCAATCGCTTTAAATCTGGAGACACGAGTCTTGAAGGTAAGGAACGTTCCGGATGACCCTTGAGCATCGATGATGATGCATTACTCTGCTGCATCAAAGCGCATCCAGAAGCAAGTACGCACGAGTTAGCCGGAGAACTTGGCTGCACCCAACCGTCAATAGTGAATCACTTACACTACCTGGGATACAGGAAAGTTCTAGCTCAATGGATATCACACCGTTTCACTGACGACAATAAGAACTGCCGTGTGACCATTTGTCAGTCTCTGCTACTTCCTCATCATCGCAAAGAGTCTTTAGAGAATTTTGTAATGGGGGATGAAAGCTAGGTCTTGTATGATAACAGAAAGCGTCTAGACTATAGGCTTTCAGTCGGAAAAAAACTACCACAGCAACCGATTGACCTTCACCTACAAAAGATTTTGTTGTGCTGTTTTTGGGACGCAAAGGGAATGCTGTTTCACAATTTTCTCCCTACAGGCAAGACGATCTCCTGTACACAATACATTGATAATCACCACGAAGTAGTAAAAGCTATAAGAAAAAAACGGCGAAGACGCGCAACTGTCCACCTTCTTCATGACAACGCAAGACCCCATGTTGCAAAGGCAACCCAGAAAACGATCACCGAGCTTCACTGGAATACCGTTCCTCATCCACCATACTCTTCCGACATCGCGCCCTCTGATTACTCTTTGTTCAAACATTGGAAGGCATATTTTAGGAACAAAACTTTTGAAAACGTCAATGATCTCAAGAAGGATGTGTCCATATTCTTCGAGTCACATTTGCCACAGTTTTGGGCAAAAGGAATAAACGACTTGCCTGCTAGATAGTCCAGAGTCATAGAATTAGATGGCAAATACATTGTTGATTAAATATTTTTTATTTAAGATATATGACTAAATTGATTCTATTAAAATTATTGTGACAAAACTTTTCTATCATCCTAATACGTTTGAAATTATTAAAATTATAAATTCATTTTCAAGTTTACGTCATTACACGTTGCCTCTAATTTTAGCAGGAGATTTCAATATTAATTTCGCATTTGAAGATGTACATCTCTTGGTAAACTTTCTACGAGGTAAATTAGAGCTACAAATGAATAATAACCGCGATGAGCCAACTACAAGGCATGGAACAACAATCGATGCAGTTTTTTCTAGATATGTGTCTAATTCTAATTCGAAACCAAACGTATCTTATTTCTCATACTATAAGCCTATTATCTCTGTTTTACAATCAACCACAATAACTACTGATGTATCCAATAATGGAAATGATAAATAAAAATAAAAGATCTATACAAAAATATTAATTTACCAATGAAAACATAAAATAAATTTAGATATTTGTGGAAAATTAATATATGTATATGTACATACATGTATATATTGTACACCCAGATATATATGTATATATATACAGATGGAGCGAAAGAAGTTTCATTTCAGTCGTG
Organism: Chelonus formosanus; assembly: GCA_028641665.1. Taxonomy (NCBI): domain Eukaryota; kingdom Metazoa; phylum Arthropoda; class Insecta; order Hymenoptera; family Braconidae; genus Chelonus; species Chelonus formosanus. The sequence goes on from CM054002.1 coordinate 14,014,365, forward strand.
TGGTCATAAGCATACTCCTTTTTCCATATAGATTGTTATAGTAGAGCCGCACCTAAATCGGTGAGGGACACCTAGCGAGGTTTTCGTGTAAACATTTTAGAGTTCTTGAGATAATTGTGATGTGTTCCCGACTCCTCAAAAAAATGAACCTTTTTGAACACTAGATAATCTCATACTCCACAAGTCAATATGAGTTTTTTTGGTTCGGATATTCTCATCAAAAATCAACTAAACGGTGGATTATTTTGAAACTTTTTTCTGACTCGGAGGGCCCAAGTCAGTTATTCTGAACACATTTTAATTTTGTAACTGCCGGACTCGTTCACCGGCGCGTTGGTTAACTTACTGCACCAATCGTTGAAAATATTTTTCTTCATGGCCCAGCAGTCAACTCTACAGTCACAGTGACAGTTCGCTCCAGGCAAGGGTAGTCTACAAAAGGATCTCGTAAAAAATGGAACGTTTGCGGTACTCTCTGTTAATTGATAGTAAATTTTTAATTGTGAAATGGACCGTAGTTACTGAAAACGGCACAATAGTCTATTTGATAAAAATCCAAATCTAATAGTTTACGCTAAAACTTTATTATAGAGAACAACCGAATGACTTATTACAATATCCCACACTTTCCACCTAAACTTCAAGATAGCGTCAAAGACATGATCCTAGAAGATTCGATATCCCATATGGATATCGAGACACTCGAAAATACACTGATCGAAGTTGTGTCAGAAGTTGAAATACATACAACTGAACAGTCTAATAATTCCAGTTACTCAAGTCTGAAATGAACAATAGATATGAACTCAGCCAATGTACTAGACCACACTGGAGATGCAGCCCCTGTGGTGGCAAGAAGATCCAACAAGAGAAAGATAGTAGACACTGATACAGACTCCAATCAAGTAACTAAAATGGCGCCCTTACGTATCTCTAACTCCCTGAATATTGAAAAAAGCAAGTCCATGTTTGAAAACAAATACTCCAGCGATCATTAAGGCCCTTCTATCCTACGAATTCAAATGGACCTTTCTCCTCCAAATACCAAGCCAATGCACGCCATGAGCATCAGCACAGCTACCTACAAAATCTTGAAAGCTCTTAACGCTGACGAAAATGGAATTGAAATAAACCCTCTATCGAATAAAACACAGGTATGTTTCACACTAAGAGTGTTTTAAGATAATAAAAAATTTGGGAAAATTAGATTTTTTGTGATAATTGAAACCAGTAAAAATCTGACTGGACTTAAGTAGACTATATGATTGATGATTTGACTGATGAACACGGATAAAGGTTGGGTGATGGACTCGATCGTGGCTATTCTAATGAATGATTTGCTTTGACAGAATAATTAGTTTCGTTTTCTTGCTTCCTTTGTAACAAAAGACTTCTTCACTCATGATCCAAAAAGGTTCGTCTGGAATGAATGCTACAACAATGAATAATGTTCATGTGAATTATTTGATAGTTGAGAGAGTTGTCTGCTTACACTAACACTAATGTGTTGAGTTGGCTGGACTGAGATATTTCACTGATAACACTTTCTTGAAAGAATCTAAAGGAGTCGACTGCGTGACTGCTTGTCGATTTGTTTGGAGTATACCGGCGGTTGACCGCGTGGTAAGCACGCTTGTCAGCGTCACCAGAGCCGTGAATAGAGTTGGTAACCATTGTCAACCTTGCTGGAATCTGATTGATTACCACGAGTATTCAGGATCGTAACTATTCTAGAATAAGATGCCCTGGGGTTTAGAAAAATAAAGGATCGAGTCCGTGTCCACTCGTAACAAAGAGGAACAGCTAACTCTTTGATCAACCACGCAAAATTCCAATCAGAAGACCTCTAAGCTTTGTATCAACTCCTAATCTAACTAGAGAAGGAGTTATTAAAAGTATTGCGGGAGACATCACGATTGAGGATATCAAAGAAGCCATTATTTTTCAAAAAAACATTCTTAACATCTAAAGATGTACAAAACGGGGTAGGAGTGTCAATGGTGAAACAACATTCACCCCGTCAAGAACTGTACAACTAACATTCGTGGGCAAAATTCTGCCGGACTCGGTGACGCTTTTTTACATCAGAATCAAAGTTTCTCCTTACATAGCTCAGGTAATCGGATGTAACAATTGCCTTCGATTTAAACACACATTAGGAATGCGGATCAAAACAAGTATGTGAAATATGTGCTCGAGAGGCGCATGATCCTAGAGCTTAATGTAATGGGAGAGATGCTCCAGAATGCATCAACTGCAGAGGAAATCACCCAAGTAAAGCAAAGATATGTCCCGCTCTAGAACTTCAAAGAAAAATTCACGAGCACGCCGCTGTGAATGGAGTTTTTTTCGCTGAGTCCAAAGCTTATTGAGCAAAATTTCGAGCTTTTCTGCCCCCTCTCGATTTAGCTTCGCTGATTATCCTAAGCTTTCGGAAGTTCCAGCACCCAGTTTTCCCATGTTTTTCTCCACAGCTCAATATCTTCCTATAATTACCACCATGCCGAAGGGTATCAACCACAACCTACTCATACAATAAATAACCCTACTTTGTACAACTATTCTTCCCATAATACTTACAGCCAAATCACTCGCACCCCACACTTACCAACCTTCTCAGCCGAATACGTTCACTTCCACTCAGCCACCTCACTCCCGCCCAAACCTGCACAGTCTTGGAGGGACACTTCTGTCTTTATTACTTCAACTGTCTGTAATCTCACCATCCAACAGTTCCCTCTGTTTTACGTCCATCAAAATTCTACGACAATCTCAAACAATAAGAAGACACCAGCAGATAAAACTGTACGACTCAACACACACGCGACCCGAGGCCTTGACACGGACCGAATCATTACACTAATTCTTAAACTTCTGCAAACTCTTATATAAAAATAAAATCTCAACTCAGGTATGCTCCTGCCCATCTTTAAATCTGTCTCAACAAGTATCCAACCACAGAACAAGTAGATAATCAATAAGCATGCACATATCGCTTTTACGATCATTCATTATCTATACTACCGCTTGCTATAACCTCTTCCTTTTCTATTGTTTTTTCCGGCTCAATTAAGGCTTTTATCTGTCTGTAGATCATACAATGATAAAAGACAAGTTACCAATGAGTGACATTAAAATTCTGCAGTGAAACGCTCGTAGCCTAGAAAGAGGAGTCAAAAAAAGAGTAATTAAACAAGTCCGCCACCAGTATGATATCCTGGTGATTCGTGGAACCTGGCTCAAGTAAGGTGGCAATTTCTATCTTCCAAACAATAATATTATCAGACAGAGTTCATTCGAGGAGTGGTAGCATATTAAGCGATAAAAAGCAACCTAAGCTACAGAATGAACTTAATAACTTGTGGCACCAATAACACATACGAATGACTTAAAATAGACATTATCACCTCACGTGAAGTACTCACAGTCATCAACTTCTATAAACCACTCTCTATTCATTTAAATAAACAAGAATGTAGCCGGATATTGTCTACCAGAGTATCTGATCCTACTCTTTTTTTGGAAACTTCAACGTTCATCATCCTCTGCGGGGGTTCTCAAACCCATGCCCTGAAGGCATCAGATTTATTGAGGCCATAGAAGATAATGATCTAATTATCCTGATAATGCATTCCAATTGACTTTATATGGTGCAAGACGAAAGCGTCACAGACTACTTTTAACTTTTAACTGATCATCTAACCAAGACGAAAACAGCATTCAGGGAATATAGGAATTTAAAGATAAGATGTACTAGCTTCCGGATCTACTCGCTACGAACTCACCTGAAGACACATTAGTTCCAGCGACACTGGCAACTTCGACATTGAAGCAATGCGTGAACCCTTTTTGTCAATTCCTCAGAACGGAATTCTGATTCAAAGAAACCTCCTACGCTATCAAATTTTCTAAGATAAATTCGAGCCCAGGATTGGACCAAATTGATTTCTCTATCATTAAGAAACTACTTAAAAACATAATACGACTCATCTTACAGTTCTACAATTGCTTTTTCGAGAATTATATTTTCCCAGAAGCATGGGAAAACTTCCTTGTTATATTTCTGCCGAAAAACAACTTGGAAAAATTCAAGTCAATCACATTAGTTTCATGTCTCTTAGAAATATTTCAGAAAATAATCATCCATAGAGTCTACTGGTAGGCTAAAAATCACAGCGTAATCCCAACCTGTCAATTTGGCTTTAGGAAAACAGAAACTGCGCTGACAATTGAGCAATTTTGAGCACAGAGATCTATGCTGGCTTTCAAGGCTGATATTCAAGGTGCATTTGACAACGTTTCCTCGAAAATCCTTACGGAAGAACTAAGAAAAAGAGGACTCCGAGAATCTTACTGCAGGTTTTTCGATAACTTGCTGAATAGCAGGAAACTACACTTTAAGATCAGACGTGAAATAAGTGAACCCTACACTGTCAGTAAAGGCGCGGGCCAAGAGCTAGTGTCGAGTCCGTTTTTCTTCAACTTCTGCGTAGCCAATGCCTTTTTACACATTAGGAAATCATGCAAACTATTCATGTATGCCGGTGATGTAGCACTGTACTGCAGGAGTGACAACATCTCTATATATATATATGCGATTTACCACTCACTCAATCACTTATCACGAGATCTCCGAAACTATACGTCCAATTGACACAAAATTTTTTTTACTGATCTTCAATAATATCATTATATATTCTATTATAATTATATATTACTACTTATATTAGTATTATGGTATTAATACTGGTATTAATAATTATAATACTAATACAAGTTGAAATTCACGTGTTGCTATGGTAATAGTTGTATGAGTTACCGTTGCTGAAACATTATTTGTAACAAAACATATGATTCAATTCATTTGAACTATCTTATGCTACATAATTGTATTTCACACTATTCTATTAGTTTACTAAACCAGTTTTTGATTTTATACGAACCGAAAAAAAGTCATTTTTGGAGACAAGATGCATAAATTAAAACAATTTGACCTATGTTTTTTATGATACATGGTTGTTTATTACACTATTTTATCATTCTACAGCACAAGTTTTTGATTTTTTGAAAATAGAAAAAATTAAAAAACAAAAATGTATTATTGAATTAGTAAATTTGCTGGGGATCCGACGTGTAGAATGATGGAAATGCATCTTATTACACAGTACCCCATGGGTGATGTAAAAATCTTCTTAATGATAGGTTTACTGACCGACTGGCAATTTACGGAATAAAAAAAATACCAAACTTACATAATTTCTTTAATTTACTTCAAAAAAAGAGATCGAGAATCAGTTACATTACGTACTTTACATACATTACATACTATAACCAGTATAATTAGTTATAACTTTAAATTTCAATTTATCGTCAATAGAAAATTGAGCATTATTTCCAGATTTAGGTTTGACCATCAAATTTTATCGTACGCGCTGCGAAGCGGGCGGGTATCAGCTAGTACAATATATATTCAAAGAACTGCAATCATCTACAGAACTACGGAACAACTTTTTAAAAACACGATACCTCAAGATATCTGCAAAGAAAACCAGATTGGTGATATTTACCAAGAAGAATATTACCACCTCCACTCAGCATGTCATCAACTTGGACAACCATTTTATCGACCCGAGTAACAGTGCAAAGCTTCGAGGAATCATCCTGGATTCATAATTCACCTCCAAGGAACATTTTGACTAAATTCTCACCAAAACACTCAAGATTATTTCTATCGTCAAGTCTGTCAGAACGATATGGTGGGAGGCTGATCCTGCAACTCTACTTACAATCTATAAAGGAGTAATCAGAAGCTGAATGGAGTACGGCTGTCACATCTCCTCTTCATACTGTTCTGGGAACTATGACAAGCTAGCTAAAGTACAAAATGCAGCAATCAGACTTGCTGTAGGCTATTACCTTTCTACCCCGACCAACGTAATGCTGGCTGAATCCTGTAAAAGTCCTCTCTGGAAAAGATATATTGAAATGGCGAGTCGATACGTCTTGAATACATTTTCAGCCAACAACCACCCACAATTAGAGATTCTTCAGGACGCTCATCTGGATACTCTCAACAACATTAGCTACTGCAAATCATTTCACTGGAACCTTTCTGGCTTATATGCATATACATCAATACGCAAGTATTAATCACAGATACTTACTGGTCCTTTCCCCCGATGTTTCAATACCTACATGAGCTAATAGAGACTGAGCTGGACATTGACTTACAATTTGGATACAACTTCTCTGAAGACCTCCCTGCATACAATAATCAGCTCCTTCTCGAAATAGTACATAAGTAGTACTGTCGCTTTAACCTGTTCTATACAGATAGCTCCAAATCACTGGACGCCGAATATGCGGATGCATATTTTTTCTTTTGGTAAAAAAAAGTTACCAATCATTTGATATTAATGATCACGGATCATTTTTGTTCACAACAATTGGATTTTTTATAAACACTACTTTACGCTTATTTATATCTAGATCACATATTGACGTTTTTTCGTGACTGCGCTTCACAATTATTATTTTATATTTAATCAATGTAAGATTGTCACTGTACAAAACAAATAAAATAGTAAGTGATACATGATAGCTTATTGATTACACATTTGAAAATCAATTCTATAACTCTATAAATTCATAGTATGGATAACTGTAAGTTTTGTAATAAAAATTGCAATCCCAAACTGTTTTCATCAAATAACTAACTAGATTTGAGGGAGAGTGGGATAATTGGGAATGATCAAGGGAAAACTGAAATGAAACAGAAGGAGTTAAAGTCACAAATGTAATTTGTTATTGAAGTTTTATTTGAATTGATGAAACATGAGTTCTCACAGTCAACGAGAATAAATTTTCAATGAATAATCAAACCACAGATAAATGCTTTTGATAAATTTTCCCTAATCGAAAAGTATCCAAGACCTCCATGGACTCCCATTTGTGACATTTTATCTAATCGTCATTGGCAGGATCTTTATAATGTTCGTTTTATTGTTAGACACCTATCCCATTTTACTCGAAAAAAATGCAAAACTATTGAAAAATAATAAAGTCAACATGTATGGTACATCGAATGCATTGTTACTTTACGACTGTTTGTCAGGCTTTGCATTAGAGATCGACTTCTAATTGCAACGCAAGCATGTTTCTACTTCTTCTAACATAACCAAACTTGGATGTTCGCGATTATACAGCGTCCGTGTTTATACCACACTTTCCTGTACTGAACCAACGTTCTGTATGAAATTGATTCGATACTGAATTACTGACGATGACTTTTCATCAATCAATGCTATGGTTTGTGATTGTTGAGAATTCATCAATTGTCAATTCAAACTGACAGCTGATAGGAACTTTGGCGGTCATCTTGGCACCAGGTCGATAACCAATCGACCAAATAATCAATAATTCTCATTCTAGTCACCCATTTAACTAATTTTCAGTGGCCATTTTGACTACTGAAGTTCCTGTCGCCATTCTTTTTCTGTTCTCATTCACGTGTACACGCTATTCGAGTCATTCTCTCAAAATTCAATTAATTCTGAGTCAATCTTTAGTCACTGTGCAATTCTGCACCTACAGAAACATTCTGGACTACATTCAGTAACTAAATCAAGTGTTATTTTAAGACATTCTTATATATTTCACCTGAAATATATTAAATTCATTTGCATTGCTAGTTCGGCTAACGCCACGTGCACAATCACCATTCAACTTGACTTGTGAAGCGTGTTGAGCTCGTGTAGGAGGTCAATAATACCGAACACACCAAGTCAAGTCACTTAACAGACATTCATACAACTTTCAGTGACATTCATCAAAACAATTGTAATTCAGGGTACCTGTTGATAGTGTTGAATAAACTTGTTATATTTTTTGGTAATAAAAGCTGTCTACCCAATTTGCTCTGACCCGGCACAATCACCCCTTTCCTTAAACGGTTAGGCTCATCTCATTCTTGAGAATTCTTTACGATGATGAATTTGTATAGCGGATGAAATGTATCTATTATATATTAGTCATATTTGTCTTTATGTTTTTCAGATGAATGTTAACGACATCGGTCATTTATACATTATAAAAAAACAAAGATGAGAAAATCTACATTAGTATGGGTACAATTCATCTGCATAATTTTTGGGGTTGACGTTCCACAAGCGTGTAAGTAATTTTTAATTATTAATCACGATACAATTTATTTAGTACTTGAGTATGATAAGACTAGCACACAGTTTAATGTGAATTAACGAATTCTTCGCAAGAGTAATAAACATGTTTGGTCATTGAAACCTCAACTGAGAGCGATTCTGGTGAGGTAATGAATTACTCACTGATTCGTTTATGTGCAGGAGTAAATGCTGATAAAGAAACCTCGCCAGTGTCCCTTACCGATTTAGTTGCAGCTTTACTATGATAATCTACATAGAAAATAATGAGATACGTATTTTTTTTTTTTTTTGACTAACAAACGTTCTAAAGGGTCGAAAATTACGCTCGAAGTTTGTACCCCGAAATAACGGTACGCTGTTTTCACATATTTCTAATAAAAATTTCATAAAAAGATTTTAACCATAAAAAATAGCATTAAAAATAATGAAAAATACCTTCACCGACATATCTATGAGACTTGTGAATATACATTCTTTTTTTATTTGAAAATAATAAAACATTCATAACTAAAAAACTATCTATTCTTTTTTAATGGAACCGATTTTGAATTAAAGAGCATGGAAAATGACGAGATACGTATATTTGCAATTTTTAAAAGAACATTTACTGGGACAAAAAACTGTTAGTCCCTAGAAAAATATATTTGTATTCTGTCTTACCCATTAAATTTATCAATTTGTTTTATGATGGTTATTCATAGTCACAATAATAGAAGAATAAAATTTTTCTTAATAGAAGACTTAATCATCAATTCAAATATTATCTTAGTTTCGTCTGTGGGTAAGAATAGATGAGATATTTCTCATAGTCATTAGTTTTTTCTCTTTCAGCCCTATTGCATCTGAAAGCATAACATAAAGTCAGTTTAATTTAAGCGTTGTCGCATAAAGTAACTTACTATCATGATCGATAAATGTGATTTAATATTCTTGAAAACTCTATCAAAATTCTTCCAGAACTATAATTTTTACTGCTTGTATTTATTCTAACGTCAATTAATATTAGTTGTTTTTAATGTGTATGTTTGAATTTTAGCGATTGAAATAAACATAAAAATTTTGTATGTAAATGTAAAAAAAAATTGTATGTAAATAATTGTGTGACACTCGATAGATAAAAATGAATGTTAATCTCCTCAATGTTATTTAATTACTCTTAACGACATTCCAAACAATGCAAATCCCGGAAACATCTACTAATAAGGCTGAAATACAATTAAAGAGTCATTTTGAACAAATATTAAGAAATGCAATGGATGAGTATAATGGTGTGGAAATGTTGGGGGAGGATTCGTTATGTTTTTTAGAACCATATAAGGATTGAAAATCAGAGATTGTAGAAGATAAAGAATATGCATCTGCAATCAACAAATCAAGAACGCCTAAAGGTGCATGTACTGCTGATAACGAGGACTTGAATTATGACTATAAGTAGCGAGCAGTTAAGTTCTGGCGAAGTGGGATGAAAAAAAAAGAGAAATATAGATGTTGTCAAGAACAGATTCGAAAAGTACAATCTGTTCGACAATTACAGCGCTGGGCACATCAATTAAATCAAGGTGGAACATATGAAGAAAAAATAGCTCAAATCTGCAAATATACTTTGGAAAATTTTAAATTTGCAGTCGATGCTGGTATGATAATCCACGATTCTGATTTGAGGAAATGAGTGCTGTTAGGTAAAAAAAATTTACGATTTTATGATTTTCTCTTTTATGCATCTCTAACGTGGTAACTATCGTTTACAAGAATTCAACGCTTTGTTCCTCGTAAAATCAATGGATTCGTATCATCAAAAACCATTGAACCTCGTAAAATTCTAAAACAAACATCGGAAGCATTTGTTGATAATTTAAAGTTGAAGATTCAAACATATACTCTAGACAATATTGTAAAATATGAGATCAAGACAACTTACATTAAAAAGAAAAGTTTATTGAAAATGACAGATTCAAATACAAAATCTTAATATGACACCTAATCTGTGTTAGTCTCATTAACAAACTGGAGATAAACAAACTCTCTCTTCGTTGCTATAATCGTCAAGCAATCGTCGTTACCTAATAAACATTCGTTTGTCAATCCATCAAGAGATGGACACACATGTATATTTTACACTTCTTTCGATCTTTTAAAAATCGCCTCCTGGCAATATCTAACAGTTGGGTAAAAATATTGGATTAGGATGAAATAAAATAAACATTTGAGATCTAAATTGAGGTCTTCATTTCAAATTTCAAAAATGAATTCAATCATTCTTCAGCCTGGATTCCAATATTGCCGCTTCCCAACGCTGCCTGCAGAAAAATAGAGGAAACAAATTATCCTGGACGGGAAAATCCTGCAGCGGATAAAAACCTCTGAAACAGTCAAAAATAATCTAAGTCAACCAAAAACGTGACTCTATACAATTCACAGATCTTTAAAACTAAGAGTCCGTCGGTCAAAATTTAAAAATAATTGATTCTTCTTTTCTTCCTCCGTTTTAATGAAAAGAACTTGAAAATAAACGAAAGTCTCCAAGAGTTGGAAATGCTATGAATCTAGGAGGTGATTACAAGGAAGATCTAATCAGATTTAAAAAATTACTGCAGCATCAAAGTAATTAATAATTTTTTCACCTCACCTTTCTTTTTTCAGTCTCACCTTTTGGAGTACATTTCACCAAAATAATAACCGAATACGCATCCTATTTATGAAATCGGACTCACAAAATCTTAATAATAATAATCACAAATGATTCACCTTGCAAGGAAATTCCAAAAATAAGTTCAATAGCCTCTGCTCACTGTGCAAACAAAATTATTGAATATTGGGCTCACAGTTACGTATATTATGCGAACAAGTAGGATACCATGGACATCTAGAACCTCACTTTGCTTTACCTTGGCCAATCAATGAAGAAAACGATTCTGGCACAATGACTCCAACCGTGCATACGCCAAAAGAGTCAAAATAATTAATGATCATTATGAAGAGCGAGTCGATTCATATAAACAACTTTCAAACGACCATAAGGAATTTTCTGGATTCTATAAACAACAATATTTAATTCATTTTTAATGATATGTATGGATCTTCCCAATCTGATTGAAGTTTAGGACATTTTTCTTTAACTCTGTTAGGAAAATAAAACAAAACCTTTTGACCTACATCAAAAGAAAGAATATTAGATTTTAAATCATAAGTAGATTTGAGTTTGCCTGATTTATTTTTTAAATTATGATGCACATAATCATAAGTAGATTGTAATTTCTCTCGAAGATCGAAAACATATTCACCTGTAGAATTATTTTCAGAAATGTATTCTGAAGGAGAAATTCCACGAAGAAAATCTATAGGTAACCTTAATTCACGACCTAACATTAACAATGCTGGAGAAAATTCTGTAGTCTCATGTCTAGAAGAACGATAGGCTAACAAAAATAGAGAAATCCAACGATCCCAATCTTTTTGATTTTTATTAATAAATTTTGATAAATATTGAAGAAGAGTCCTATGCGACCTTTTAACTAAACCATTAGATTGAGGATGAAGAGGTATAGTTATAGTCTTTTTGATTTAGAACCAACATTATAAATTTGAAGCGAATCACATAATTTCTTATGAGAATCTTTCCTAGCAAAATAAACTTTACACTTCTTACACCAAATATAAATATCTTGTTTGAGAGTAGACCAGAAGAATCTTTAACGTATTTTAGAAAATGTCTTATCATTACCAAAATGTCCATCAGAAGGAGAATTATGAGCTTCAGAAATTATTTCATTAATTTAGCCCGAGGAACAACAACCTGAAAAACCATATAAGAAAGATTAAGAGCTGCCCCACGTTGAACTAAAACTCCATTTTTCAATTCTAAAAAATTCCAATGAAGTAAGTAAAGGTTGAAAGTTGAATCTAAATGAGAAACGTCATTTAATTCAGGAATTTTATATTCCTTTTTGAATTTAATTATTAAATTCAAAATACTATCATCATTCTGGAATTCAATCCAATTAGAATTATTATTAATTTCACAGATAGAAAGAAAAATATTTTTATCAAAGAAACATTCTTCATTAGCGTTCATTTTCAGACATTTTTTACGGTCACACGGACGTCGATATAAAGTCATCAGCATGCTGGACCTCAGAATCATATTGGAACAAATTTCTAACCAACGAGCAACTTGATCTTTAGGATTCTTAAAAGAAACAAACCAACTAAGAAAAGCATGGTCAGTTGTGATCGTAAATCGTTTACCGAGAAGAAAATGACGAAAATCTTCAACCAAAATCACAACAGCTAATAATTCTTTCCTAGTAACACAATAATTCCGTTCACGACTGTTTAAAATTTTACTAAAATATGCAATAACTTTTTCGTGATAAATAATTTCACGATTTTTAACTTCCCATAAGGAAGTTATTGAAATTGGGTCGATTGGTGAAATGGGAATTTTCATTATATCCCCACGTTTCAAGACATCTGCAAGCGTACTGACCAACTTTTAGAACCATGTGTGTGTGTACGTACGTATGTCAGCATTTTTTTCGTTTCCGATATCTCAAAAACGGATTGAGATATCAACTTCAACTAGAATTTATTCGAAAAATATTGTTATAAAGAAGATTTGAAAAAAGTTTGAACAAATTCGGTAGAGCCGATTTTTTTATAACAAATAAACTAACAACAAATAAATGACAAGATTAACGATTTAAAATATTCTTAAGTGCAAGATAGCACATGGATCCGGATGCTTTTGACAAAATAATATTATTCATCACGAGATATAACTCTTACCAATTATGAATTGTTATTAACAATATGAATTCGTTATAAACAATCAAGAATTATATTTACCGAGTAACTTTTGCATACACCACATGGATTTGGATGTTATCGAAAAAATGATGTTATTTATGACGAAATATGATGTATTGTTTATAACAATGTGACTTTGTTATAAACAATAAATAATGGGAAGTTCGCCGTATAAGTACAGACGAAGTGTGCTCAGACCTATTTTTATTAATTGGAATTTTTTGTGATAACACAGCTCCTATTCAAACATTAGAAGCATCAGTATTAAGAACAAATGGATAATGAGAATCAGGATAACCTAAAATAGGTGTAGTAGTTTAAATTTGTTTCAATATTTGAAAAGTTTGAAGAGCAATATGATTCTAAATAAAATCTCTTTTTTCTTCACTAATTAAATAAAGAGGTTTTGCTAAAGTAGCAAAATCTTTGATAAATTTTCTATAATACGAGCAATGCCCAAAAAAACTTCTAAGTTCAGTTTTATTTTTCGGAATAAGCCAATTGATGATGGTAGAAATTTTTTAAGGACAACTCTTTAATCCTTCACCAGAAACAATATGACCTAAAAAGGCAACCTATTTTTGAAAAAATATACATTTTTAAGCATTGATTTGCAGTCTTGATTGTAAAAGTCTTTTAAAAACATTTTGAAGATGAATAAAACTTATATCAAGACTCTTACTAAGAATAATAATATCATCTAAATATACTGAAGAAATTTTGCCGATGAGACCGTGTGAAACGATGTTCATAAGTTTTACGAAAGAGCATTACATAAACCAAAAGAAAGAACTTTGAATTGCTAAAATTCACTTCCAATACAAAAAGCTGTCATCTCACGATCTTCAGTAGCAACTTCAACTTGCCAATAACCACTTTTTAAATCAATGGTCAAAAACTATTGAGCACCAAGAACTATATTCAAAATATCTTCTTGATGAGAAATTAGAGTGGAATCTTTAACTGTAATATCATTTAATTTGCGATAATCAACTCAAAATCTAATTTCACCAGCTTTTTTAGGAACGAGAAAAACAGGAGAAGCCCATGGATGATGACAAGTATAATCGCATCCTGTTGTTTCATTTTCTCCATAACAGTATCAACTTTTTTCCCATAATGCAAAGAAATATGACGTGGACCCTGTTTAATAGGAAGAGCGTTCCCAACATTAATCTTATCTTGTGAAATTTTCCACTTTCCAATATCAAAAGAATTTATTGAACAAATATTCATATTTAAAAATTTCAAACATCTTTGAAATAAATATAAAATAGATATAAATCGAGAGAAATTTTAATAATTAAAATAACTTTACTATTAGACAGAAATTTTTTATAAAGAATTTTCTTAAACTCACCAAACAAACCTGATTTTACCAAGAATCTATTCCCAAAATACATTCTTCATGAATTTGAGCAAAGATAACCTCTAAACTTATTCTGATATTCGGAATTTTGATTTTTACAGTCTTAAGAAAATCGATATCAAATTTATCACCAGAAACTGTAACAATAGGAAGAGAACAATTATTGGTTCTAAATGAGTTCTTATTAAAGAAAGAAGGATTAACAACTGCAATATCAGCAGCAGTCTCGACTAACATGTCACATTTTTTACTATTAATTACACCTTTAAGTATCAGTAAAGGTTTAAATGAAGAATCTGAATCCTGAAGAATCTTCGAAGAGCTAACGGAATGATGACTTGATTCTGACAAAATTTTTTACTGCGGAGAGTATTTTTAATGACAGACATGTGTCCATCCTGTAACGGGGTTTGTGCCTGTCCAAAGTATCTATAAGACTCTCCAGCATGCAGATGTTTTATGATGCACCCGTCTGTAACCTCGACATATCACTCCAGTTCAGCGATCTTTCTTTCACTAAGTGGGCTACTGCACACTTGTCTAACTCCAACTCCATCCCGATCGCACTAGTCTACTCGGACACAACCTCTAGGGCTGCTCGGAGTCTCTCAGGATTTGCCGCGTACACTTTCAAGTCATTCATATAAAATAAATGAGTAACTTTGTGTACGCGGTTGGAGACTCGTCCAGCTTTTTATCCAGGCGTTCGGCGTAGAGTGACAGATAATGGCAGCAGTGAGATGCAAAATAGGAGAAGACTCAGAGTATCACCCTGATATATGCCTCTACTAAATAGCACTACTCCAGTAGACACTCTCATTTCACCAGATGTTACGGTGAAACGTGTCCTCCAGAACGGCATCAGATGTTCGATGCATCTCATGATTTGCGGGGGTACTGAAAGGCATTCGAGCAAGTAGAGGAGAAGCTCGTGAGATGTTGTATCAAATGCCTTCCGGTAATCCACCCAGACCATTGACAAGTTGCGCTTGTAGTAGTATGCGTCCAGTGTAACGCACCGGTCTACTAACAAGTTCTCCTTGCATCCTGTCAAGCCACGTTTGCTGCCACGTTGTTCGTAAATCTGTCTCTATACAGGTTCCATTACATTCAAAATCCTCTCGTTCAGGATCTTAGTGAACAATTTATAGAGAGTATTCAAACATGCAATAGGCCTGTAGTTTTTGGGATAAGACAGATCACTCGTTTTGGGGATCAGCACAGTGCGCCCTTCAACGAGCCAGCCAGGAATTTGTGTATCTCCTTCAAGATATTCTGAGAAGATACGGGCTAGATGCTGGTGTGATGATGTTAATTTCTTCCACCAAAAGGTGGAATTGCATCTGGCCCTGGGGCAGCCCAGTTCTTAGTGCCCCTATGAACACTCCTGATTTCGTCAACGCTGACTCGTTGAAACTCTTCAGGAATTCGCGATAGATGTTCGTCGCAGAATTTTCTGAAGTGTTGAAGGGCTGAAGTGTCTACATATAACATGGTAGCGCGACCATATATTTCGGTTCAATAGGTTTCGACTCTTTCTACACTTGGAGGCTCATAGTTGACAGGAGCTTGCGGTTTAAGAAAGCGTGAAGGATTGGATTGAAATAATCTGTTGTCCCTCCGCCACTTGTACCGCTTTGCTGATGACTTTTTTACAGCTATTAGCGATCTTATTTTGCCTGTGTACCTCTCCTTGAGGATCAGTAACACAGCGGTATTCAGAATATGATGTTCACGCCTAAAACTCGCCACGATACGCCGTATTCTTCGCGTATAAGGTCTGTGAGCATTTAGGTGGTCCATCACACTCTGAATACGGGAAGCACCCTGTCGAGCCTTTTTGATCTTATTTGCAATCTGATCAATGCGTCTTTTCAGGTTTAGTTCATGATTGGCAGGTGTTCGTTTACCCAGAGTAAACCTTCGAGCCACATCGTAGACTGCATTGTTAAGTGCAAAAAGATTTACATCTACTGGTACCCGATGGTCGAGATCTTGATTAGCGCTAGCAAGTTGTTCTGCAGAGAGAGTAACTTTCCTGAGAAAATTACCCTCTCTACCGGTGAAGTCATAGTGATTGGCGCCCTCAGGGGGAGGAGATGGAGGCTCTGCAGTAAGAGAAGAGCGGAACGGAAGTATGCTCCACCTTAGTGAGACTTCGTCCTCAATCTCTGTAGCGTCTGATATTGAAGAGTCAGAGTCTGACTCATCTTCTATCCACTGTCGAGACTGAGTGTACCGCACCTGTGATGCGAGCGCCGCCTGCGTTAGTTGTTGTAGCTCTGAGTGCATTTCGCACCACAGAGTGTGCAGGCGCTTGGCATAGCCATTGGTCTGTGGCTCGCATCTTTCCCAACACTGCAATAAATCTCTCCTGAGCTGCTTTGTCCACCTGTGACGCCTTAAGGCTGGTCCGTGGTCAGAAATCCGGTTGGAACGCATCGTTAGGCCCCTCCCAACTGTTCCATGGCCCTCATCCGAAGAGGGCCGGTTGTGGGGGGCCGTTGCAGGTCTAGTGTTCGGAACCTGTTTTGATCCCTCGCAGGGGTGGTTGGCCCACTGCAAGGGCGGTGATGTTTAACGAAGCCGAGATAAATGGCTTCGTTTCTCGCGCCCAGCAGGCCATCACCAGCGAGGGGGAAGTAACTGGCTGTACGGACTTATTCGATTACCGTAGCAAGAGAAGCACCCTTCAGTTAGACAAAACATTATTATTTCTAGCGCCAATTATTCACCATTAAAAGAGTCATTATCAAGGCAATCATCAAATCTCGCCCTTCGTGTTTCCCTCCTCGTTTGACGGTGATTTGGTGTTCTTGGCATTTTATTCTAAAACTCTAAAAAATTAATACAAATTAATATTATTTACTATTATCCACTTATGCTATTTCGTCACGTAAGAAGAATCACTTCTGACACCAACTGTAAAATATAAGATCAAGATAACTTATATTAAGAAAGAGGTATATTAAAAATTACAGATTCAAATACAGAATTTAAATATGACGTCTAATCTGTGCTAGTCTTAGTCACAAACTAGAAATAAACAAATTCTTCCCTCGTTGCTATAAACAATCTAATCGTCAAGCAATCATCGTTAACTAATAAACTATCGTTTCTCAATCCATCAAAAGATGGACACATATGTCTATTTTACAATATATACATTTTTGATCAGAGTGGCTTCACATTAGAAGTGCATTCTGAGAGATCTTTAGGTTCACAAGGAGAGTAAAAAGTAGAGTGTACCGTCTAATCAGTTTCTTCAATAACTCATAATTATCCTATACTACCAACTACATCAGCTAATGGAAAACTTCTTACTCCCCTTATTCTCGTCTTGAAAGAACCATGTAGAAAACTAGGTTCACGGGTTTAGGGATCGCTTATCAGACCAGATAATGTATACATAGGAGTATTGAAATCTCGAAAACTTATGTCTGGTAGAAAATTCAATATGGATATCCTATTATATAATATTTATATAGAAATTTGATAAAATAATTATTTTCAGACCACTTTAAAATTTGGTTGAAACATGTTTTTCTTCCGAATGTTGAAAAAAAAGTTTTTTCAGTTGATTCCTAGACTGGTCATTGTCCTGAAGCTGTCACGTCTGCAAAACCATCCAATAAAGGAATTGAAATATTCAACCTTCAGATGTTTATATGTTTAGAATATGGAAAATTTTATAACACATTTTTCGAACAGTGTCTTATTACGAGGTATCGAGAATTCTCAAAATCAAAAATGAGCCTCACTGTTTAAAGATAGGGATGATTGTGCCGGGTCGGAGCAAAGAGTAGATTGATTTTATTAACAAGAATATAACAAGTTTATTCAACACTATTAACAGGTGCACAGAAATACAAGGTTTTATTACACTGAACGATGAATGTCTGTCACTAAATATCTCTGAAACTTGTATGAATGGCTATTAAGTAGCTTGACTTGGTGTGTTCAGTATTATTGACCGCCAAACAAGCTTCTCAAGTCAAGCAAGAATAAGATTGTGCACGTGGCGTTAGTCCAACTAGCAATGCAACTTAAATTGAATTTATCTGAGAAGAATTGTTGTAGAATGTCCGAAAATAATACGTGATTTAATACTAGAATGAACGGCTCAATGCTTCTGTAGTTTCTGAACTACACTAGCACTAATGATTGACCCAAAAACTATGGATTTTTAGAGAAAAGATAAGAATGGCGTGTACACGCGAATGAGAACAGAAAAAGAACGGTGACAGGAACTTCAGTAGTCAACATAGCCATTGAAAATTAGTCAAATGAGTGACTAGAATAAGAATTATTGATTATTCGGTCGATTGGTTATCGCCCTAGAGCCAAGATGGCCGCCGAAGTTCCTATCAGCTGGTTATTTGAATTGAGAATCGATTAGTTCTCAACACGAGGAGATAATTTAAATTTACACTTGAGGAATAACATAATTAAATCACAATCACTAATCTATAATCAACCCTCATCTCCATGATATATTAATCTCTTTCGATATTCATGGTTCAAAAGTGGTCATACTCCTATTAAACCAGATGAATTCGAAAATCCAGTAGATTTTGCGTTTGGAGATGAATGTAACTCTCACTGTGATATTTCAGTATGTCGGAATATAGCAATTATCTGTTGTACATGATGTGAAAAATCATTTTGTCTAGAACATTTTTACAATGATTATCATATATAAAATACGTCTAATAGGTAAATAATTTATCTCTTTTATTTTGAAACAAATCTAGGAAAAAAGGGAATAATTTTTATGCATCGATTCTGACGTTATCGTAAAGATTTCAAAGACATGTAGCTCATCATTTTTTATGCTTTTTCATTTAAAATTTGTCCCATTGAAAAGTAATAAATAGTTTTCTAGTGATGAATGTGTCGTCATATTTAATAAAAAAAAGAATGTATATCCACAAGTCTCATAAATATGTCGGTAAAGGTATTTTTCATGATTTTTAATGCTTTTTTATGGTTGAAGTCTTTTTATGAAATTTTTATTAGACGTATGTGAAAACAGCAAACCATTATTTTGGGATACACGGAAAAAAGTAGACAGTTGAGGCATTCATGTTAAATAGTATTGGTGACTACATTACATGGTATTACAAAATGGGATAAAATTAGTTGAAGAAATTCGGTTAGCGTTCATATTCTAAAAAGTAATCAAAACTGCTGTAATATATATCCAGTGACTAAACAATATAGTGCGTAGTTCTATGGAACATAGGAACGAGTTCCATGTAAGATAATAAAGGTTATTATGATTATCAATATGCACGGCATTCCAATCTATGTTTCACTTGTACACACGACCATTAACCCTAAAGTATCTTACGATTCAAAATAGTAACACCTGCTATAATATAGTATGGATGGTACTATTAAATAGTTTTGATAATGTGAATTAAATTTAATGATCAGCAGTTAAAAATGATTTTTAGTTATCTATTGACCGTTATTGGTTATAAATAAGGCCAATATTTATGAAATATCGTTGCAAATAATTGAATATACTTGTAATTTATAGTAAACAATCGAACAAAGTAATTTCGAATTTTTTCGGATTCACTAATAGCCCAGTCGTGGTGTGTTTTCAATAGCGATTCTGGATATACACCACGAACCAAGACTTTTTTAATGCAAAAAAATGTGAGAAATTCGAAAGGAATATTCGCAGGCAAAAAAAGTGTCTGCGTCATATTTTTTTTTTAAATTAAAAAATGGAAATTCCGTTTTATCCGGATGTTTCATTCTCTAGTGTCGTTTTTTTAATCTCTACCTGTATTGTATGAGGCTTGAAAAATTCTCTGAACGATGAGGAATCGTTCTGTCACCTCACTTTTTCCATTTTTGATTTATTTTTTGAGATATTCAATCTCAAAAAGTAAAAAAGTATTTTCTAGCGAGGCAGCCATATTGTTGCTCAAATAAACGGTAAATCGATATTACAGTTTTCCACTCAATCGAGCGTATCGATATTACAGTTTTTTAAAAATCTAACTTACCATCCACATATAGAGCGGCCATTTGTATCGTTTGAATTACTCGCTCAAATATAATTGACTTTTTTTAAATAAATCAATCAATTAATAATAATCTCGTATCCAAATATTCACGCAACTAATTGTCGGGCTCTTTTTCTTTTTTATTTCATCTCTATTATATATATATATACCTATGTTATTATATATATTACATAATTCATATTATCTCTATCTACAGATCATAGATAAATAAACATAATAAAAAAATAAGTGAAACTTCATAAACTCAATAAATAAATATGCGTTTAAATAAATAAAGAATTTGCTTAGTAATAATTCATTAGCTTTGAAAATTATATTTTGAAAATTTTATTTTCTTATTTTCATCTTTTTTCTTCAGCGTACGAATGTTGTACTTCTTGTACAAATAATGGTTTTTTATTTGTGAATTATTTTCACAGCTAAAGCTGATTGATCAGAACTTTCATTATGTATTGATTTTAATTAATACTGTTATGTAATTTTGCTCTTTAACGGTGTCAATATGAGATACATATGCTTAACCTTAGAGACTTTGAATTCCTCTTTTTAGTCCTAGCCTTTCGACCAATAGACAGGGATGAGGGGATCTTCGATAGAGGAAGTGAAAATGTGTGATTTATATGAAACAATAACAAAGTTTATAAAATGAAAATTATTAAAAGAATTGAATTAAAACGTTACCAACAGATGATTTTCTTTGCTTAGGTGAAAATGTATTAAAATTAATCGGTCCTCCGTTGATGCTCCAGTCAGCATAATATTCTCGTTTTAACTCGCGAATTTATTTAAGTATTCGTTGTTAACAATTTTAAAAATTATATTGGCTCCACATAGGAACTTATTAACTTCAACAAAATTATTGATACAAGACAAAATAAGACTTACAATTTTCGAGCGATGTTTCACGATGATCTGATCTCGATCTTGCTTTTCCGACAACTGACTGATGCATCAAATCTCACGTATTTATTTAGTCGAGGATGACATTATTAGAAGTCCCTTGCTTCAGGCGCGCACAAGTCCCGTCACATGGTCTTTCCCTTTTTGGAAAGCTAATGCTCTTCTTTCGCCACGCACTCTTTTTTGAACTTTTATTGCTTTTTCTCCACGTAGGTTTTTCAAAGCAATAAAATGTCTAAAAGATAATTTCCTCAAAAATTTTCCGAAATCTTTTTTATTTTAACGAAATTTAAAAAAAACTTAAGTAATAATCGTTAACCTCAATCATTGAGTTTCATTTTTAACCTTCTTTTAAAATATATGTATATATTGAACAATTATAGAAAATAATTGAAATATACTCAGGTATTACAATACAAAGCGATAAATTATTTTTCTTTCAAAAAATGGTTATTATTGAAAAAATTTATATTTTTTAATTCTTTTTCTTCACTCTCTCTTTCTCTCTCCCTCATTTAATAATAATTATTGATTATTTAAAAGCCAAGTACTCTTTAAAATTTTTTTTTTCTTTTGTTTGCAAATATAAATTCTTTTTTTAATCTAACAATTATTATAATTTATTTCATCTATATCTTTAGTGAGATTTTTCTTAATAATTAGTCCTTGTTTCATCTATAATATGTTTATTTATCCTTATATGCATTACTTTTTATGGTGGTGTTTTATTTCGTAATGATTATTCAATTGAGTGAGAAATAATTATTCAATAATAAACAAAGATACAATAGTTTTACAGAAAAAAAATTGAAAGATGTAATTTTTGCATATAACAAAGAATTAATCTCTGGAGCAACCAGGTTGATTGTTTGGATCATCATCGATGTCCATTGCAACTTCTGCGAGACGAGCTAAACTTGCTGGATACTCAAACAATTTTTCCAGTGGATGTTCTTCTTTATTATTTTTTTCATTAGTTTCTCTAATAGTTTTACAGTCTGAATTTTCACAACCAACACCAGCACAATTTTTACAAGCATAAGTACATTTTAAACCATTCCTTTTACAAGTACAATTATTCTACATCTGATGTTGTCATTACAGGTGTCAGTGTTTTCCCACTTAAGTACCATCCCTAACATTCTGCTGATTTTTTATTTCCCATCCAAATTTGAATTTGATGGTATGTTCTGTAGCAATGTTGGTGTGCTGCTATTTCGGTATCCAACGGTGCTATAGAAGTCAATGTGTACAGGAAATCTGCATTATTTGTGACAATGCTAACTGGCTAGTTTTCTTGGGAAAGTTGTATTGTCTTATTAATAATATATTTGTCAGCATCGACATCGATTAATTCTCCACTTTCCATGGTTCCAAGTAATTTGTAATCAATTCCAGATTTTTGAAGAGATTCACATAGCTGAGTGAGAAATAAATTTTTATTTTCTACATTACTTAATAATTTGTTCGAATTTATTGTGGCAACGTCAGATACATTAAAATAGACGTTATCGCATAGATATTTTGCATTTGTACGTAGCTGTTCAGCAAATTTGGGAAACTCGGAGGCGTAATTATTGTTCAAGTTAAAAACTACTAGCACTTGTGTACCATAAGTTTGAATGATATACTCAGCATAACAATTATATATTGCAGCAAAGTTCATTTGGACATGCCATGTTAGGTGGTTAAATAGCCATTCCCCATCAATTATATAAAAAAAAGTGAGATTTGTTGGTGTTTTAACAGGTACAAAAATATCAAAATTTGTTATAGGAACCTTTCTCATACCATTTTCATCAAATGAAGCAGGAGGAAACGGACTTAATTTGTAATGAAAATAAGTTATTAAGTCTTTATTTGATGGACGTAACCAAAGCATTCGTTGGAAGATGAAAATTGAATTTATAGCAATTCGCGTATTACCAATCTTGACGCCTGATTGTACAGCTGATATTGGCAGGATTCTCCAACTTCTTGTATATGAAACATCAGCAAAATTCTGGTTTACAGTATTTTTTTGAAGTTCGATGCCGATTTCCCTAGCTTTCCAACAGTTTATATTTTCATCACCACAAATTCAAGTGGCCAATGACATGATTTCATCATTAACAACAAACGGAGGATGTTCACTAAACCATTTCAATAATGCTGTGGTATCTTTTTCATTTACTTTAATTGATGAGTCCCTAAAATCCTTATGTTGTTCACTACTTTTATCCTTAACTTCTGCAAATTCTTCTAGGGCATTGCAAACATGTATTGAAGCAGGCATAGCATTAATTCAGCTTGAAACGACGCTTTCTGTGATACCACGAACTCTGGTAATTCCTCCTCGACTATTCATTGACCTCATTAAGGTCTGCTCAATAGTCATGTCCGTCCAGTTGCCACTCCAAAATTTGTTTGATCTTCTAATAGTGAAGTAGCCAGCCTTAGTGTAGTTCTCGTATTCTTCTGAAGTCATAATGTTCGGTAAATCAATCATATCTTGTAAGTATAATTGGGCAGACTTAGCATATAAGTTGTGACCTGTGCTATGGAAGTATGGTATTATATGTTGAATGCATGATAAATGAAGATTCCAGTCACCCAATCTTTCTAGCATAGTGAATGTCTTGGCCAATGAGACTAAGTTCACATATTGAAGCTGAAGCTTGGCAGTTGGATCATTGTTTTTATGAATATTTTCCATACAAGACTGCAACTCACTTTTGATTTCTAAAGTAACTGGCAACGAACATAACTTTGATAAATCTACTTCATCACATGGTCTTTCTGTTGATAGAAATTCACAAAATTGAGCATATGGATCATTGATAGTTTGCTTTTTTCTTGATGACTGAAGAAATTCACTCATTTCATCTGTTTTTATTCCTGGAATTCTTGATTCATCCAATAAAATTTGTATTAAAGCAAATTAAGTCAAGAGATGAGCTCTCATACCTCTACTATAATGTTTCCCATTCATCATGTTATCAATAGACTGTTCAGCATATACGTTACTTGACGACCAAGCCTCTTTTAATCCACTTCCCTGCATTATATAACCTATTGAACCTAAAAACGACATTAACAGGTGAAACCCTCCTAGTTTCACTATGTTTGTATTATTTATGATTGATTCATTCAGCACATTCTGAGACTTTTTGTTACTTTCAATTATTGTGGCCACAATATTTCTTGCCTTTATGTAGAGAGGTTGGTCAAAAGTGATAAACGTTGTACTTTGGTTTACTTTCTTTATTTGGTTACTTGCAAAAGTAAGTGCGTTATCATCTGATGACTTTAAATTGATGAAAGGCAGAAATTTTACTGCTGTTTGTTTATATTCACGATGAGACGTATGATATTCCATAAATCCATTCCACTCCGGAAAATTAGGGGTTTTTAGCCATTTACCAATAATCCAACCAATCTCTTCGGTAAGTGATTGTACTGTATGAAGGGGGCATGGACGTAACTCTTCGAGGTCTTTTATTTTAATTGTTGATAAACCGCTGAAATCATGGTGATCGAAATTTGTAATTGGTATACTTCCTTTTGCAGCTAATTCTGAATCTCCAGGCATTTTTCCTAATCGAATTATAGGCAAGTCAACAGGAACGGATGAGTCTGGTGTGATGCATTCAATACCTCCAGTGTAATGGAAGGTATTTTTTCCATCGATAGTGTGAACGTCGTAATCAGCATTATCAAAAATATACTGCAAAAAAATATCTTCTACTGGTTGTAAATCCACCTGGCCCTGCATAGTAGCTGAAACTTCATACCGTAAAGTTTCATCGTATGTTTCACAAAATCCGAACTTAGATAAAATATTTATTTATAATTTCGATTCAAATTTTCTGTGTATGTACGTAGAAATAGCAAGAAGCAGTGGTGAAACAAATGATTTGGGTCGGGTTGCCGTGATAATAGAATAAGCAATACTAGTTACTTTATTCATTGTTTTATTAGGATTTCTTTTACGGTTTAATATAACTTGCTCCAAAAATATTGATAAGGATTCTGGTATGTCGTTTTCAATTTCATCCAAAAATGCAGAACCTGCTGGATAAACATGCCTATTCAATGCTTTTTCACGTATTTTATCTTTAATGATTTCTGCAGCTAACTCAATTATTTTACGACGTCTTTCTGTGACATTTGTTGGTAGTGATTGAGTAAAATTTTCTATAAGTAACTGATCGATTGTATTTCGAAAAGGCTATCAATGAATGAGGACGATTGGGAGTGAAAAGAATACGATGACCATATTTATTTTGTAACATTTGTTTCAATTTTTCCTCTGTAATTATGCCACCCATTTCCATTTTTAAATCTGATAAACTCCATTGGCATTCTTCATCAGTCTACAGACGTTCAACTAATGCATTAAATTTTTCTTCAACACTTAATTCCTTTTCAATTTTTTTTTGTAAAGATGCGCGATTAAAAAATGAGAACAATGCACAAGGAGAGAGATGAAGATCGATGATGAGTGAGAATAGTATTTATTCTCACTCAAAACGGTGTCCACCAACACCGACTTCAATGCCTGATGCACGTGGTTGCACGCTACACCGGCGTGAGTGAATATAGGTAATGTTTCGAAATGTAGAATGTTGCACTTCCTGAATTTAATTTATCTCAGTTGAGTGGTGAGTGTCAATACACTAGTTGTTTTACAAAATGCAAGAAAAACGCACTAAAAATGATAAAAAAACCAGCGAGTGTTTAGCGACGCGACTGGTCACATGTACGCGATTGTTGGGAATGGCGTCATGGCGGCTGAGTTCTCGCCTCATGGGTCCCAGGTGGCGCTGAAGGTCTGGCAGCCCGGGCGATGCTGCCTTCTTAGCGGACGGCGCGGAAGTTTAGAGTTTTTAACAAATTCCATAAATGAAAATAGAATGTGGAAATTGGTAGATAGAGAAGAAATAAAATTAAAAAACAACAGACCGCATATAATAGATTCAAGGTAGGTGTTTAAGAGGAAATCAGAAGCAAATGGATCTATGAGATACAAAGCTCGATTAGTCATTAGAGGATTTAAGGATAAAAACAATTATGATCTAAAAGAGACATATGCACCAGTTTCTCGATTACCTGTAATTAGAGCTGTGCTGGCAATAATAAACAAATATGATTTATATGCATGTCAATTAGATGTTAAGACATCATTCTTAAATAGCGTTTTAGATGAAGAAGTTTACGTGGAGATTCCAGATGGTTTAGAGGTGGATAAACACACTAGAAAATTAAAAGTGCGTAAATTAGAGAAGACATTGTATAGTTTGAAAGTAAGTTCTAAGAAATGGGTATATTAGCATTGTATGTAGACGACATCTTCGCAGTCAGCAATGACATGGTGAAACTAGAAGAAATTAGAGATCATTTAAGTAGAGCATTCGAGATAAAAGATCTTGGAGAACCCAACTGTTCTCTGGGTATGAACATCCAGAGAAATAGAGAAGAAGGATACATAGTAATTAATCAGTCACCGTACATTGAAAATATCTTAGACAGATTCAACATGGGAGAGTGTAAATCACAAAGTTCTCCCATGGTAACTAGACAGGTAATGAACAGAAACAAGGAGACAAAATTAGAAGAAACAGAATTACATACAGAGTCAAGACATACACAGACCAAAAAGGTACCTTATAGAGAGGCAATAGGCAGTTTAATGTACCTGGCAAATGCAACACGTCCTGATAAAGCATTTGCAGTCAACTACCTTGCCAGGAAACAATTAGAGCCAACTGAAGATGATTGGAGAGATGTAAAAAGGATATTCAGATATCTAAGAGGAATTGTAGAGGTCGGATTGAAGTTTGAAAGCTCACAAGATGACTTAGAAGCTTATACAGATGCCAGTTTTAGAGATCATGAAGACTCAACATCAACAGGTAGATATGTGATTAAACTTTTTGGAGATGTGATTGCATGGAGAAGTCACAAGCAAAATTATGTGACATTATACACTTGCCAAGCAGAATACTTGGCAATGAGTGATGCTTGTCAAGAATTGATATCCTTAGATAAGGCAATAAGATTTGCTATAGGAAAGACACTATTCCCTGTTACGATATGGTGTGACAAGTCAGCAAGAGACTGTACTGAAAAAGATGGAAGTCACAAACTTAAGATGTTCGATGACAACTTAGAGGAAATAGAAAGAAGCTTACTACGAACGGAAAAGAGTAGAACCAAAAGACACATCGCTGTCACACATGGAAGCTTTATAACGCAATGTTTTGAAAAAAATAGAGTTAGAGTAAAATGGGTGATGACAAAAGAAAACATAACAGATATAATGACTAAGCCATTACCACTAGAGACATATAAATATCTCACAGAAAAGATGTTAGAGTAAAATCTAAATTAATCCAATTTATGTTACAGATGAGTCCTAAAAGTGTTGCAATCGACAAAGGAGCGGAGTATTGAGGATCGAACTTTGTCAGTAACGATATCTTTGGGTGTCGTGACGCAGATAGGGCCCACGACACTAGCTCTCTCTCGGGTTGAGGAGTCGTTCGTGCAACGCTCCTCATTCCTGTGTAAAGCTTCGGTGACACACAACCCATTCTGAGTTCCTCAACGTTTTTCTTTATATTTCTCATAGTATAATCATTAATATTATTTTGTATTAGTTAGAGAGTTAATTAGAGTTCTCAATAAACATTATTCAGAGTGATCACTGTGTTCATTAATCAACAAATCAAGTCCTTCCTGGCCTAAAATCCAACAGGAAATAATAAGAAAAGTGAAGATAAATATTCTCGAATCATAACTCTTAAATAAGCTATAAAACCTTTAGGAATTTTTTCAGATGTATAAATATTTATTATTTTTTTTAAAATTATTAACAAGTTCCAGTACGGATCATCTTCAGGAATAAGATCGCCGATTAAAAGAGTGTTATTTAGAGCAAAACACAGCGTTTCAGCTGAAGACATATTTATGCATTGATCCTTAACATGACCTTTATTTATTTCAATAGACTTATTTCTATTCTCATTAGGACTATAATAAAAACCTCTAATTCTAGGATTTGAAGTTTCTAATGTGAATAATTTTTTCACAAAAACTAAATTGTACAATACTCCATCATTATCGTATTGACATACACCTTAAAGCGGGTCATGCATTACATCGACAGCTAATAAATCGATGACATTAAAGTGAGGCAATTTATTAAAAAACAAGATTTTTGCGTACCTGTACATTTAACATTTGGATTGATTATATGTTCTTCATAATTTTGATAAGTACGTAACTGACATAATTTACTGTCACTTGTTCTACATCTTTCATCGCGATGCATTAAGCAAAATCGACAACAGAAATTTACAGAAAAACTACTCACGAAACCAGTAATTGCATTAACGCCTAACTTGTCACCTATAATTGTCGCAACTGGAAAATAGATTTGTTTTTCTTGCTCTGTCCCTTCAAAAATCTTAATTCCTTGTGATTTTAAGTACATGAATTCTTCTATTACTTTAGCTAAAACAATGTCGAACTCGAGATCTTTTTCATCTCATAATGTCGGATTCATTACATGGGAATCTAGCAGTCATATATAACAATATATATTTACTTCACTCTTTATTTCCGAGCGTACAGTTTAATGAACGATTTTATAAATGATTTTTGGCGGGTGATCTAAGAGATCATAACTATCAGATAGAAAGCTGCAGGCTATTCTAATTAATTGATGAGCGTCAACTTGTCAATAAAGAGAACCGTGATAAGTTATAACTCTCGACTTGTTTGATCAGAATCATCAAAGAAAATCGTATAAAGTTCGAGCTACTCCACCAGAAACCTAAGCTCCCTCTGCGAAGTGACAATAGCGCTTCGAGTGGCGTGAAACTGTACCCACGCGCCTCGGCTAACGTCAAGTCAGTTGCATTGTGGAAATCGCTGAGCACAAAGCATTCTGTTTCGTTCTAAAGTTTCTTCAGAAGTTTCGAGATCAAATTACGGTTCGAGAGTATTTGTTGAGGTAGACCGAATCACATACAGTGAAGCAACTTATTATTGAGGGTAGAGTGCCAGGGTATTACCCAAGAACATCGAATCCAAGAGAATCATTACCACCACATCCTTACAACCTGTGGTGCATAGACCTCATCACGAAATCCTGGGAAACGTAATTACTTGAGGACAATTCATCTTTTACTTCTCAGTATTTTTTCTTCGTAGTATTATTAAGTATAATAGTTAATGATTAGTCTTTGTTAATAAATCAAATTAGTACAATACGTACTCTCACGCTAGTTTTTATTTATTGAGACACGGTAAAGTTCTCAACCTTTTGATGCTATTTGAAAACGACCCTATCTATGTTTAAACAAAAAAATAACTTGACAAGTAGCAGACTAAAGAGCTAGAAACTCTTAAACGGAAGACTACAACCTTCTAAAGTGAAATCTAGTAGCCGACGAAGCCAGTTCCTATTGTGGAGAGCTAACAGCTCTTCGATTCCAATAGAGCGCTACAGCTTTGAAGTATTCACCACTTTTTTTTTTTAAGGGTGTAGAGAAGGCACGCCCGCTACTAGTGACCCTGCAGATACAGGTAACGACCCCCGGGATTACCCTCGGGCATTACTTTAGAGTAGCACCCACCTTCCACGCTGTCATGGCCACCAGCGTAACTTGCAGTCTTTTTCCTACGTCCCCTCTCCACTTTTGCAAGAGATTAAGGGTTCAGGAACTGCTCTCACTCCTTCAACTTCAAATTAGTTATGGCCCGGTCTCCACTGCCTCCTTCTTAGAGTGCTGCTGCTCTCGCTTCCTGTACCGTCCCTCCTTCTCCTCTGCACCTCCGCCTCCCGATGCCGTATAACTGCGCGAGCTAGTGTGGTTCCTGCCATCCAATTTTCCTCCGAACGCAGCATAATGTTGACAAAGTTGTCGACACCAACACGATCCTCTCCCGTTACGTCAAGGAACTCCCTCCTGTTTCCCTCCACCTCCGGACACTCAAATATTGCATGCTGGGCATCGTCAACCGCGTGCCCGCAAAAGCAGCAACTTGCGTCAGCTCTCAGTGTCATCCTCTCAAGGTACTGATTAAAACCTCCATGACCTGTCAGAACCTGGGTCAGATAATAGTCCACGGTCCTGGGATTTTACCCTCTTCAGCTTGGCATATGTACCCATCCTCTCCTCCCCTAACAGATCAAGCGGCAGGATGCCCGCGATAATTTGAGCTGCTGCCCCTGACACTGTACGGCACGCTGATATGACTCTTAATGCCACCTGCCGTTGGACTGCTATCAGCTTCTTCCTGTAGATCTTCAGTTTGAAGAGAGACCCTCACACCTCCACACCGTACAGCAACTGCGACTCCACCGCCGTGTAAATCATCCTCCTGTTAAGGTGTTCTCCGACATTTGGCATCAGGCGCGATATGGCTGCCACCGTCCTCCACGCTTTCTCCGCAGCCTTCATCCCATGAGTGGTGAAGCTCAGCCTTTTATCGAATAGCACGCCCAAATACTTCACGGTGTCTACCCACTCCACTTGGTGCCCTCCTACTTTTAATGATGGTGGCTCCCTCTGCCGCAAGTTCGTCAAGTACAGCGCCTCCGTTTTATGGCTCGCCAAGCTCAGTCCGTTTGTCGCTATCCACTCTTTCACCGCGTCCAATCCTCGCTGAAGCCGCCATCCAAGATCACGTAGCGAGCGGCAGTTCGACATTGAGATGACGTCATCACCGAAGCCGATGAGTGTCGTCTGCCGAGGAAGCTCGATGTTCAGCAACCCGTCGTACATCACGTTCCACAAGAACGGGCTCAGAACCGATCCTTGCGGAACTCCCGCCGTGACCTTGAACTCCTCCTCTCCCCTCTCCGTGTCGTATAACATGACCCTGTATGAGAGATAGCTGTCAACCAGCTTTAGCAGGTACTCCGGACCTCCTCACCCCTCCAAAGCCTCCATAATCTTGGCCCTGCTTGCACTGTTGAAGGCGTTCTTCACATTCAGGGTCACTACTGCATTGGCTTCCAGTTGCCCTCCACATTCGGTGCCACGTTGTCCAGAACGCGCGTGATCGCGTCTATCGTGGACCTCCCCCTTCTGAAGTTGTACTGTCTATCTGATAGGCCCCCCACTGCCTCGTAGAATTCCTGCAGTCTTGTGAGAATCAGACTCTCTAGTAGCTTTCCTACCGTGTCCAGCAAGCAGATCGGCCTGTAGGACGATGGACTCTCCAGGTCTCCTGTATCTTTCCGCAGTAGTACCAGCTTCTGCCTCTTCCAAATTGCTAGGAATTTTCCCGTCTCCAGGGAGTCGTTGAAGACGTCTAGTACTACTATCGGAGACTCCTCAATTAAGCCCTTAAGCACCTCGTTCGAGAGTCCATCCGGACCTGGGGCCTTGCTGGTAGGTAGACCCCTTGCTGCCTTCTCAATCTCATCCATCGTCATTAGGTGTCTGGAGAACAGGATCCCCACTATTCTCTCGATTCTGTCTGGGTTTAGGAGCCCTAGGATCGCTTTCAAGCCCCCTATCTTCTTGAAGACCAGTTTGTAGGGTCGCCCTCAGGGGTCGTCGTCGATTTCCTTGATGAAGGACTTCCAGTGGCTGCACTTGGCATCAATAATAGCCTTCTTCAGCCTCCTTCTTGCAGTCTTATACATCATCTCCGCCTGCGCCCCTTCCGAAGATTTCTTTTTTCTTCTGCGCTGGCAGCGCCGCCTCAGTTGGAAACACTCCCTCCTCATGCTGGCTATTTCCTTCGACCACCAGTACACAGTCTTGCGGCCCCCTCCACCTCCCTTTTTCCTTGGCATTGCTCTGTCGCACGCTGCTTCCAGCAGATGGCATAAGTCTTCGACTGACGGAGGCCTTGGGTCCGTCAAGGCCCTGTCTCTTTCACTCCGGATAAATTTCGCCATCGCTTCCTTCCTCAGTTTCTTGACGGCCCCCGACTTGCCTGATCTTTCGGCCTCCTTGGTCTTTGGTCCCTCCTTCTTCCTGTCTCCAATGCTAAAACTGATGTACTGGTAATCACTGCCCGTGTAGTCCTCCAGTACCCTCCATCCTCTCGCCTTACTCGCCAGACTCTCTGAGACCATGATGACATCTACTATGGACCCTGTTCCCCCTCTTCGAAAGGTCAATAATGAGCCCTGATTAAGGATGACCAATTCCTCTTTAATCCCAAGTCTACTATCGTCTCCCCTTTCTCGTCTGTGGAGCTAGA
Source organism: Chelonus formosanus (assembly GCA_028641665.1). Classification (NCBI taxonomy): domain Eukaryota; kingdom Metazoa; phylum Arthropoda; class Insecta; order Hymenoptera; family Braconidae; genus Chelonus; species Chelonus formosanus. The sequence goes on from CM054002.1 coordinate 14,046,875, forward strand.
GCCCCAGGCCGTTGCCTTCGCATTCACATCCCCGGCTACCACCCTTCGCCCCTTACTCCTCTCCAAATCCTTTATTCCCTCCACCTCGACTCCTACAAACCCCTCCTCCGTCTCGATTACTTGACCCAGGGCCATTTTTGGGTTGAGAACGGCTACAACTGCTCATCCTGATTTATTTTCAAACCAGGAACACCAGTTCCACCTCGTGTATTGCTCGCAGATGACGACGATATCAATCCTACGATCTACTACCGTTTTCCGCAGCAGATCTTGGGCTTTCCTGCCCCTCCCCAGGTTGATTTGGAGAAACCTTATAGCGCCCACTGCTGGATTATGCGCCTCCTGGCCTCCGCGCATGCTCCGCTGCCTATCAGATGCGATAGGTTAGCCTCCTCCACTCCAGCATCCTTGCATACCACACACCGCGGCGGGTTCGGGCATTCCCTGAATGTATGCCCAGTCTTGCCGCACTTCCTGCATCTTGTCGACCTGTCTGGCCTCTTGCAGTTTGCTGCCAAATGCCCCGTGCCAAAGCATCTGAAGCACCTCGCCACCTCCTCCTTGATCCTCACTTGGCAGTTGACCCACCCGATCCTTAGTTTTCCAGCCGCCATCAGCTTGTTCGAAGCAGCGCTGATTGCGTGCCACCACAGCTACCTCTCAGACTTATCAGGTTGACGTCCTCCCCTATGACCGCTTTGGCCGACTGGACCACCTGTTCCTTGGTAGATACTCCATCTAGGTCTCGAACCTTCACCAATGTCCTTTCGACGAGTTCAGTGACCGTTACCACCTCACCCAGGGCATCCTTAACTATCTTGCCCAATTTAGCGGCCGTGCCCTTGCTTCTTCAGTTTGGTGAGGATGTCCGCATAGCTTATGCCACTAGCCTTCGGCTTGACAATAATGGCCTCTGGCTTGGGCGCCTTCAGCCTCCTACCCTCTGTCGACTTCTTTCTGGGTCTAGTCACCCTGTCTTTGCTGTCTTCAACTGCCTCCGGCTTCAGCTTCGGCGTTGGGAGCTGCTTTTGGCGCCTGACCACCTTTCACTTGCTTGTTCCTGGTTTTAGCTCTCCGCCGCTTGCCCCTTTTTACACTATTCCGGGTTCCTTCGCTACCGTTTTGCTGCTAACCGGTTCTTTGGGCTTATTCCTCCGACCGCCCGCGTCCTCGGGTGACATTGAGGCCCCTCTCTTGGACCTACTCGCTCCAACTCCACCTTCCTCCGGCAGTTTCACCTGCACTGCCTTTTCCTGTCCTACCCGCTCCGTCTGCGACTCCCGGTCGTTCCTCTCCACCTTGACGACCACTGGCTCGACCTTCGCATTCTTCAACAAGGCTGCCCTGCAGCTTATTATCTACCTGAAGAATGCCCTGGCCTCTCTAAGTGCCTCCTCGATCTCCTTAGGCACCCCCTGGATCTCTTTACAGGCCTTGGTCATAGCGGCCATCTTGCTCTTCAGGCCCGCTAGAGCCCTTTCTTTCTCTCGCCTCTTCCTCTGCATCTACGTCCACGACATGGATCTTAATATCCATGTTGGACGAATCCAGACTCATGGGCCTGTTCCTCCACTGAGACTCTCCTGCTTCTCTTCCAGTAACATCTACTCCCCCGGGGGCCTGGTTCCTCACTGCCCGTGTTCCGCAGTCGCTGGATGACGATCGGGGAGGGCCTGCGTTAGCACCTTTACCCGCGACTGGATCTGAGGTATCCCTCCTCTGCACCGTAATCTCTTTCAAACCGAGGATATGTCTCTCCATAGTGTATAAAAGATGCTTCTTTCTCGGGGTTTGTCCTCGCCTAGCCTAGAGAAAGTACCTCAATAGTGGTCCAGGCACCCACTCGCAAGGGTTGAAACCCTTCTTTATCTGACCCGTTTTCTGAGACCTGTCCGGCTTGGGAGGCCCTACCAGTAGCTACGCTACCGCTGGCATAGCTCCCAGGATCATTGGGGTACACAAGCTATGCCACCACGTCAAGGTCATGAGTTCCATAGGCAGAGGAAGTATTCACCACTAGCTACAACTCCTGTCAATCTCTTCTGTCCATCATGTCCAAGACAGATTTGACAATCATAAAAAAATCCAGCCTTTTTATGTGCTTTAGCTTCGCTGATTTGCCTGTACCAACCACTTGTGTAGTGAATTGCGTGTATCATCTATGATTATACATTATTACATCTAGAGTAACAGTAAATACTCGGTGCCAAATCACTCGCATGTTTCACTCCTTATCTAAGTATTAACCTCTCATCCAGCTAATGCTCTAATAGCTCACATTTCCAATGCTGAGTAGCACACTGCTCTATACTGGAAAATTTATTTGTGACATTATGATGTAATGTTTCAGTGTCAATATCTTCATAGTTGGTAAAGATGACGAGATAATTTTCAATATACAATCAATCTTGACCACTAGCTTTTATTAAAATCTAACAAGAAAACCCAGCAAGATATTCACCGTTCATTGAGCTGCAGAAAAATGTTTTTAAACAGTGTGGAAATTGTAATCTTACAGTATATCAAATATCATAACACACTAGTGACCTACTTATTCAGGTGTTGGTTCAGTTTACATAAATTCTTACGCGGTGATTTACTTGATGTCTGCGAAAAATTGACGTTAATTTTATGTAGTGACTTATACACTATATATTGGAACTTAAACATTATGTAAAACTTAGTTATTGATTACTACGAGAATAAAAATTCAAGAAGCAGTCCATAACTCAGGAATCAGTAAAAACCCTCTTCCTAACCTCCTTAACGAAAAATTTTACTCTTTACACCCTTCTATTCTATCCCTTAATAGGAACAGATGAGTCTAGGAGGGATAAGTACCTTCTATCATGGAGTCCAAAAAGGTGACATTTTCGTCGAACAGCGAGATCAGACATACTCTTACTGTCCTGGGAAGACAGATGTCCAGCTTTTTTCACTTCATTGGGACGAGGATGTTGTACTCTTTTGGAGACGATGTGATCAGGATAATGTCATCGCCTTGGGGAGAGCTCTTATGTTCGACATTTTCATGTCCCAATTTATCGGATTATTCATTTTAACAATATTTAATTATTCGTGAAATATGAATCCTTGATTCAACACTTTGTTCTACATAAGAGTGATTTCAAAACTCCACAGTTTCCCAATTTTCAATGTCCTAAAAACTCACTGTGACACTGATTTGGAGACTTGGTAGTTTTTCATTTCTGTCCTACATTGCCCCATAATATCCTCAATCCAAAGGCTAATCAATCGCTATGAAAATCGTCAGAGATAATCACTCTCCGGATTGATCAGCAAACTAGTCGGTGACACGTAGGCTTGATTACCCCACGCTCGCTGACCACGACGCGTTAGGAAGTTCGAGAATTATATAAAGATGTTTCTCAGTTATCCTGACAGAGTGCTTGTTAATTCGAGCCTTTAAGATCTGTTTCAATTTGATATGGAATCCTCTTGGTTCATGGGCGTACTGAGCCGCCTTCCAAAAAGACTCAAAACGAAAGATAGTCATAAATCTCTTCTTGAGTTTTATTTCTGTGTACTAATTATAATTTGTATCGACCTGTAAATTGTGTTCAAATAAAGTGAAGTCAACCACAGAGTATTTAGTGCATCAAAGTCTTCTCGAGGAAACACCTCTATTTGCCGTTGTTCAAGCTTGCTTCCTGTCAAACCAATATCGTAAGTCAACTTTCCAATCATCTGCTGAAGTAGCTGATCAATTCGTTTTTATATCTCACGCCGACAGTGTTGTGCGGTAAGTATCGTAATAATTTATTTTATCACATTCATTTTATTAACTAAGGTATAGGTTTCCGTTAAGTAAAACTTCATTACAGAAAATTCCTTTTTAAATATCAATTTTTTCTGTTATTATAGATGTTAGAAGAAAAAAGACCTGTTAGTCCGAGATCCTTTGTTTAGCCTTTTGGCCGCTACTAATCTATTTAATTAATTCTTCAAATTAATTAATAATAAATATCTTCAGACATAACACAATCTATGATTAAAAAACTATTGATAATTATTTAATAAGACCAATTTTAGTCGAATGAGCATAAAAAATCACGAGATACGGGTCTTTGCAATGTTTGAAAAATCATTAAAATCGATGCCAAACATATTACCCTTTTTTTCCCCAAATTTATTCAAGAATGGAGAAAATGAATCATTTTTTCATAGTACGTAATATATATATATATATGATTGTTGTAACAAATATTTAAGACACAATGATTCTCAACATAATTCACCACGGATAATAGCAATATTTTCACATCGTGAAATTTCACAGTGAGACTTACAGTTATTTCCAAATGCAAAATCAACTGGATTTTTTAATTCATCTGATTTAATAAATGTATAACTAATGTATATTTTTGGTTGTATAGTGTAATTATGAATCATCAAAGAAACTGATTGAACTGCGTCCTATTTAACCTTCCAGTACGAAGTTATAGAACTGGGTCCGATTTTGTGAATCCCGAATTTCGACGTATCTCCACGTTTCAATACTCTCTAAGTTAAATACAATTCTGATACAGAAACAGAATAGTTTCTGAGTAGACGTCTGTGTGTGTATGTGCGTGAATTATTTTTCAGCTCGATTATCTCGAGAACAAAAAATGATATCGACATGGGACCAATTATATTCTGAAAAAAGGGTAAATTAGCAAAATCTCATCATTCTTTCCACTGGGAAGATAGTGGTGGACCTTTCAGGTCGCGCCTAGATCACTAGAGAGCACTGATATTTTTTTTCCCCGTTTGGAGCTAAAGTCCTTTCTGGTAAACTTCTAATTGATAGCCACTTTGATCAGAATTATATATGTTGTCAGATATTTGTTTTAATATATTATGATCTTTAATCTTACCAGTTCATCAATACTCAATTGCTCGCAATTTATCATCATGACTTCAGCTCTCTTTATCAGTAGTACATGCTCCACCAGATACTTTTGATTCATGGATTGCAGATGTATATTTGTCGGGTGCTTTCCATTCAGAAACACAACAAGGCACTGTGCTACAATGGGTGAAAAAATATCCATTTACTACAGTATTAGAGATAAATGCAAAAAAATAATGTTACAATTCTTTAAATAGTTAAAATATGTCACATCCATTCGTATTGCTAGCATTGAATAGACTCTTTATTTTATATGTTGTTTTTAATGTATAAGGTCATTTTAGGAAATTTCGTTCAGAGATATGTGAAAATTGAAAATCACAGTTATAGGGAGTCAAATTTGGGGTTGATTTTCACCTCTTCAAAACGTTTTTTTGCAGAAGAACAAAATACGCAGTTGATCATTTCCGACGTAGGTTAATATGTAAAAGCCTTAGCTGAATCGACCGTTACCACCTCGCGAGGTTCCTTTGTGAGATTCGTTCCATCCATTGAGTATGTATAGCGATACAGAATGGGTCATACTCTGAATTCCATTTTTCGCACATTTCAACTCGATTTGTAGCCTATTCTTTGCCGGTCTCATCCAAATGCCATCTGACGCGGGCATCTCTCTCGCGTCCACCATTTATCCACGAGATATAAAGGCATGCTGTCAATGATTAATTGAAACGAATGAATGGTTTTTCTTTCTTGTTTTAATAATTATGAGAATATGGTCAATATTATTCATTTATAGAATGTTTTTAAATATTGCAGTGCAATAGTGATGACAGAAGCGTAATGCATTCTCAAACTTTAAATATCTACCATAGAGAATTATTTCTGCTTTTTTACAACGTTATTGATAGCGCGAGTTGAGTTTTATATTACTCATAAGAAATGCGGTATTCCTTCACAATAAAAACAAAATAAAACGGTTTCTTATACATTTTACATAGTTTGGATCTTAATGATAGTAACAGAAAAAAAAACACGTTGGAAGAACTTAAATATGTAAAAAAATCTCGTTTAATCTCCGTTATTTAAAACAAATTTAATTGGTGTCAATAGAAAAAAAAAAGTTCCTTGACACCTTACATGGTTTGTGATTTAATTCTGGTAAAAGAAAAAATTACGCGTTGAGAAAACTCAAATATGTTGATAAGATCCCTTTTTTCATCGTTCATACCAAATTCTATCGATATAAACTCAAAGAGTATAATGTTTACATGATGAGTAACTTTGTTTTATAAAAAAAAAATACGCGTTAAAAAAACTCAAATATGTTGGAAAGCTCCTGTTTACATTGTTTGTAACAAATTCCATTGTTTTAAATGATCAACATAAAAAAAGTAGACCATGTTACTTTTGACCACCCCCTCTCTATGTCTGCCATGCTTCATTACAATTGGTTTAGTTATTTTTGAGATTACCTCGGACAGACACTCGAAATTCACGTAGTAGTTTAGACTAGCAGATTCCCGCGACTTCATCCAAGTAATCTGCATAATACTTCATATAATGATAGACTGATCTAAACAGTATTTACGTAGTACGTTTGTTGATCGAAGAATGAGCCACACCCAGATCCCGATTGTAGTGTCATAAAATTGACACATCAAACAAAAAGGATATCTATGTAATACATAAGCGTTCTTCGAACGCATAATATTTTCTTTTACTAAAATTAAGTTACTAACCATATAGAATATATAAGAACATACTCCTTTTATTTATAACAATTAAATCAGTTATAGACAATGGAAAACAGGATCTATGCTGTATATTTCAGTTCTTCCAACTGTAATGTCGAAGTGTATTTCAATTATTTTCTATAATTATTTAATATATACATATATTTTAAAAGAAGGTTAAAAATGAAACTCAATGATTGAGGTTAACGATTATTACTTAAGTTTTTTTTAAATTTCGTTAAAATAAAAAAGATTTCGGAAAATTTTTGAGGAAATCATTTTTTAGACATTTTATTGCTTTGGAAAACCCACGTGGCGAAAAAGCAATAAAATTTCAAAAAAGAGTGCATGACGAAAGGAAAGTATTAGCTTCCCAAAAAAGGAAAGGGGAAAGGACCATGTGAAGGGACTTATACGCGCCTGAAACAAAGGACTTCTAATAATGTCATCCTCGACTAAATAGATACGTGAGATTTGATACATCAGTCAGTTGTCGAAAAAGTATGATCGAGATCAGATCGTCGTGAAACATCGCTCGAAAATTGTAAGTCTTATTTTGTCTTGTACCAATAGTTTTGTTGGAGTTAATAAGTTCCTCTGTGAAGCCAATATAATTTTTGAAAATTGTTAATGACGAATATTTAAATAAATTCACGAGTTCAAAAGAGAATATTACGCTGACTAGAGCATTAAGAGAGGACCAATTAATTTTAATATATTTTTACCTGAGCAAAGGAAATTATCTGTTGATACTGTTTTAATCGATATTATAATTCTTTTAATAATTTTCATTTAATAAACTTTGTCATTATTTCATCTAAATTACACATTTTTACTTTCTCTATCGAAGATCCCCTCATCTCTGTCTATTGATCGAAAGGCTAGGATTAAAAAAAGGAATTTGAAGTCTCTAAGGTTAAGCATATGTATGTCATATTGACACCTTTAAAGAGCAAAATTACATAACACAACGCTTCATTTTTCTTTTTTTCAGGAAAATAAAGTTATGTACCATATAAAGAGCATAGAAACCTACATCTTTTATTTACAACAATTTTATTTGTTATGAACAATCGAAGAATGGTTCTACACTATATATTTGAGTTTGTTCAACGCGTATTCATTTCTTTTACTAAAATAAAAATGCAAACTATGGGTGCATTCCGTAAATGTAGTACTACAACAACAGTACAATTCATTCCTAGATCGAACTGTGGAAAATTCTGTGGCTACGCTGTAGCAGATTAAAAGATGGCCGCGTATTCAGTCGGTAATATAAACCTAAATAAGTGAATGATGTTGCAATCACGAGATAGCAGTTCTAACTTTGTTAATTTCAAAAAATGTAGGATAAGTTACTTTTGTAATATTTTGTATTTTGATGTTATAAATATTTGGAACATAATATTTAAGCTGGAATTATAAAGACTAATTGAACTGTTCTAATAAGAACTTCTGTTCTAGCAATTTTCTTTTTTTTTTTTAATGAAAATAAAAATAATTTAGGTATTTCGTGTTGGCTACATAGGTCAAAAAAAAAGAAAAAAGTGGAACCTGGGCACTTTAAACTTCCCATTTTGTAATGAGAAGTATGAATTCGATGAATTATTTATAAAGGATTTCACAAAAGATTTTGGTCATTAAGGATTTTTAAATGTGCGGGGGGCTGAAGAATCGTTTCAGGAAATTAAGAAGGTTTAAATATTAAACGGGTAGCTAAGCCTTAATTCTATTCTTTATAAGACCAGTTTTAAATCATAACGCTTGTTATGCATCATACTGACAAATATTGGCATTAGGTACTATTGCGCAGAGCCGGGCAAACTTTAACTTTATGGGAGCTGGTACCTGCGGTAATCCTAGTGTTACAAAATATAACAGCCATCACTTGCACTTGCAGGAGCGATGAAGAGCTCCTAGATATACCTGGGATGCTCTTGGGAGTTATAAGAGCCAAGTTCGCTCAGCTCTGCCATAGCGTCAGCATGGTAAGTGTTTACAACTCTACTGACTTTATTACGAAAAATTGACCCAAGGTACGATCTTCATTTCCCTGCCTTTCAGGATTTATTTTTATTATTATCCTGCCTACTAAAAGGTCAACTTTTTTCAACGACTTTATTTGAGTTTTTCACCATTAACATTTGTATACAATGCTCTTAATTCTGGGGCCCACATTGTAATTCCTCTGTAAACGAAGGTTGATTCGACCAAGGACACTTAGAAAAGGAAATTTGTGTATGATGTTAATGAAAACAGATATCGATCAATCTATAAAAAGAGCAAGATTGAATCGATCTTGATTGCCTATTTTAATTTCCGTAATATTTTCAGCGAAACTTGATTACAGTAAGGCCAAAATAAAAAATTGTGCTTAGACATTGTTGCAAAATAATTTTGGATCATTATTATGCTGTTTATTTATGATTTAAAATATATCTCGAAACACATACTTTTATTAATACAATACACCTTGATTGAAATTGCTGAAAATATAATTACGTACAATGATAATTGAAAACTTTAACTTAATTATATTATTATCATATTCCTACGTTATTAGTATCGGAAGCTGAGATTTTATTTGCTTGCGTTTTCGAACTCTTTTATTTCTCCGTCCGGGAAGTATTGGAAAATTATCGTAGTTTGGAATAGATGAAGGTAAGGTTGGTAAATTATCTTCATCAATATTTAAATTGTGTATAATGCATGATGCTATGACAAATCGTGAAATCGAATCCGTCCTAAACATGGGCAATTTATCTTATATTCTCCTTTCTTTGATTTTTAAAAATTCAAATGTTCTTTCAATTGTCATCCTCATTGATGAGTGGCCATAATTAATTACTCATTTCTTTAATCGTTTCATCTGGTATAATACTTAAACTAATTGCACGACATCTCTTTTCAAAGGCTTCTACAAATTTTTCCTTCACGGAAGGACGCTCGAACTTTACTAGATAAGATGGCGTTCGGGTCATAATGGTGGCAACCGCGCAAACTTCAAACTTGTTGGGTTTCGTTACACGTATAAAAGGCGTTGTTTAACCTTTCGGCTACGTGACACGTAATTTTAAATATAGAGAGAGGGACTGTTCACTCAATGTTAAGATAAAATTTCATTGCCTTTCTTGAAATTGTAAAATAATATTTATGAAAAATAAATAGGTCTCATTGGTAATCAAACAATATTGAGTTAATAATACAACAATTCGATTAATTTCAGTAGATACTATCTCGATTAATTTAGTCTGAAGTAATTATACTGCTTTAGTGACATGCCAGGGGACGGGTTTTTAAGAACTGTAAAAACGTTTTTAATATAATAAAGTTTATTTTAGTGTATTTTTTATGTTGAGCAGCGGTAGATTAAGAGATGGATTTTTGAAATCATCCACGAAATATTTGCGGTCTTTTATTTTTTCAACAAAATTAGCCTGAGACAATGAGTGGCCCAGTTTATAGAAAAACGCCGATATGCAATAGAATTTAAATATTTATAACGAAAGAAAAACCTGATAATTAATACCTTTTGTAACATCTTTTTAATTACTCTATAGAAATTGGTAATTACGCCTGGTGACGTCGGTGCGTAGTGAATAAGATACCTATAGGCTAAGGTGTCAGTAATATGAAAGGGATAGTGTGCTCTTAATCATATAACATGAAAAATAGAACATTACTTATTTATTTCTTATATAATTTTCATAGACAATTTATTACTTCACCCAGTATTTCGTGATTTTCTAATTATAAAAAAAATTATTATAACCCATAAAACATGATCTTCTCAGAAACAGCCCCCTCTTTCTGGGCTATACAATAATGTGCGTGAAGCATCAATCACGACAATGATAAAATTACAAAAAGTCCCAAAATCAAAGAACAATAATTATTTAAATTTAAGAATTAACAATATTCGAAATGAATTATTTTCTTCGGTTTTTTTCTAAAAAAAAACTTTAGTACGTTTTAAGACACAATTAACATAACAACTAAAAACTTGGCGTGACTGATACTTATTATTTGACTTGAATATTTAAAAAATAATCGAAATTTCATGCTCCTTTAAAATATTAATAGTCACGCTAAGTTTTTAATTGTTATGTTAATTGTGTCTTAAAACGTACGAATTTCTTTTTTTTTTTTTCAAAAACTGAAGAAAAAAATTCATTTCAAATATTGTTGATTCTTGAATATAAATAATTGGCGTTTAATGATTTCAAGACTTTTTGTAATTTTATCATTCATCATTAGCACATTTTTGTAGAGCCCAGAAGAAGGGGGCTGTTTTTGAGGAGATTTTACGATTTTTTGTACATATCAAGTAAAAAAAACTATTAAAAGAAAATAAATCTGTTTAAAGAATACTTAAATTATTTGTATATTTGCACTCGAGCAAGATTAACTTGATACCGATTTTATAATTCCTTAGTAAAAAAACTTCATGGCAATCAAAAGCTCTGATCACCAACTTGATAAAAAAAAACGTATCATTGCTCCACGAAGAAACTCTTATTTTACTTAATTTTTACGGAACGAAATTTTCTTAATTCCGTATATTATAAATAAAACAATAATGATACTTCATAGTATGCTTAATCGAGAGCCCACAGTTGCTTTTTGTGCAAATTCTTAATTTCAGGCTATGTCTATGTTATAGCCGAAACATATTGTAACTTTAAAAATTGCAACCTGCAAAAATTATCCTATAACTAGTATAAAGACAAACAACGGTGGTGCTCCGTATCTCTTGATAAGTTTGTTACATGTAGTAATTCCATTACTTAGGTAAATCATTTTAAATACGACCCGGGTTTAAAATATTTATGGTTGGAAACTTTATTTAATTACTCTTAAGGTATGAACCAGCCATTTATGCGTTCGCGTGTATGATTCAATGTATTTAGATAGGGAAAACAGTCAGCACTCTGACTTGATCCCAGCTTTAATTTTGATGGTATCAAAGTTGTCTAATAACTACGTTGCTGACTAAATAATCGGTAAATTTACCAGCGATTTTGTTATTGAATTAGTGGTTATCAACTCTTAAGCACTCTCGCTAGGAGATTTTTTACCGCGCTTACAAATAATTCAAACTTTCTTGGAAATTTCAAATGGAATGACTACCTGATTTTTTTTCTATCTGTTAATAAACTAATGTTATCACAGATTACAAAATTATTATTTTAATAATCTGAAACGTAATAAAAATATAAATTTTTCTATTTACTCTGTGGGATTGTTTCTCATTACTATAGTAAAGTAGGGTGTCAGAATTTCGGAAATCAGGTCTGATTGACGGAGTTCGGAATTTTCCGTAAATAGTGCATTTGTGTATGTAGATGTCTGTGTGGAGTGTATCCGAATAGCAGTTATGGAGTTAACCTAAGCATGGTCTTTCTTAGTACATTGTTAAATTATTAAGTTACTTTTGAATTAAAAAAATAACTACAACTAGTTCATTCAGTATTAATTTCAAGCGGTGAATACTAGTCATTGAAGTACAAGAAATACGATAAGTTATTATCATTAAGAATACAAATGAGCTCTTGAATGAGTTCCAGAATGATATTGTAACTCTTTGAAGATGATTATTTTTCATCATCGAATGTAATAATAAATTTTCTAATTTTAACTACTGTAGGATGGGAAGGCCAAGGAGAATTTGTCGGGACAAAGCTGCTCCGCCAAAATGGCTTACCGAAGAACTTGAATATGAAAAATCTGATGACAATGAATCAGATACTGATGCATCTGAAATTCATCTCATAGAATCAGAATTTAATTACGATTCTGATAAAAATAGTAAAGATCTAATTAGAGAAACCGATAACAATGATGGGCAGGATTTGAATGCCGAGTATATATTAGGATGAGACGAATTCGCAAAAGGGCTCCCTAAAGTTCCTGTCCAAAATAAAAAAACTGCGAAACATAATGTAATCAGAAGATTCCTGGAGTCAAACAATGTGCTAAGTATGCAATGACTCCCATTGATGGCTGGAAATTATCTTTTACTGATTACATAGTAAAAAAAATCGTACAATTTACTAACGTTGAACTAGGTAAAGTGAGAGCATCTTATGAAAATCCATTGGAAGTTCTTCCAACTGACATAAAAGAAATGTATGCATTTTTTGGACTTTACTATTATCTTGGTTTATATCTTGCATCACATGTTAATTTGAAAGAGTTGTGGAGCACTGACGGCTTGGCACCGGATTTGTTTAGAGCAACTATGGCTCTTAAAAGATTTTATCTTCTATCAACCTCGTTACGAGTCGATGATACCACAAGTCGGGATGAACGTAAGAAAATAGATAATTTGGCTCCTATTAGAGAGTTTTCTAATCAATTTATCCTACAATGTTATGAAAAGTTTACGGTTGGCGCGTGCATAACTGTAGACAAAATGTTAAAATCCATTAAAGGCCGTTGTAAATTCCGCCCATGTATTGCTAACAAACCCGCGAAATATGGCATCAAAATTTATGCAATGAATGACTTCAAAACATTCTATATATTTAATTTAGAAATTTACTGTGGAGAACAGCCTTTTGGACCTTACCAAAAATCGAATGCTGTTGTAGATGTCATGAATCGACTAATCTAGTAGCCGTAAGTTCAAGCCCTATGCTATCGTGCATTAATTATAGAATAGAAATAAGAATTTTTTGATTGCAGATTCTTTTAGGGGGTGATAAGGAGAGCATTTGTGCTAATTATTAATGTTGGGAAACAATAATTACTATTGTTTATTGAGTGTCAAAGTTTGGCAAATTGTGTTTCTTCACCTCACACCGTTTGTTTACATAGTGAGAACAGCAATCAAATTCTCTACAAAAAAAGTCTAGGAGAGCATTTGTCTATCGAGGACAGGTAAAAATGTACAGCGCTGCGAAGGCGCGCTGAAAATCGAGCGTTTTGGGCGCTCCGGCAGAATATGCCGTTGAGGGCCTTTTTAATTAACATTTAAAAAAAAAATATTTCTAATACTATAAAAAATCTGAATCGTTTTCTGAACATGTTCCAATCAAAATTGTAAAAAAATATCAATTCTTTAATTTTTTACATTATCTGAAGCGTCATTTTTTTTTCTTCTTTTCGTAAACTTTGCACCCTTATATCTTTTTAGTTCAAGGGCACATTTAATAGCCAATTTAGGAGCAGGTAGAATTGCTCCTGCTTTATAAAGTGGCTATCTCAGTTTTTCAAAAAAACTTCTTTTTACTATTGAAAAAAATCCAAACGATGTTTTTAGACTCTTTCTCCTTTATTTTAGAGGTTAAGTTATTGCATAATCAAAAAATAATACGCGGCGAAGTTTTATATCTTCATATGAAGAGTATGAAACGATTTTTTATTCAATTTTTTTAGCATTTGTTATTAATAAGTTTTATAAACGAATGCGTAATTTTACATTACTTGAATTTTTTTTTAATGAATCTATAGGCTTTTTATAAAGATACTCAACAAAGTGTTGGATTTATTAAAAATTCATCAGTGATACATGAATTTTTAATTGTTTATAAAAAAAAATTGTTTTAATAACGAAGAGCAGAATCAAAGCGTTAAAAAACTTAAAGCACTAATGAGTAAAAATTGATTGAAAAAAACCACAATGTACGAAACCGCACGAAAAAGTGCGTAGAATGCGTTTTTTAATATAAAAAGGTAAATTATTGCCTGGAAATTTAAAGAAAAGAAAGAAATATAAACAATTATTTTATAGTCGCGCGCTTTTTCGGGGTAGGGGCGGTTGTTGGTTAGTTGGTGCTATTCCTCTCGCTTCTCTCTTCTTCCTCCTATCTCCGTCCCTGATACGTGCAATTTCCTCGATCAATTTGTCTTCTGCGCACGTCTTAATAAACTGCTCGAGGGCCTTGCAAGTAACTTTGGTTTGGACGAGTTTCTGTGCGATTTCAGCTCATGCTTGATCCAGGTTAACATTTGTTTCTGAACGTATGACCGTTATAAGATTTTTGCGTTGTTCTCTGTAGGCGGGACAGTACAGTAAAAAGTGTTTTACAGTATCATTCTCTCTAGTGCCGCAGATAGAGCATGCTGAAACGCTTTCGATGTGGAATTGTGCGCAGTGTACACGGAATAAACCATGTCCTGTAAATATTGAAGTCAAGAGGTTCTTTAGGTGAATTCAAGCATTGTCGAGCCTGTCCACTATATTCGGAAAGGAATTGTATGTCTTGCGACCTGTCTCGGACGCGTCCTATTCTGCCTGCCATATCTTAAGTGTTTGTAGTCTGAGGTTCATCATCGGTGTCGATGATCCTTCTGACGTGCTATCGTTAAGAGAAATTACAACAATGTTGTATTCTACCACTTCATCAGTTAGGATTGTTCTTGTTTCTATAATTTTTTGCACCTCTGCGTTTAACTTTACTTTTCATGAAGATTGATTTTGTTAGTTTTTGATAGTTCGAGCTTGACATTCTTGCACCACGTGATTATCGTGTTAATAACTGCTTGTCCTTCAGCCTCCAAGGCTTCTCTGGAGTTTCCATCTATTATAACGATTAGATCGTCTGCGTTTGCCACATATCGTTTGCCAAGCTCCGTTTGGTCAAGCGTTTTGACGAGGTCGTCAAACATAATGTTCCAGCATAGTAGACCAAGTACGGATCCCTGGGGGGCGTTCGCGCGTGGCTGTCTTTGCAACCGAGTGAGTTCCCCAAGACAGGCTAACTAATCGGTCTGTAAAATAATCCTGTAAACTTTGTTGACGTTTTCAAAGCAATCTCGTGATGTCAGTTCTTCAAGGACTAAAAGCAACCATACGTTGTCGAATGCGCCTGAAATATCAAAGAGCAGTTCAACCACATTACGTTGTGTGGATTCTCCCACTGCTTTCCAAACTGTCAATATTGCGTCAACTGTAGACCTTCTTTCCATAAATCCGTATTGGTGGTCTGATGTATTTTTTTGTTTAAGGACGTTTGTCAAAAGACGTATTTTGATAAGTCTTTCGAAAATTTTACCTAGTACTAATAGAAAACAAATGGGTCGATATGAGTTCGAGTCTGTTACATACTTGTTAGGGCTTTTCAGAAGCGTACAAATTGTACCCTCCTTCCAAGCTCAAGAAAAGACGCCAAGGGACATGCGTTTATTGAAGAGTGCTAGGATCTTTTCTGGGAGATACGCGATTGTTCGTTTAATAACCTCCCCTTCTAGAAGGTCTAGCCCTGGGGCCTTTCCGTTCTCAAGTGTTCTAACTATTTGTTTGAGTTCTCCTTCATTGAATGGTTCCGTATTTTCTGTATTGGGTGGATTAAGATCGTTTATCTTTATCCTGCTCTGCTCGTCTAGATCCCTCTCAGGATGGTCATCCACTACGTGGACTGCCAGTAATCGCCAGTACAATCGCTCAGCTGCCTCTTTGAAATCAAGGATTCCATCATCTTTTTCATTGCGGAAAGCATTCATGACCCTTTCAGTTCTCATTTTGTCTGCCGCCAATTCATATACCACACCTCATTTTTCCTCGTTTCCATGTGTAGTAACGAATTTTTTCCAGCTCTTTATCTTTGCCTGTCTGATTGCTTTTCTTACCTGCTGGCAGTAAAGGAGTCTCGCTGCCGTTATTTGGTGTGCATCTGCACCGGGTTTCCCAATGCGCTGGTATCTATGTCACAGTCTGTATACTTTACGCTTAAATTATGATAATTGTCTATTTCACCAGGGATTCGCTTCTCTGGGTGCCTTTCGGCGTGGCATAGATTTTTTGCATAGTTCGGTTAACCCTTTTGCAAGGGTGTCGGTGAGTATGTCGATGCTCGTCAGGGAGTCCAGTGGTGGGTCGGTGGATAGACACACCGATCGCCTATGGTCATTTTTCATTATTTTATAAATATTGCTGGTATAAACTCATAAATTATTTAGAGTAAAAATATTAGAAAAAAAAAAAAATGACTAGCCAAATGTATTCACGTGAGTTGGGTAAGCAAATGATAAGATCACACCTACTTACTCGCAGTAAAATAACTGGTTAGTCTGTTGAACTTATTAAAAAAAAAACGTAATTGAAAAAGTTAGATGAATTCCATCCAAAGCTATTGAGAAAAATAAAAGTACTGGAACTAGTGTTTGGTGTCCACGTAGGTCAAATAAGTACACATGGAAAAATTGTACAGTTTGTTCAACATCGATATGTCCTCAACCTTTCTACATTGTCCTGATTGTAAAAATTATATAAATGTTATTGAACAATGATTGACTCTTTAATGTAATAAAATTTTCAAACCATACTCGTCTGCCATACAAGTAAAACTGGAGATATGATATAATTTTTGAAATATACTGATTGTTGATTATTGAAATATTTTATAATAGTTTTAAATTATTTTGATATCGAGACGATGATATAAGTCAAAGACTGGTATTTGTTTTTTTTTTTTTTTACTCGTATTAATATTTAAAATTATAATTTCGTATGTTAGAAAACTATACTAATACTGCAATACGATTAAAATATCATTAAGATTACGTCTTGCTAATTTGAGGAGATGAAAATGTACTACTCATTCAATTATTTCAAAGTTTAAACAATAACTCGTATTGTTTATTCGTATTGTAATAAGCGTGCACGCACATGCGCAGGAGGCGTAAGAGTTTCTCATCACCAGAGTAATGATAGTGAATCGTTTCATGCGAGTGCTGAAGGGTTAAAAGAATCGAAAAATTATATGACTCGGTTGAACATAAGATATTAATGACAATACGAACAATAATTGTAAAAAGTACCAAGATTACACTTATTAGAAGTGAAAAAATGGGTCTGAGCACACTTTGTCTGTGCTTTCACGACGAACTTTCCATTATAATAACAAATTCATATGGTTATGATTAATTTGTAATTGTCAAAAGTCACGGTTTATCATTAATAACATGATTATGTTGAAAGCATTCAGATCTATGTGATATAAGCATTAGTTAATCAATGACTACAATTTTTAATTGTTTATAAAAATTTTATATTGTTAGAAACGATTTTTTATTGTTGAACGTCATATTTTGTCGTTAATAATACTTTCAGGTCGAAAGAATCTGAATCGGTGCGAAATTCGCATTAGCTCATTGATGAACACGATTCTTGTTTTTTTATAACAAAGTCACATTGTTAGAAACAATATGTAATTGTTAAAAGTCATATTTACGTATAAACAATAATGTTCAGTAAATATTGAGTTGATTTTTAAATGACATTGTTATTCTTTTGCTTTGAAGTATTGTGAATAGTTAATTTTTTTTATTTATGCGTTAATAGTTTTTTGTTATACAAAAAATGGCTTGATCGAATGTATTCAAACTTCTTTTAGAATCTCTTTATAACAATATCTTTTGGATGAATTTTGGTTGAAGTCGATATCTCAATTCGTTCTCGAGATATCGAAAACGAACAAAATGCTGACGTCCGTATATACGTACACACACATCATTCTAAAAAATATCTCGAAACGTTAAGATATGAAGAAAATTCACACTTCAACATTCAATCCAATTTCAATAACTTTCTAATAGAAAGTTAAAAAATGTGACAGAATATTTTGAAACAAATAAATTATCTTAGGTCCCATTCTCGAAAATATTCTCACTGTGCCTTATTATTTATACTCTTAGCCTAGAATTCTATGTCGGCTAAGTTCCAAAATTAAAATTTTCTCATTAACTACTTAAATAACTGCATACCCAAGATTTCGTTGAATTCTAATTCATGTAAACCAATGAACCACTATTATAGCGAATTAAGTTTTATTTACAATGCATATAAGTCATCAATATAAAAAATATACGAAAATTGACTACAACAGTGCTGAATGAATATCATATACTGCTACGTACATTCAGTTTGCTTACTTATCTAGTAATGTGAAATTACCACCTTTTTTCGTTCGTGACTATTTTACTTGTTTATTAATCAGTTAATTAATTGGCTATTTATTCATTAAAATGGCGCTAAAGGATGGCAATCACCTCGAAAATTTAAATCTAGAATATTCTTGAAGATTCAAAGACTAAAATCTAAGTAAATTAATGGATTGAAAAAAATTACCTGAAAAAAGGGAACAAATAAGAAAGAGGAATAACGAATAATAAAAATAAACTGTTCATTCATAGACTATTGTAATTCTTGATTATAAAATGCATCATATTATTAACATCAATATAAATTTTTTATTTAAAAAGTATCACAATACGTTTCGATAGTAATACGTTCTAGAACTGATTAGTGGCGCTAATGGAGATTCATTAAACTATGTACTGATAGTTACTATCCGGGCAAAATATTTGCAGCAGATCATTTATTGTTTTAACCTCCTAGAGCCATGAAGTCATCGTTTTAGGAGTGGATTATTGTTAACTTATTATTAATATTGAACCTTAAATTATGATGTGTCTTCATTGTCAAAGCTGTGTGCTAGATGTAAAAGGCCTGTAGAAGCTCCAGTGACCTGCTCTGCGTGTGGTAGTTCCTATCATTTAACCTGTGGCTGTGAATTTATTAAAGACAAGACATTGTCGAATTGTTGTCGGAAGAATTTAAAGCATCGACTAGTGCCTTTGGAAGGAAATTTACTAAGCAAAATCAAGTCCGCGAGTTCAAATACCTCCTCAGTATCCAGTTTAAAGTCAGCTACCTCCTCAGCAAGTACACAGAGTAATAAAAGCTCAAATCTAACTGTTGTATCGCCAGCAACACCAACTGCCTTGGATTTAGCTTCTTTGGATTCTGTGTTTCATACTGAAATGGATGAGCAACAGATTGTCCTAAGATCTTCTTTTAAATTACCCACTTATTGAGCTGCAAAATCTCTTGATGAGAAGCTAACACTACTCTCTGAGAAGATGTTTGCATTGAGTGATACTGTCTCGTCCTCCTTAGTCGCTATAGGGATAAGATTTGATAAGATTAAAAAACAGATTGAAAACCTGAGGGTCACACAATCTAAGGCAGCAGAGTCCTCATCATTTATGGAAAAGTCTCTTGAGGAAAACTCCTTGAAAATTGTCGACTTGATGATCAAATTTAGGAATTTGCAAGTTAAAACTGCAACTGAAACTGGGGCTTTACGTCACTCAATGCTAATTTGGTCATAGCTGATGTTCCTGACTGTGTTGCTGCTGTTATCTCCTCTTGAGTTGTCTTTGAAAGTTCTTGATAAATTAAATTTAACTAATCCAAAGACTGATATTTTAAGTGTACGTAAATTGAATAAGGGTAAAGAAATAGGCTCAACTCAAACTACGAACGATAGTGATTTGAGAGGTAGTGAGTACTTGTCTCCTTCTTACATACTTCGTTTTAAGTCTGCCATTATTAGAGACCACGTGATTAAAGTGAGACGTAAGGCCCCGAGGCTGTTAATCGAAGAGTTGGTCCCAGATCTCGTTGATGATCAACCACACGGTCTCATCTTTGTAAATGAGTTCTTGGACTATGAACTGTATAAATTGTTCCTCTTATCAAAAGCTAGAGCTAAAGACTTGAAATTGAGGTATGTTTGGGTGAGAGGAGGCCAAATCTTTCTTAAAAAACATTGTAGTAGACAAAAAATCTGTATAAATTCACATGTAGATCTAGATATCTTAGAATGACTTACTGCCAACTTGTCTAAAAATAACTTAAGTACTGCAAATTCTAGGGTCTCTGACAGCTCAGTTTTGGTCCTGAGTCTAAACATAAAATTATGGAAACTGGTTGCTGAAATCAAAACTCTTATTACAGTTATGGTGGAAACGTGACCAAAGCCAGTGAACAATATTGAGCTGAGTATTCATGATGATTGTATTATCATACGTAGAGATAGAGTCCTGATGCATTCTGACGCTGGTCCTATTGTCAGAGACGGTGGAGTTGCCTGCTTTATTCGCAAGTCCCTAATAACTAAAGTTCTATTCATTTCTCCGTCAAACCATTTAAATGAACCTGAATTCCTAATTCTTGACATTATCTTGTCCTCTGATGATTATCTACCGCTTTCGTGTGTATATCGTAAACCACAGGGCTTTTAGTTACACAGTTTTTTTGAAGCTTTTTACAAGTTTGCACCGAGTGACAAAGACATAATTATCGCTGGGGACTTAAATTGTAATTTATTAGAAATCGATTGTCCCTCCAACCATCTCAAATCCTTCATGGAGGAATCTTTATTGTATTGTGTCCCATCTGGTGCTTCTTTTTATATCTCAGGTCAAAGTTCATGGCTTGGTGTTATGTTACTTGACAATCATACCAAATTGGGCCAGTTTTTCAAGTCAGATACGCTATTCAATGATGGCCATGGCTGTCTTTATTGCGAATATGTCTCGAAAAAGGCCTATTGCTCCTGACATGACCGTTGTGTTTCGAAATTTCAGGAATTGTAATCTTGTTGGGTTATCAAAGACCATTGTTGACGTGGCAAACCTCAGTTATGATGTGTAGTGCTCCCACGATGTAAACAGACTCTTGAATGTATTTGCTGAGTGAGTTCTGGAAACCCTGGATCTGTTTGCTCCCTTGAGTACTCGTAGGGTATCTGATGCTAGAAAGCCTTGGATGACTGAAGAGCTAAAAATTGATTGTCAAAATCGAGATCTGGTTTACAAAAAGGCTTGTAGATCTGGGATCCTGATCTTCTTGCTCTTTATAAATTGCGGAAGAAGGAACTTAAACGTATATTCGAATTAGCTCGTGACTCTTTTCTTAAAAAATCTCTCGAAAATTCGTGGCCGGGGAAATCAGTCTGGTACAAACTCAAGGACTTTGGATTGATCAGGGGTAGATCTTCTTCACTCCTGGAGTTTTTTGATGCGATTGATCTCGATGTACACTTTGCTAGCCTTATTAGGAAGCATTCGACTTGCAGTATTGAGTTTGTTAAAGCTATTCCTGGTTTTGTCATTGAGATGGTACCTTGTTCGTTTGAATGGTCTTAGATAGCTGAATTTAATGTTTTTCTCATCATGAGACTCACATTAGCAAAATTCAAAGGTATGGGCCTTAATGGGCTAGACCTTAGGTGCTTCAAAGATATTTTACCTGTGGTTTGTCATTACTTAGTGAAAATTTTTAATAGTTCGCTTAAGTCGGGGGTTTTCCCAGATGTTTGGAAAAGAGTTTTCACACTTCCATTGAACAAGATGTGTGTCCTCCTAAATCTCCATCTGGTATGCGACCGATTGCGAATCTCTCACATCTTGCTAAGGTCTTTGAAAGGCTGGTCACGGCTCAGGTGGTCAGTTATTTCGAGGATAATAATCTACTTGACCCTCTTCAATCTGGTTTCCGTAAATATCATAGTACGCAATCAGCTCTTGTTGAACTAACTAATGATATCAAGTTTGCTATGGATAAAGGGGAGTTAACGTTATTGGTCTTGTTTGATCTTACAAAAGCTTTTGATTATGTCGACCCGAAAATCATAGTGGTATCATTTTTTGAAATAGGCTTTTCGCACAGAGTCATCATGTGGTTCTTTTCTTATTTGCCGGGTAGGTCTCAGTCTGTTATTAATAGCCAGGGTAATCCAGTTGAATTCCTTAGGACTTATTCAGATATTCCTCAGGGATCTGTGCTTGGTCCTATTCTGTTTCTTACTATGATGAATTCTGTGGTATAAAAGTTGATTTACTCTAAATATGGATTGTTTACTGATGACAAGCATATTTATTCGCATTTTAAGCCTTATCAGCTACGTGAAGCAATTGATCTCATTACTACAGATGCGTAAGCAGTAGCAAACTGGGGCTCTGATAATGGTCTAGAATTAAATCTGAATAAAACTAAAGTTATAATCCTGGGTTCAAACCGTAAATTTAAAGCTTTGGAGAGTGAACCCTTACCCTTGATTGTTGTAAATGGTGTGCCACTCCCTTATGTACATATTACAAAATGTTTTGAGGTGCATCTAACTGGAAATTTGTCCTGGAATCTAAATGTCTCCCAAGTGGTCAGAAAGATCTGGGTGGCTCTACGCTCTCTAAAACCTCGTCCAAATCTTTTCACCACTGAGACTAGGCGGCTCTTGGTTTCAGCAACCATACTTCTACTTTTGGATTATTATGCAGTCTCATTCGTAGATGCGACTAACAAGAATGATTTAAAGCTTCAGCGGGCCCAGAACTGTGCTATTAGGTTTATTTTCAACTTGAAACGTGATGTACATGTTACTCCCTATAGACGAAAGCTTGGTTAGTTATCTGTGAGAGTGCGAAGATCATTTTACCGAGCTTGCTGCTTGCACAAAGTACTAGCAGCTGGAAAGCCACTATATTTCCGTAAGATTTTTGTTATAAATACGACTAATGGACGGTCTCAGAGGCTTTCAACAGCTGTGAATGATTATGGTTTTAAAGTTCCGCACTTCAATCCTGTAAATTATGAAAAATCGTTTGTTGTAAAAGCTATTCGCCTGTGGGTAAGCTTACCTACTAGTATCCGTAGTATGAGGAGTCATGAAAGATTAAAAATGTATGTTTATAAATACCTATTTGATTTTGAGGATCTTGATTAGCCAACTGTGATATGATGCTCATGAATTTATTCATGATTGTACCTTAGTACTACTAAAATTGCGTGAAAGTCATTCTAAGTTGTAAGTTCTCTACCATTATGTATCATATTTTGTAAGTTCTGGCGTTATAGATTATGATCTGCGCCCTTTGCGTTACGATTATGGAGTTAAAATATCTTGTGTCGTAGCTCACCTCTGTGATCGAGTGTTGAAACTAAGTGACACGTACTTTATATTAATTTGTATATTTCCTAGAGATTTACTATGTATTATTTTCAAATTTCTGTGTAAACTCTGTGATGTTTGTTCACTTGCCAATGAGCATATTGCCTTGGCATACATTTTTTGAATAAATCTCAATCTAAATCTAATTAATTGGCTATTTCTCCATTAAAATGGCGCTAAAAGATGGCAATCAACCCGAAAATTCAAATTTAGAATATTCTTGAAAATTCAAAGAATAAAATCTAAGTAAATTAATGGATTAAAAAAAATTACCTGAAAAAAGGGGACACATGAAAAAAAGGAAAAACAGATCATGAAAACAAACCAAAAGTGTCTGATGAAGCATGTACTACTGATAAAGAGAGCTTAAGTCATGATTAGAAATTGCAAACAATTGAGTATTGGTGAGGTGGTAAGAAAAAAAAATTTAAAGGAAAAAGATTATATGTAATAAATCGCGAAGAATAAAATACAAGGAAAAAAGAACCGCGAAGATAGGAAAGTTTTTAAATCTCATGCAGGTGTTTATGACGGTCATTAACGGCAACGATAATCCATCGTAAACTTTTTCTTCGCGTATATAGAATGAACGAAACATAAGTAAGGAAGAAACAATGTTTTTCAGTATACATCGTAAAAGAATTAAAGATAAAAAGGCGTAAAATAAGAAAAATATTTGAGGGGCCAAGAAATATCGAAGAACACACGTAGAATCATCAAGTACGGGACAAAGGAACATTCAGACAACATTTATTTACATTTTCAATGTTTTAACTCTTTTTAATTATAAATATTAAGAAATGAAAATCGACAGCAATATAGAGGATAGTCTGATCTATAATTCTGTCTAATTAAAATAATTAAAAACCGCGAATCAAGCCCCTAGGTAATTATGAAAGCATACAGATCGGAGCAGAAGGTAAGAAGACCATGTCTTTTTGACCTTCTAGCATTTATAACTCTTTTAGGTATGAATATTAAGGAATTAAAATCGACAGCGTTATGAAGAGTAGGCTCGTCGATAATTCTGCCTACCCGTATAGGATTTATCAATTGGCCCAGGATTGGGCTAATATTGCCAGCCCTTTTATAAAGTATTGGCCGATGATTGGTATCCTTAAATGAGCCATTATTGGGAAAGAATTGGATTGAAATGCGGGGCCAAACATTAGAAATTTTAGTCGGCCAGTAATGGCAACCCAGAAAGAGCCAATATTGCTAAACAAATGGCTCGTCAATGGTTAATTGTTGCTAAATATTAATTGCTCTAAAATTATTGATATTTAATTGATAATACAGGAACTATGAATAAGATTTTTTAATTTTAATTATGGTTATATTTATTTAAAAAACTATATAGTAACATAAGATGACACTAATTGTTTTCAAATCATAATTGAGAATAAAGCTATAGTTTAATATTATAATATTTAATAAATACATCATTTGAATATAAATATTTGCATGTCAGCATTTAAATTTTTTTATACTGAACTTTTAATTCTCAATTATAAAACAAGTAAATAATTGAAATAAAAAAAATTTTTTTATTCAAATGTAAGTATTACAGCATACTGTATTTAGTTAACTGTTCTGACTTGGAGGGCCCGAGGCAGACAGTCTGAGAATATTTGAATTTTCTTAGATGCCGGACGTGTCCACCGGCGCTTCAGTCGACTCCCTAAGCCAATGAAAACTTATTATTACTCTAGTGGCCCAACAGACGACTCTACGGCCCTAATGACGCCAACAAGCACGCGGTCGAGCACTTGTGGCGTCAGTTAGCTCCGGGCAACTCACGCAGGCGAATCTGTATAACTTTTGTCAGACGATTCACCCAGTTTGGCAGTCTACTCATCGATTACTTAAAAAATACTTTGCAGTCATCTCGTATAACTTATCAGTAACAAACGTGAAGTATCCTTAGTCCGAATTTCAGCTTCTGTGGTCTAGTATAAGCAGTTTTGTGTCATCGCGCGCGAAGCTGTGCTGGTGGCGATGCCATAGTGCCTCGTGGGTAGTCACACACACAGTCTACGATCGAACAACTCACCTGTGTGAGTGTGACTATCGCTACAACCTGAGTCTTGTGAATATTTTTCTTGAACAACATTGAAAAGAACAGTATTCATTACAGACTACTCACTAATTAAAAAACCAGTATCAGACAACTCTTCTCACAGACATTTTCTTAAGTGTAACCCTAGTTCTAAGTGTTTTTGTTAATAAAACTCAGAAAAAGTGATTCTTGTGTGAACAAAATTCTTTGTCAATTAAACCTTCTCGCATCCAACCTGTTGAACATTATATTACAGTCCACAATTTGTTTTTTTTCCTATCCAGCCGACTCGAAGTCTGAACAGTTAACCAATTACTTTTGATGTATTAATCTTTCTTATATTGAACTCAAGTTTAATTTAAGGCATTAAAGTGCAAACGAATAAAATATTCAAACTCCAAATATCAAATAAAAATACAACATGAGTACTTCACTTTAATTAAACCTTATGCTTATCAATTAAATTTATTATTAGAAATCTTAGATTTTTTTTCCAAATAAAAATTGAAAATATAAATCTCAAAGTTAAGTTAACTTAAAGTTTTACCGTGAAATGACAAATAGTTTTTAAATCGAAAAAAGTTTACACAAAAGTGAAAAAGTAAATATTCTTTTTAATAATTACTAATTATGATATTTTTATGATTCTTCAGCTCTTGAAAATCCTGCAGCCCGTTTCTTCCGCCCTCCGTCTCTATCTTTCGCCCCCCTAACCAATTTCCTATTTTGGTAGATAACATTTGTGTCTCCTTATTGTCACCAAACTTTTCTATAACAACATCTAAACAAAACCCAAAAATTTTTTTTTAAATTCAAATGTTACATAATTACATTTTTATTATATATAATAAATGATAAAAAACCTTTTAAACAAGCGAAAGTAGTAGTGACACTAAAATTTTCTTTCCCACCATTGTGAACTTTTTTTCCTTTTCCTGAATACTTTAATTCAACTGATTTAGTCATAGTAGCTAACATTACTTTAGAGATACAATCCTTCACTGATCCTTGTCCATATAGAATGACTCTATATAAAACTTCCTGTAAAAAAAAATATGTTAAATCAATAGTTATCATTTTTCATATAACTTTATTTCATTAAAAACATGATAAATTACCAGAGCATTTCGTTTTTCCTGTATAGTTTTAAGAATCTCTTCAAATTTTAAAAAATCTTCATACGTTGTAATAGGTAGAGATTCTCCTAATTGATCCGTCGCATCTGATAAATTTACAGTTGGAGTTTGATTTTTGGAATTCACTATTATGTTATGTTTTAATTCATCAGTCTTTTGCTTTAAATCATACTGAAAACTTCGCTTGGTGGAATTGAGTTGAGCTGTAATGTCTCTAGTCATTATCATAAATTTTAAATCCAGATACTTCGTCAATAATGCTGTAAATACAAAGTAATCGTTTTTTATAATATTTAACTCGAGTTAATTATATTAAATACTTTGAACTCAATACAGAAAATCAGTTAGAATTAATAATACTAACCTAATTCAGGGTAATTATGATTTATTTTATCCGACAAATCTTTTACTTCTTCTCCTGAAAAAAGCGAATATTAATATCCATTAAGAATATCTTTTATACTACAAAAAAATTATTTGCTACCATATCGATTGACTTCCTTATTAGTTGATGTTTTTAATTTCTCTTTACATATAGGAGATACATTTAAAGTATATCTTTCTGAAGTATCTGTCTTCTTTCTATTGTGTACTGATTTCGCCGATGACATTGCATCAACTGCTTCTGGATCATCAGTTTCAGCAATTGTTGACAACTGACTAACTGGAGCTAACGGCTTTATTCCACGTTTTATTTCTGCCATGGTCCTAGGTGATGATTTTCCGGAGATTTCTTCACATTCTTCACCTCCACCATCAGTACTTTGTACATCATTCTCGATACATGCACGCTCATAACGACGATTGCCTTGTTCAAAGTCTCCTATAATGTACGAATCAAAAATAATGAAATAATGAATAATGAAAATAATGAAATTAAATAATGAAATAGAATATTAATTATTTGATAAGTACAAAAAAGCTTTTTATACTACTAGTAATATTTCTTAACTAAATTATAAGATGAAAAAACTTTCATTATTGATATTAAATTTAACAAACGATTCATGTAAAAAAAAACTTACTTGCGTAAGAAATTAATGTAATTGGAAATAGATTCCATTCATCGTCTGGATTCTTCAACGATGATATCCATTTTGGCATTTTACTATAATCTTTCTTCGGTGGAAATTTACAAAAAACATTGCTTCCATCTATTTTAACAACCCACGACAATGGTACAAGATCTAATTGGCGACGCTTTTTCATCTTTCCTTTTTTAACAAAACTGATTATAGCATAAAGATAATTCTGGTCCTTATTATCACTCATTGTTTTAACTTTCTGAATAATAGTATCGATAAAATTGAATCAATTAATTTAATCACAAATTTTAATAACACTTTATAGTGGTTACTGTTGGGCTCGATGCAAGCAACTGATTCTATTCTCAAAAAATTTCCACTTATTTACAACGACTTTTAAACTTCACTTTTGTCCTCACTTGATACACTAATTCGTTTTGTTTACTACCGCACACTTATCGAGCAACTCTTAAGTCTCGGAATACTAAAATATCGATTTTCTTTCTTTATGATTTGTTTTTAAATCTGATACACAAAGACACATAGAAACTCACAGATCCATACACAGGAAATGAAGTTATTTGAAAAATAACACATGTATATGGTTTATGTTAGGTCAAATTCTTCAAAAGATTAAATTGATATCGAATTATTTTAGCTGTGCAGGAGTGTAATTGCGTGATATATATTATTATTATAAAGTAAGACACATTTAGATATTATATTATTTGCAGATAATAACTCTTGCACCACAGAAAACTCGGTACCGATGGTAATTCCGACATCAGTGGAAGGAGTTAGAAAAGTAAACAAAGGCCATGGTCTCACTAATTTCACTCCTAATATAAAAAGGTCATCAATTGTACTGATTTCATTGTCATCTTTTTTTTTCAACAGAATTTTTTTATTACGAAAAACATTATCCCCAAATATTTGAACAACATTATTGGGATGAGTTGAATTTAACGTTGCATTTTTTATTTTTACACTCGATACGACCATGTACTCTATTCTTTGACCTGTTTCATCACTTAATACAGATGTTTCATTGTTTGTACTTAAAATACACTGGCTGATAGTACTTCGTTTTTTTATTTTCAATAGTTGATTGTCTTCAAGCTCTGATAATCTGTTAATAATTTGTGTAAGCGGTTTGTTAGGAGACTTTACTAGTTTTTTGAATAAAGCTATGTAATTTTCGCCCCAAAAGGCTGATAAATCACTTAAACAAATATTATGATTCTTAACATCGTCACTTAGATGAATCAAATTATGCATCACCAAAACTTGACACTCGTTTCCGTAATACTCTGGTAATGCTTCAAAAAAATCCCTCAATAATCCTCTAGCATAATCATTATGCACAATCATCTGTGATTTATTATCGAGTAGGCGACAAGCCACACACAATAATAAAAAATGTTTATAACAGTCTGGTGGTAAAATAGTTTTTAGCACAACAGCTCCACAATATAACAAGAAAAAACGGTACTGAGTTGCTTTCCACTGTGCGAAGTAACTGATATCAAATTTCTTTCGTTGGAATTCATTTGGTACATCACGAGTTAAATAATTCATCATTTGTCGTAAACAATTAACGTGTTGCAATCGAAGACGTGAAGCACTATTTCTCGATAACCATTTATCAATGAGATATTTCATCACTCCACTGTAAAGAAGGTGCATTGAATCTAGCACAACTGAAGTTACTGGATCAAAATTAGTTAATTGAAGTAGTGGGGTCTCAAGGCCGACAGTATGATGATCAGCTTGTTCTTTGTTTTCAAATGATTCTTTTGTACGAAGTGATTTGTGTAATTCTGGATAGATCCGTTTTTTCTTCCGTCCTTGTCCAACTGATTCTCCTTTTGTTGTACATCTCTCACACGCATAAAAGCCACCAGCTGCTTTTATGCACTTTAAAAATGATCTAGCTGGAGAGTCCGCGATAAGGGCGATAATATTAAACGAATATCTCTTTTGGTCTATAGTTACACCATCTGCTATTAATGTTTTTGCTTCTTGAATGAAATCATATAAGTAGTCACCCACATTTTTAGGCTTTGAATCGCCACAATAAATTGCAACTACGTAAGGACTTGAAGTATATTTTTCATGAAACACTTTCACAATTATTAGCCACACTTGAATTTGAGAGTCGTTGTATATATTTAGGCCATCAACGTGTACAAATACACTTATTGTGTCTTCTAAATAAAGATCAGGTGAAATTATTTGTTTCAGACCTTTCTCTATTCCTAAATATGTATATTGTCCGCTATTTCCCTTGCAGGTTTCCATTATCTGTAAAATTCTACGATGTGTTGTACCCAGCAAGGTTTGAGCGGTCTTTGGAAGAGAAACAAAACCTTCTTCTCGTAACGACAACAACAGATCAGTAATCACATTTAATTGCAGGGTATTCAAATTTCTTAATGCCCATTCACGAATTCTTTCATTTATTTCACTTCGAGGTGATGTATTTTCAAATGATATCGATATTCTCATTTGATAATATTGCCGGATTGAGAGCTTCTGTAACAGCTTCTTGATCAGATGAATTTGATGAAGTTGTTGTATTGAAAACTTCGGTATTATCATTTCCATGTAAAAATACAGGAGAAGCGAAAATTTCTACATCACTATTTTGACTTGAAGATATTTGAGAAGTAGATGTTTCTACATTTTCTGAATGATTGAAGTTTTGATTAACTAAATTTTCATCACAAGACAAAGATGCACAATTTTCAACACTCTCACTCTCACTACACTCATTTATATGAGCTGTTTTTTTTTAAGAAACGATGTTTCTTTATACGATATCGATTATTTGACCTTTTTCTATTTTTTAATATTACTGTTATATGCTGTATAAATGTAAATTTAGTTTATATGATCACAAAAAAGTCAATTCCCAAAAAGCACATAAATTATTCAATTTAACGATGAAAAACCACAGTAAAATTATCACTCACAATAATGTCAACGCGAAAACGATGCGACATCGACTAGTGTTGAATAGAATCTGACCTTGATTTTTCAGTTGTTCAAATTTTATGAAAAACGATTCTCGTTGTCGATTGTTAGATGTTTGTCAACAAGAAACAGAGAAATATTTATGGACGAGTTTATTTGTAATGATATCAATTATACTGCATTTAAAATAATATAAAAATATATTTATGTTTTAAATAATATTATTTGATTTTTTTAGTTAATGGTAAATAATTATTAATTGTTAGTATATAAATAAAATGAATAGAATTATTACATTATGTATACATATGTATATATTTATATAGAAATATGTAGAATCAAACAGGGCACGGTTTTATTATCCAATGATTTACCGTGACTGGGCCATCATTGACTATGACAATTATTTTTGGTTTCATTTAATTGAAATTTCTAATTCAATTTTTTTTAACTGATATTTATAAAAAACACCTTGATCTATTATATATATTATTAATTATAATCAAACTAAAATCGAATTCCATTAAATATATTTTACAAGATTCTACCAATAATGGCCCTATATAACTTGAAAAACTATTGGCTCATCGTTTTAATTTTATTCAAATATGCAATTATAATCAAAATTCTTCTAAATGCCAACAAACTGCCATAAGTTGCCCTAGAGTGGCCCGAATGTATAACTGATCATTGGCTTATTATTAACAACCTTACAATAGCCAAGTGATGGCTGTGTTGTCATTCAGGGCAGCCTTATACGGGTAATTAAACGTAATAAAAACCGCAAATCAAGCCCGTGAGCAATTATAAGAGCGTGAAATTCAGAGCAGAAGGTCAGAAAACTATGGTATTTTGCCATTCTAAAATTTATAACTTTTCTAATAATAAATATTAAGGAATGGAAATCGACAGAGTTATAAAATCTATAATTCTGATTTATTAATATAATTCAAAACCACCAATAAAGCCCGTGGGCAATTATAAGAGCGTAAAATTCCGACGAGAAGTTAAAAAAACCATGGTTTTTTGCCCTTCTAACATTTATAACTCTTTTAATTATGAATATTAAGAAACCGAAATCGACAAAGTTATGAAGGATAGTCTGTTTATGATTCTGTCCAATTTGAAAAATTAGAAACCGCAAATCAAGCCTGAGAGCAATTATGAGAGCGTGGAATTCGAAGCAGAAGGTAAGAAAACCATGTTTTTTTGACCTCCTAAATTTATTACTTCTCTATCGGGATACTAAAAATTATAAGTCAACTGTGCTGTTCGAAACAGGGTATTTTTTTCCGGAATCATTACTGTGAATTTATTTTCACTGCCTTTCGAATTGACATGTTCATAAACTATTATTGCCAAGTACACTGCACTCAGAAGGGTATTATTTAATGTTATTTTGTGTTTTTACCTCCTTCTTGCTCCAGAGTTTATCTCTTCTACAGCTTTTTGGAGGGTTTCAGCCGTAGATTTTTTTTTTGTCATATTTTCCTGTAAAAATAAACAAATAGTTAAATTTACTCACTCTGTAAATAATTTTAAATTATTTTAAACTCAATTATTCTATTGAATAATATAAGAAACTAAAAAACAATCAATGAATAAAACTTCCGTATATATGAAAGTTTTTTTCATTGATTGTTTCTTAATTAATAAACTCCACAAGTTTTTATTCATGTACCTAATTCCAGGAACATTACAAAAAATGATATCATACAGTTTATTACGAGATACGAAATCATGGTAAATTATCAAAAACAATGACTCTTCTAACCTTCGTTATATAAATGAACGATTTTAGAAAATCTATCCAGTGATTACGTCACAACGATCTGTAATATCTACTGATTCTGTTAATGTGAAATATAAAAACAGTTTCATTTCCAATTGAATGGAAAAATTAAAAACAACTAGTTCATGGTTTTCTTAATTATGTTATACTCCTGTAATAAGGTTAACCATTAACAAATTTATGAGCATAATTGCGGGAATCAGAAAAACACTTGTTTTTATTAAAAAATGTGTTAAAATAAGTTAAAACAAATCGAAAGTGTTAAATGCATCCATATCAATTAACGATATTACACATGAAAATGTAAACAACTTACCTAATAATTCAGAAATCCTTAAGATCACCGTGCTGTCACCTTACACTCATCTACAATAAATATGGCTGAAGCGTGGTACGACCATAACCGATCGTTTCCGAAGCTCAACACGATTTCTAGAGCCATTAGGTCCGTTTTAAAATCGTATTCTCTCGTTTTAATCTAAGTTCACAATACTGTGGTGTAGTCAAAAATTATAAATTCATCTCCGTTTTCTTATTTCATGATCAAAATTAGAAATTCCCGTAATTTTGTACTACACCGGAATTAGGGACATCTCCCTTGAACATATTAATTTAAAACACACATAAAGTGTACTAATTTCACACGATCTATGCGTATATTGATTACATAGAAAATATCTCATGAACAAAATGTGAATTAATTGTATTTTAAACGTGAAAAATGATTTAAAGCTCGAAAAATAGTCAATGTCATTATCTATCCATCTATTCATTTAACACTACTCAAATAGTAAAAAGAACAAAAATAAATATTTTTGAGCTATTGAATTTTTTTTAGTAAAATTTTTTTCAGAATATTGCACAAGTTACATACCGATATAATTTCCTAATGATTACTTCTATTATTCCACTTAAAATATAATAACAAAATAAACAGATATAATTTAGATTTTACCTTTGAATTAGGATTAACTTTGTGTTATTAACACTTCATAAAATTGAAGATAGGTATTATGGGTATATTTTTATATTCAATCGAAATTACTTTTTCTCAAAAAAAAATTTTCCATGACCTTTTAAATTTATCAATTACAAGGTTATTTTTATGTTGAAGTTGAAATATTTCCCGTTCTAAAAACTGAAGTGAGTTATAATATGCACTCGGATACTGCGTATTTCACAGAAAATACACTGCTATCACACCAATCAAAGACCAGCAAATAGTTGGATTTGTTATGTTTACTTTGATTGTGGTACCTACCATGAATGCACTAACTATAGATCGTTCATGAATGTTGAAGACAATCCTGGGCAAGGAGTTATCACTATTATCGGCGCGTAAAGTACTGGCCCCTCACTTTGAATGAGCGTAAAAAAAAACTAAGCACTCGATGGAGTTGAATCAAAAGTACATATTAAGGTAAAGCGATTCTACATTACGTGTCCAAATTTGAGATTAATCGGTTGATAACTTTGCCCGTTATCTGACGTGAAAGGTCAAAAAATAGCGTTTTTGTGACAATATTTTAATAAGGGTAAAATCAAACGACTGTAGCGTCATTAATATTTGATCAATCGAGTTGCAAATTTTATCATAGTTTCCAGTAACGTTTCTCAACAACATCGCGGTGGAAAAAATGATTTATCTCAATTAGAAATCTATTTATCAAATTAAATATCCACGAACACTATTTCGAGAACGAAAACAGATATGAGAACGAGATAAAGTCCAATAGACGAAGAAAAAAATTAACATCCACATCCACAATTCAAAAAATTAGTAAAAATAAAATTCGCGAAAATAACAGAGTTTTAAAAAATGATGCAGGTGTTTATGACACTCATTACCGTTGGAGCTTAACGCCCGTAAGCCTATTCATTGACGATGTAGACACAAGACAGGATTATCGATAGAAAAAAATTTTATGTGTGCACTTCGGTAAAACATATGTACACGAAAAAGCGTAGGAATGGATAAATTTTCAGAGGGGCCCGAAAAACTTACAAACTGCAAAAACGAAATACATTCGAAACTTAAACAGTCCATCGTGATCCCAGAACGTGATCTCGAGAACTTTAAAAATCAATATCTTCATTATTTATTGATATTAACAAACAAAAATTGCTAGAAAGGTTTATAATCGTACACTTAACAATGCGGAATAATTAATTTTATTTAAAAATAATATTTGACGTCCCAAAATAATTTTTGAGAGCGTCAACTTGCCCAAGTTGGTCCCAGAACTTCATCTCGAGAACTTTAAAAATTGATATCTTCATTATTTATTGATATTAAGAAGCGAAAATTGCTAAGAAGGTTCATAATCGAATTCTGAAAAATGCGAAACGATTAATTTTATTCAGAAATGATATTCGACGTCCCAAAATAATTGTTGAAAGCATCAACTTGCCCAAGTTGGTCCCAGAACGTGATCTCGTGAACTTTAAAAATTAATATCTTCATTATTTATTGATATTAACAAACGAAAATTGCTAAGAAGGTTTATAATCGAATACTGAAAAATGCGGAATAATTAATTTTATTTATAAATAATATTTGACGTCCCAAAATAATTTTTAAGAGCGTCAACTTGCCCCAGTTGGTCCCAGAACTTCATCTCGAGAACTTTAAAAATTGATATCTTTATTATTTATTGATATTAAGAAGCGAAAATTGCTAAGAAGGTTCAAAATCGAATTCTGAAAAATGCGAAACGATTAATTTTATTCAGAAATGATATTTGACGTCCCAAAATAATTTTTAAGAGCGTCAACTTGCCCAAGTTGGTCCCAGAACTTCATCTCGAGAACTTTAAAAATTAATATCTTTATTATTTATTGATATTAACAAACAAAAATTGCTAGAAAGGTTTATAATCGTACACTCAACAATGCGGAATAATTAATTTTATTCATAAATAATATTTGACGTCCCAAAATAATTTTTGGGAGCGTCAACTTGCCCAAGTTGGTCCCAGAACTTCATCTCGAGAACTTTAAAAATTAATATCTTTATTATTTATTGATATTAACAAACAAAAATTGCTAGAAAGGTTTATAATCGTACACTCAACAATGCGGAATAATTAATTTTATTTATAAATAATATTTGACGTCCCAAAATAATTTTTAAGAGCGTCAACTTGCCCAAGTTGGTCCCAGAACTTCATCTCGAGAACTTTAGAAATTAATATCTTTATTATTTATTGATATCAACGAACAAGAATTGCTAGAAAGGTTTATAATCGTACACTCAACAATGCGGAATAATTAATTTTATTTATAAATAATATTTGACGTCCCAAAATAATTCTTTAGAGCGTCAACTTGCCCAAACTGGTCCCAGAACTTCACCTCGTGAACTTTAAAAATTAATATCTTTATTATTTATTGATATTAACGAACAAAAATTGCTAAGAAGGTTAATAATCGTACACTCAACAATGCGAACCAATTAATTTTATTTATAAATAATATTTGACGTCCCAAAATAATTTTTTAGAGCGTCAACTTGCCCAAGTTGGTCCCAGAACTTCATCTCGAGAACTTTAAAAATTGATATCTTTATTATTTATTGATATTAACAAACAAAAATTGCTAGAAAGGTTAATAATCGTACACTTAACAATGCGGAATAATTAATTTTATTCATAAATAATATTTGACGTCCCAAAATAATTTTTGGGAGCGTCAACTTGCCCAAGTTGGTCCCAGAACTTCATCTCGAGAACTTTAAAAATTAATATCTTCATTATTTATTGATATTAACAAACGAAAATTGCTAAGAAGGTTCATAATCGAATTCTGAAAAATGCGAAACGATAAATTTTATTCAGAAATGATATTCGACGTCCCAAAATAATTTTTAAGAGCGTCAACTTGCCCAAGTTGGTCCCAGAACTTCATCTCGAGAACTTTAAAAATTAATATCTTTATTATTTATTGATATTAACAAACAAAAATTGCTAGAAAGGTTTATAATCGTACACTCAACAATGCGGAATAATTAATTTTATTTATAAATAATATTTGACGTCCCAAAATAATTTTTGAGAGCGTCAACTTGCCCAAGTTGGTCCCAGAACTTCATCTCGAGAACTTTAAAAATTAATATCTTCATTATTTATTGATATTAACAAACAAAAATTGCTAGAAAGGTTTATAATCGTACACTCAACAATGCGGAATAATTAATTTTATTCATAAATAATATTTGACGTCCCAAAATAATTTTTAAGAGCGTCAACTTGCCCAAGTTGGTCCCAGAACTTCATCTCGAGAACTTTAGAAATTAATATCTTTATTATTTATTGATATCAACGAACAAGAATTGCTAGAAAGGTTTATAATCGTACACTCAACAATGCGGAATAATTAATTTTATTTATAAATAATATTTGACGTCCCAAAATAATTTTTTAGAGCGTCAACTTGCCCAAACTGGTCCCCGAACTTTACCTCGTGAACTTTAAAAATTAATATCTTTATTATTTATTGATATTAACGAACAAAAATTGCTAAGAAGGTTAATAATCGTACACTCAACAATGCGGAATAATTAATTTTATTTAGAAATAATATTTAACGTCCCAAAATAATTTTTAAGAGTGTCAACTTGCCCAAGTTGGTCCCAGAACTTCATCTCGGGAACTTTAAAAATTAATATCTTTATTATTTATTGATATTAACGAACAAAAATTGCTAAGAAGGTTCATAATTGGATATTCAAGAATGCGAAACAATTAATTTTATTTA
Source organism: Chelonus formosanus (assembly GCA_028641665.1). Lineage (NCBI taxonomy): Eukaryota > Metazoa > Arthropoda > Insecta > Hymenoptera > Braconidae > Chelonus > Chelonus formosanus. The sequence continues at coordinate 14,083,951 of CM054002.1, forward strand.
TAAATAATATTTGACGTCCCAAAATAATTTTTTAGAGCGTCAACTTGCCCCAGTTGGTCCCAGAACTTCATCTCGAGAACTTTAAAAATTGATATCTTTATTATTTATTGATATTAAGAAGCGAAAATTGCTAAGAAGGTTCAAAATCGAATTCTGAAAAATGCGAAACGATTAATTTTATTCAGAAATGATATTCGACGTCCCAAAATAATTTTTGAAAGCGTCAACTTGCCCAAGTTGGTCCCAGAACTTCATCTCGAGAACTTTAAAAATTAATATCTTTATTATTTATTGATATTAACAAACAAAAATTGCTAGAAAGGTTTATAATCGTACACTTAACAATGCGGAATAATTAATTTTATTTAAAAACAATATTTGACGTCCCAAAATAATTTTTGAGAGCGTCAACTTGCCCAAGTTGGTCCCAGAACTTCATCTCGAGAACTTTAAAAATTAATATCTTTATTATTTATTGATATTAACGAACAAAAATTGCTAGAAAGGTTAATAATCGTACACTTAACAATGCGGAATAATTAATTTTATTTATAAATAATATTTGACGTCCCAAAATAATTTTTGAGAGCGTCAACTTGCCCAAGTTGGTCCCAGAACTTCATCTCGAGAACTTTAAAAATTAATATCTTCATTATTTATTAATATTAACAAACAAAAATTGCTAGAAAGGTTAATAATCGTACACTTAACAATGCGGAATAATTAATTTTATTTATAAATAATATTTGACGTCCCAAAATAATTTTTGAGAGCGTCAACTTGCCCAAGTTGGTCCCAGAACTTCATCTCGAGAACTTTAAAAATTAATATCTTCATTATTTATTGATATTAACAAACAAAAATTGCTAGAAAGGTTTATAATCGTACACTTAACAATGCGGAATAATTAATTTTATTTATAAATAATATTTGACGTCCCAAAATAATTTTTGAGAGCGTCAACTTGCCCAAACTGGTCCCAGAACGTGATCTCGAGAACTTTAAAAATTAATATCTTTATTATTTATTGATATTAACAAACAAAAATTGCTAGAAAGGTTAATAATCGTACACTTAACAATGCGGAATAATTAATTTTATTTATAAATAATATTTGACGTCCCAAAATAATTTTTGAGAGCGTCAACTTGCCCAAGTTGGTCCCAGAACTTCATCTCGAGAACTTTAAAAATTAATATCTTTATTATTTATTGATATTAACAAACAAAAATTGCTAGAAAGGTTAACAATCGTACACTTAACAATGCGGAATAATTAATTTCATTTAAAAACAATATTTGACGTCCCAAAATAATTTTTGAGAGCGTCAACTTGCCCAAGTTGGTCCCAGAACTTCATCTCGAGAACTTTAAAAATTAATATCTTTATTATTTATTGATATTAACAAACAAAAATTGCTAAGAAGGTTGATAATCGTACACTTAACAATGCGGAATAATTAATTTTATTTAGAAATAATATTTGACGTCCCAAAATAATTTTTGAGAGCGTCAACTTGCCCAAGTTGGTCCCAGAACTTCATCTCGAGAACTTTAAAAATTAATATCTTTATTATTTATTGATATTAACAAACAAAAATTGCTAGAAAGGTTTATAATCGTACACTTAACAATGCGGAATAATTAATTTTATTTATAAATAATATTTGACGTCCCAAAATAATTTTTGAGAGCGTCAACTTGCCCAAGTTGGTCCCAGAACTTCATCTCGAGAACTTTAAAAATTAATATCTTTATTATTTATTGATATTAACAAACAAAAATTGCTAGAAAGGTTAATAATCGTACACTTAACAATGCGGAATAATTAATTTTATTTATAAATAATATTTGACGTCCCAAAATAATTTTTGAGAGCGTCAACTTGCCCCAGTTGGTCCCAGAACTTCATCTCGAGAACTTTAAAAATTAATATCTTTATTATTTATTGATATCAACGAACAAGAATTGCTAGAAAGGTTTATAATCGTACACTCGACAATGCGGAATAATTAATTTTATTTATAAATAATATTTGACGTCCCAAAATAATTTTTGAGAGCGTCAACTTGCCCCAGTTGGTCCCAGAACTTCATCTCGAGAACTTTAAAAATTAATATCTTTATTATTTATTGATATTAACGAAACAAAAATTGCTAGAAAGGTTAATAATCGTACACTTAACAATGCGGAATAATTAATTTTATTTATAAATAATATTTGACGTCCCAAAATAATTTTTGAGAGCGTCAACTTGCCCAAGTTGGTCCCAGAACTTCATCTCGAGAACTTTAAAAATTAATATCTTTATTATTTATTGATATTAACAAACAAAAATTGCTAGAAAGGTTTATAATCGTACACTTAACAATGCGGAATAATTAATTTTATTTATAAATAATATTTGACGTCCCAAAATAATTTTTGAGAGCGTCAACTTGCCCAAGTTGGTCCCAGAACGTGATCTCGAGAACTTTAAAAATTAATATCTTTATTATTTATTGATATTAACAAACAAAAATTGCTAGAAAGGTTAATAATCGTACACTTAACAATGCAGAATAATTAATTTTATTTAGAAATAATATTTGACGTCCCAAAATAATTTTTAAGAGCGTCAACTTGCCCAAGTTGGTCCCAGAACGTGATCTCGAGAACTTTAAAAATTAATATCTTTATTATTTATTGATATTAACAAACAAAAATTGCTAGAAAGGTTTATAATCGTACACTTAACAATGCGGAATAATTAATTTTATTTATAAATAATATTTGACGTCCCAAAATAATTTTTGAGAGCGTCAACTTGCCCAAGTTGGTCCCAGAACTTCATCTCGAGAACTTTAAAAATTAATATCTTTATTATTTATTGATATCAACGAACAAGAATTGCTAGAAAGGTTTATAATCGTACACTTAACAATGCGGAATAATTAATTTTATTTAAAAACAATATTTGACGTCCCAAAATAATTTTTGAGAGCGTCAACTTGCCCCAGTTGGTCCCAGAACTTCATCTCGAGAACTTTAAAAATTAATATCTTTATTATTTATTGATATTAACAAACAAAGTTTGCTAGAAAGGTTAACAATCGTACACTTAACAATGCGGAATAATTAATTTTATTTATAAATAATATTTGACGTCCCAAAATAATTTTTGAGAGCGTCAACTTGCCCCAGTTGGTCCCAGAACTTCATCTCGAGAACTTTAAAAATTAATATCTTCATTATTTATTGATATTAACAAACAAAAATTGCTAGAATGGTTTATAATCGTACACTTAACAATGCGGAATAATTAATTTCATTTAAAAACAATATTTGACGTCCCAAAATAATTTTTAAGAGCGTCAACTTGCCCAAGTTGGTCCCAGAACTTCATCTCGAGAACTTTAAAAATTAATATCTTTATTATTTATTGATATCAACGAACAAGAATTGCTAGAAAGGTTAACAATCGTACACTTAACAATGCGGAATAATTAATTTTATTTATAAATAATATTTGACGTCCCAAAATAATTTTTGAGAGCGTCAACTTGCCCAAGTTGGTCCCAGAACGTGATCTCGAGAACTTTAAAAATTAATATCTTTATTATTTATTGATATTAACAAACAAAAATTGCTAGAAAGGTTAATAATCGTACACTTAACAATGCGGAATAATTAATTTTATTTATAAATAATATTTGACGTCCCAAAATAATTTTTGAGAGCGTCAACTTGCCCCAGTTGGTCCCAGAACTTCATCTCCAGAACTTTAAAAATTAATATCTTCATTATTTATTGATATCAACGAACAAGAATTGCTAGAAAGGTTTATAATCGTACATTTAACAATGCGGAATAATTAATTTTATTTAAAAACAATATTTGACGTCCCAAAATAATTTTTGAGAGCGTCAACTTGCCCCAGTTGGTCCCAGAACGTGATCTCGAGAACTTTAAAAATTAATATCTTTATTATTTATTGATATTAACAAACAAAAATTGCTAGAAAGGTTAATAATCGTACACTTAACAATGCGGAATAATTAATTTTATTTATAAATAATATTTGACGTCCCAAAATAATTTTTGAGAGCGTCAACTTGCCCAAGTTGGTCCCAGAACGTGATCTCGTGAACTTTAAAAATTAATATCTTTATTATTTATTGATATAACCAAACAAAAATTGCTAGAAAGGTTTATAATCGTACATTTAACAATGCGGAATAATTAATTTTATTTATAAATAATATTTGACGTCCCAAAATAATTTTTGAGAGCGTCAACTTGCCCAAGTTGGTCCCAGAACTTCATCTCGAGAACTTTAAAAATTAATATCTTTATTATTTATTGATATTAACAAACAAAAATTGCTAGAAAGGTTAACAATCGTACACTTAACAATGCGGAATAATTAATTTTATTTATAAATAATATTTGACGTCCCAAAATAATTTTTGAGAGCGTCAACTTGCCCCAGTTGGTCCCAGAACTTCATCTCCAGAACTTTAAAAATTAATATCTTTATTATTTATTGATATTAACAAACAAAAATTGCTAGAAAGGTTATAATCGTACATTAACAATGCGTAATAATTAATTTTATTTAAAAATAATATTTGACGTCCCAAAATAATTTTTGAGAGCGTCAACTTGCCCAAGTTGGTCCCAGAACTTCATCTCGAGAACTTTAAAAATTAATATCTTTATTATTTATTGATATTAACAAACAAAAATTGCTAGAAAGGTTTATAATCGTACACTTAACAATGCGGAATAATTAATTTTATTTATAAATAATATTTGACGTCCCAAAATAATTTTTGAGAGCGTCAACTTGCCCAAGTTGGTCCCAGAACGTGATCTCGTGAACTTTAAAAATTAATATCTTTATTATTTATTGATATCAACGAACAAGAATTGCTAGAAAGGTTAACAATCGTACACTTAACAATGCGGAATAATTAATTTTATTTATAAATAATATTTGACGTCCCAAAATAATTTTTGAGAGCGTCAACTTGCCCAAGTTCGTCCCAGAACTTAATCTAGTGAACTTTAAAAATCAATATCTTTATTATTTATTGATATTCACAAACAAAAATTGCTAGAAAGGTTAATAATCGTACACTTAACAATGCGGAATAATTAATTTTATTTATAAATAATATTTGACGTCCCAAAATAATTTTTGAGAGCGTCAACTTGCCCCAGTTGGTCCCAGAACTTCATCTCGAGAACTTTAAAAATTAATATCTTTATTATTTATTGATATTAACAAACAAAAATTGCTAGAAAGGTTAACAATCGTACACTTAACAATGCGGAATAATTAATTTTATTTATAAATAATATTTGACGTCCCAAAATAATTTTTGAGAGCGTCAACTTGCCCCAGTTGGTCCCAGAACGTGATCTCGTGAACTTTAAAAATTAATATCTTCATTATTTATTGATATTAACAAACAAAAATTGCTAGAAAGGTTAATAATCGTACACTTAACAATGCGGAATAATTAAATTTAATTAATAAATAATATTTGACGTCCCAAAATAATTTTTGAGAGCGTCAACTTGCCCCAGTTGGTCCCAGAACTTCATCTCGAGAACTTTAAAAATTAATATCTTTATTATTTATTGATATTAACAAACAAAAATTGCTAGAAAGGTTAACAATCGTACACTTAACAATGCGGAATAATTAATTTCATTTATAAATAATATTTGACGTCCCAAAATAATTTTTAAGAGCGTCAACTTGCCCAAGTTGGTCCCAGAACTTCATCTCGAGAACTTTAAAAATTAATATCTTTATTATTTATTGATATCAACGAACAAGAATTGCTAGAAAGGTTTATAATCGTACACTTAACAATGCGGAATAATTAATTTTATTTATAAATAATATTTGACGTCCCAAAATAATTTTTGAGAGCGTCAACTTGCCCAAGTTGGTCCCAGAACTTCATCTCGAGAACTTTAAAAATTAATATCTTTATTATTTATTGATATTAACAAACAAAAATTGCTAGAAAGGTTTATAATCGTACACTTAACAATGCGGAATAATTAATTTTATTTATAAATAATATTTGACGTCCCAAAATAATTTTTAAGAGCGTCAACTTGCCCAAGTTGGTCCCAGAACTTCATCTCGAGAACTTTAAAAATTAATATCTTTATTATTTATTGATATTAACAAACAAAAATTGCTAGAAAGGTTAATAATCGTACACTTAACAATGCGGAATAATTAATTTTATTTATAAATAATATTTGACGTCCCAAAATAATTTTTGAGAGCGTCAACTTGCCCCAGTTGGTCCCAGAACTTCATCTCGAGAACTTTAAAAATTAATATCTTTATTATTTATTGATATTAAGAAGCGAAAATTGCTAAGAAGGTTCATAATCGAATACTGAAAAATGCGAAACGATTAATTCCATTTAGAAATAATATTTGACGTCCCAAAATAATTTTTGAGAGCGTCAACTTGCTCAAGTTGATACAAGAGCGCGATTCTTGTGTCTTTAAAAATTTATAGCTCATGAGTTTATTAGAATTCTTAATAGAAAATTGATAAGAGTATGAAGGATTCCGTGCCTACTCTTGGCCAACAATTAATTGTTGCTCAACGGAAACCACGTGAAGGTGGTAGGCGTTTTCCGTCGGGAGGGGATAGAATGAAGGATATGGGGTTTGGTTAGGGTCATGGATTGTGCTTTTTTTGATTGGTTATCATTTTTTCCTTTCCGCAATTCTATTCTACATTTTGATGTGTCTGTTTTTGGTATTTATAAGTTGCTCTACTTTTCATTTTTCTGCTTATTATTTTATATCGAATAAAAAAATCTTCTCTCTCACCGTTTTTGAGTTTTCTACCTTCGGTTACGTTGTTATTCATTCATCATCGTCAGTCTCACTTTCTTCGGTGGTTCCATCTTCTTCACTTTCAATTTCGGCGTTTTCTATTATTGATTCCATTCTTTCCGAAATCGTTTTTGCCAGTTTACGGGCTTTGTCTTCTTCTTTTATTGCGTGTGCTATGCACCGTGGCCATAAAGTTGAAGGAACGGATTCCATGGCTTCTATGCACAGCTGATGTACGTCGTTCACCTTGAAGGTTCTGTTACGTTTGGCTACGTAATTTTTGACGTATGCCCATATAAGTTCAATGGGGTTATACTCGCAGTGTGCTACTGGCAGCCATAAAATTTTGACTTCGTCTCCACGCATTTCTCGGGCAATCTTATTTAACATGTAATGTCTTGGATAACGATAGGCCTTTGCTAAATTCAAGAGTTCACTCCTATTCATGCGTTCAAAATTCTCTGTGTACCGTGGTAATTTTACTTCTCTCTTCAACAACCATTTGATTATCTGCTCTTTTTTCCACTGTGTAGTGGGATTACGAAATTCCGGATCAAGCATTGTATGATATGGTGCTTGATCTAGAACGATTACGGATTTTTTGGGCAGCACGCGTAATATGTTCTCCATCCATTCTTGATAGTGTTGCGCGTTCATCTCATCGTGATAGTCGCCTGAACCCTTCACGCCTACAAAACATTTCATCGCATCCGGTAAAAATCCATCATTGCTTCCAATATGCAATAGGATTACCCGTTTACCGGCTCCAGAAGGTGTTATGAATCCACCACGTTGTCCGTTAACGTCTTGGACTTTTTCACGATATAAATTGTACGTGTCGAACGCGTTTTCATCGGTACACTCTATCCATCCATACTTCCGACTGTGGTTAGCTCCACACCAAGATTCGTCAGTGTAAAATATTTTGTAACCGTCCTTTCGATACTCTTCTATTTCGCGCAAATATTTATCGCGTTGCCCTGCGATTTTCACACTTTCCATCCAGACGGGTTTTTTGGCTAATTTTTTATATGAAAAATTTAAATTTTTCATCCATTTTCTCAGTGTCGTTATTTTAAATTCAGGGAGATCCGGTACTTCCTGCTTCAAAATCTCATATAAAGCTAACGTGGTTGGAAATTCTTTCCTGGCATAGAACTCATGTATTTTCTGCCGTATCAACCCTTGTAAATTCTCATCGCACGGTATAGAGGGTCGTCCACTTTTTTCAGTTTTTTTTATTTCACCGTTCTTACGCCATTCACTCGTGATACGCTTCACGGTCCTTTCTGAGATCTGAAGGCATTCTGCAGTTCTCCTTACAACCTGCATTACATCACTCGATCCATTTTTTTTCTCATCATCGAAGTATTTTCTCGTATTGATGACCATTAATTTTTCTCCTTCAGTTAAATGTTTTACGGATTGTGTGTTTTCCTTGCTTCTGTCTTTTTTTGGCACTTTAGCTTCTTCCACATGTGACGAATTCAAATCTGATGATGATGATTCTTCGTCACTGACGTGCAGCGGTGAACTAGCAGTTCTTTTACACGTGGTATCTTCAATTACATTTACACTTTCACGATGAATCGTTGCATCGGTCTCGTCAGACTCTACTTCCATTACATCATTGTCATTTATTCTTAATAAAATTTGGAAATGTCCATCTCTGTGATTTTCGCTGTGCTGCCCAGTAAATAATAAATATGTATCTTCAACAGCATTCATATTCCGGAATTCTAATGTGTAATGAGAATCGTCGGCATTTTGCCGGATAACAATTAAGTTAGTACTGAAAATTTGCGCTGCTGCTCGACATTCAAGAAGGGACGCAAATACCCCTTGTTTCCCCATCATAGACTGATATTGTGAAGCACTTGTAGAATTGAAATAACTATGAGCATCTTCACAATAATCGGCCCAATGATCTACAACATAAGACACGATCTTTTGTCTAACTTTAAATGATCCACGAATATTAAATAATTTACTCAGGCAATTAAAAAAACAATCACCATTGCCGCCGGCATCGATAATACGGAAAGTAGAGCTATTTACTAAAATCAAACCGTCCATTATGATTGAATAAAAAATAAATAATAACAAATAAAAAAAAAATCGTTAAAAATTCGTAAATATAGAATAATAAAAATTTCAAAAAAACGGTTTTTACCAACGAATTATAAACAAATTTTGCGCGTTACCCGCAATATAAAAACTAAGATGGAATAATCAGAAATTCTTACCACTTTTGAGAGGAGAAGGGTCGTCTTAGACAGCCGAATAGAAACAGACACACACTCACCAAACGATTATTTACTATCCAAAAGTGACACAATCACAAAGCAAAATGAAATTGCAAAAGGAATCACAAGGATTCAAATGATAACTATTGTCAAATCAAATACAAATTGTAAAACAGCAAAATCAACGAATATAGCGTTAAGAAGTCAAGAAAAACAGTCAGAACGATAAGCACACCAGTAGTATATTACCAGACGAACGATACTTCAAGACTGACCGAAAAATATGCATAAAGAGGAGGATAAACAACGAAAATTCCAGAAATTTCCCAGAAAGCCAATAATATGAAGGACGTCTGAAAATAAGTATGAACATTGGCAATGAGGAAAAGAAAGTTTCAGGTAGGAAATGACATGTCCATGAAATAAACTGCATAGGGGAATCCATCACAAAAATGAGAACGAAAGAATGACCATAACAGCTCAAGGTAAGGATAAACAATAGCTACTGCAAATTAAGAAGCGGACAAGACCTCAGAGATACCCGACATCAACGTTGGGTGCATAGACTAGAGTTATTCCTGGAGTCATCAATGGGACTTAAGAATAAGGATGCGGGTTGACCTAAATTAAAGAACGCATACCTGGAGAAAACGACCCTAAGAATACGGCAAGTAATGAAAGTACTTGAAAAATAGAACAATACGATACACAAGGCTACATAGATGACCTGTAAATTTTTTCAAGAGAAGAATATTTATTTGAAATAACAATCCACGCCACATCACTAATATGACGCCCCATAGTATAGTAATCAATTTTTATAGGCTCACACCCACGAATAAAGTACTGAACTTGAAAGAACTTGCCCTCTTGTACCAACGTATACGAAGTGACGCTCTTAAAAGTCATTCAGGGATAACAAAAATTATGTTTATGACAAGTTAAGAGTTCTATATTGTTAATGAGGTTATTCTCTATACTCTGATTGGATATCTTTTCTTGATTCTGATAAATAAATAAGCTATGAAGTTTCGAAGAAACTAAAATCGCGCTCTCGTATCAACGTGGACCAGTTGACGCGCTCAAAAATTATTTTGGGACGTCAAATGTTATTTATAAATAAAATTAATTATTCCGCATTGTTGAGTGTACGATTATAAACCTTTCTAGCAATTCTTGTTCGTTAATATCAATAAATAATAAAGATATTAATTTTTAAAGTTCTCGAGATGAAGTTCTGGGACCAACTTGGGCAAGTTGACGCTCTTAAAAATTATTTTGGGACGTCAAATATTATTTATAAATAAAATTAATTGTATCGCATTCTCTAATATCTGATTATGAACCTTCTTAGCAATTTTTGTTCGTTAATATCAATAAATAATAAAGATATTAATTTTTAAAGTTCACAAGATCACGTTCTGGGACCAACTTGGGCAAGTTGACGCTTTCAAAAATCATTTTGGGACGTCAAATATTATTTATAAATAAAATTAATTGTTTCGCATTTTTCAGTATTCGATTATGAACCTTCTTAGCAATTCTTGTTTGTTAATATCAATAAATAATAAAGATATTAATTTTTAAAGTTCACGAGATCACGTTCTGGGACCAACTTGGGCAAGTTGACGCTCTAAAAAATTATTTTGGGACGTCAAATATTATTTATAAATAAAATTAATTGTTTCGCATTTTTCAGTATTCGATTATGAACCTTCTTAGCAATTCTTGTTTGTTAATATCAATAAATAATAACGATATTAATTTTTAAAGTTCACGAGATCACGTTCTGGGACCAACTTGGGCAAGTTGACGCTCTTAAAAATTATTTTGGGACGTCAAATATTATTTATAAATAAAATTAATTGTTTCGCATTTTTCAGTATTCGATTATGAACCTTCTTAGCAATTTTTGTTTGTTAATATCAATAAATAATAACGATATTAATTTTTAAAGTTCTCGACATGAAGTTCTGGGAACAACTTGGGCAAGTTGACGCTCTCAAAAATTATTTTGGGACGTCAAATATTATTTATGAATAAAATTAATTATTCCGCATTGTTAAGTGTACGATTATTAACCTTTCTAGCAATTTTTGTTTGTTAATATCAATAAATAATAAAGATATTAATTTTTAAAGTTCTCGAGATGAAGTTCTGGGACCAACTTGGGCAAGTTGACGCTCTTAAAAATTATTTTGGGACGTCAAATATTATTTATAAATAAAATTAATTATCCCGCATTGTTGAGTGTACGATTATTAACCTTTCTAGCAATTTTTGTTCGTTAATATCAATAAATAATGAAGATATTAATTTTTAAAGTTCTCGAGATGAAGTTCTGGGACCAACTTGGGCAAGTTGACGCTCTCAAAAATTATTTTGGGACGTCAAATATTATTTATGAATAAAATTAATTATTCCGCATTGTTAAGTGTACGATTATTAACCTTTCTAGCAATTTCCGTTTGTTAATATCAATAAATAATAAAGATATTAATTTTTAAAGTTCTCGAGATGAAGTTCTGGGACCAACTTGGGCAAGTTGACGCTCTTAAAAATTCTTTTGGGACGTCAAATATTATTTATAAAAAAAATTAATTATTCCGCGTTGTTAAGTGTACGATTATAAACCTTTCTAGCAATTTTTGTTTGTTAATATCAATAAATAATAAAGATATTAATTTTTAAAGTTCTCGAGATGAAGTTCTGGGACCAACTTGGGCAAGTTGACGCTCTCAAAAATTATTTTGGGACGTCAAATATTATTTATAAATAGAATTAATTATTCCGCATTGTTGAGTGTACGATTATAAACCTTTCTAGCAATTCTTGTTCGCTAATATCAATAAATAATAAAGATATTAATTTTTAAAGTTCTCGAGATGAAGTTCTGGGACCAACTTGGGCAAGTTGACGCTCTCAAGAATTATGTTGGGACGTCAAATATTATTTATAAATAAAATTAATTATTTTGCATTGTTAAGTGTACGATTATTAACCTTTCTAGCAATTTTTGTTTGTTAATATCAATAAATAATAAAGATATTAATTTTTAAAGTTCACGAGATCACGTTCTGGGACCAACTTGGGCAAGTTGATGCTCTCAAAAATTATTTTGGGACGTCGAATATCATTTCTGAATAAAATTAATCTTTTCGGATTCTTTAATATCCAATTCTTAACCTTTCTAGCAATTCTTGTTCGTTAATATCAATAAATAATAAAGATATTAATTTTTAAAGTTCTCGAGATGAAGTTCTGGGACCAACTTGGGCAAGTTAACGCTCTCAAAAATTATTTTGGGACGTCAAATATTATTTATAAATAAAATTAATTATTCCGCATTGTTGAGTGTACGATTATAAACATTTCTAGCAATTCTTGTTCGCTAATATCAATAAATAATAAAGATATTAATTTTTAAAGTTCTCGAGATGAAGTTCTGGGACCAACTTGGGCAAGTTGACGCTCTCAAGAATTATGTTGGGACGTCAATTATTATTTATAAATAAAATTAATTATTTTGCATTGTTAAGTGTACGATTATTAACCTTTCTAGCAATTTTTGTTTGTTAATATCAATAAATAATAAAGATATTAATTTTTAAAGTTCTCGAGATGAAGTTCTGGGACCAACTTGGGCAAGTTGACGCTCTCAAAAATTATTTTGGGACGTCAAATATTGTTTATAAATAAAACTAATTATTTTGCATTGTTAAGTGTACGATTATTAACCTTTCTAGCAATTCTTGTTTGTTAATATCAATAAATAATAAAGATATTAATTTTTAAAGTTCTCGAGATGAAGTTCTGGGACCAACTTGGGCAAGTTGACGCTCTCAAAAATTATTTTGGGACGTCAAATATTGTTTATAAATAAAACTAATTATTTTGCATTGTTGAATGTACAATTCTAAACCTTTCTAGCAATTCTTGTTTGTTAATATCAATAAATAATAAAGATATTAATTTTTAAAGTTCTCGAGATGAAGTTCTGGGACCAACTTGGGCAAGTTGACGCTCTTAAAAATTATTTTGGGACGTCAAATATTATTTATAAATAAAATTAATTGTTTCGCATTTTTCAGTATTCGATTATGAACCTTCTTAGCAATTTTTGTTTGTTAATATCAATAAATAATAAAGATATTAATTTTTAAAGTTCTCGAGATGAAGTTCTGGGACCAACTTGGGCAAGTTGACGCTCTCAAAAATTATTTTGGGACGTCAATTATTATTTATGAATAAAATTAATTATTCCGCATTGTTAAGTGTACGATTATTAACCTTTCTAGCAATTTTTGTTTGTTAATATCAATAAATAATAAAGATATTAATTTTTAAAGTTCTCGAGATGAAGTTCTGGGACCAACTTGGGCAAGTTGACGCTCTCAAAAATTATTTTGGGACGTCAAATATTGTTTATAAATAAAACTAATTATTTTGCATTGTTAAGTGTACAATTCTAAACCTTTCTAGCAATTCTTGTTTGTTAATATCAATAAATAATAAAGATATTAATTTTTAAAGTTCTCGAGATGAAGTTCTGGGACCAACTTGGGCAAGTTGACGCTCTTAAAAATTATTTTGGGACGTCAAATATTATTTATAAATAAAATTAATTGTTTCGCATTTTTCAGTATTCGATTATGAACCTTCTTAGCAATTTTTGTTTGTTAATATCAATAAATAATAAAGATATTAATTTTTAAAGTTCTCGAGATGAAGTTCTGGGACCAACTTGGGCAAGTTGACGCTCTTAAAAATTATTTTGGGACGTCAAATATTATTTATAAATAAAATTAATTGTTTCGCATTTTTCAGTATTCGATTATGAACCTTCTTAGCAATTTTTGTTTGTTAATATCAATAAATAATAAAGATATTAATTTTTAAAGTTCTCGAGATGAAGTTCTGGGACCAACTTGGGCAAGTTGACGCTCTCAAAAATTATTTTGGGACGTCAATTATTATTTATGAATAAAATTAATTATTCCGCATTGTTAAGTGTACGATTATTAACCTTTCTAGCAATTTTTGTTTGTTAATATCAATAAATAATAAAGATATTAATTTTTAAAGTTCTCGGGATGAAGTTCTGGGACTAACTTGGGCAAGTTGACGCTCTTAAAAATTATTTTGGGACGTCAAATATTATTTATAAATAAAATTAATTGTTTCGCATTTTTCAGTATTCGATTATGAACCTTCTTAGCAATTTTTGTTTGTTAATATCAATAAATAATAAAGATATTAATTTTTAAAGTTCTCGAGATGAAGTTCTGGGACCAACTTGGGCAAGTTGACGCTCTCAAAAATTATTTTGGGACGTCAATTATTATTTATGAATAAAATTAATTATTCCACATTGTTAAGTGTACGATTATTAACCTTTCTAGCAATTTTTGTTTGTTAATATCAATAAATAATAAAGATATTAATTTTTAAAGTTCTCGAGATGAAGTTCTGGGACCAACTTGGGCAAGTTGACGCTCCCAAAAATTATTTTGGGACGTCAAATATTATTTATGAATAAAATTAATTATTCCGCATTGTTAAGTGTACGATTATTAACCTTTCTAGCAATTTTTGTTTGTTAATATCAATAAATAATAACGATATTAATTTTTAAAGTTCACGAGATCACGTTCTGGGACCAGTTTGGGCAAGTTGACGCTCTCAAAAATTATTTTGGGACGTCAAATATTATTTATGAATAAAATTAATTATTCCGCATTGTTAAGTGTACGATTATTAACCTTTCTAGCAATTTTTGTTTGTTAATATCAATAAATAATGAAGATATTAATTTTTAAAGTTCTCGAGATGAAGTTCTGGGACCAACTTGGGCAAGTTGACGCTCTCAAAAATTATTTTGGGACGTCAAATATTGTTTATAAATAAAACTAATTATTTTGCATTGTTAAGTGTACAATTCTAAACCTTTCTAGCAATTCTTGTTTGTTAATATCAATAAATAATAAAGATATTAATTTTTAAAGTTCTCGAGATGAAGTTCTGGGACCAACTTGGGCAAGTTGACGCTCTTAAAAATTATTTTGGGACGTCAAATATTATTTATAAATAAAATTAATTGTTTCGCATTTTTCAGTATTCGATTATGAACCTTCTTAGCAATTTTTGTTTGTTAATATCAATAAATAATAAAGATATTAATTTTTAAAGTTCTCGAGATGAAGTTCTGGGACCAACTTGGGCAAGTTGACGCTCTTAAAAATTATTTTGGGACGTCAAATATTATTTATAAATAAAATTAATTGTTTCGCATTTTTCAGTATTCGATTATGAACCTTCTTAGCAATTTTTGTTTGTTAATATCAATAAATAATAAAGATATTAATTTTTAAAGTTCTCGAGATGAAGTTCTGGGACCAACTTGGGCAAGTTGACGCTCTCAAAAATTATTTTGGGACGTCAATTATTATTTATGAATAAAATTAATTATTCCGCATTGTTAAGTGTACGATTATTAACCTTTCTAGCAATTTTTGTTTGTTAATATCAATAAATAATAAAGATATTAATTTTTAAAGTTCTCGGGATGAAGTTCTGGGACTAACTTGGGCAAGTTGACGCTCTTAAAAATTATTTTGGGACGTCAAATATTATTTATAAATAAAATTAATTGTTTCGCATTTTTCAGTATTCGATTATGAACCTTCTTAGCAATTTTTGTTTGTTAATATCAATAAATAATAAAGATATTAATTTTTAAAGTTCTCGAGATGAAGTTCTGGGACCAACTTGGGCAAGTTGACGCTCTTAAAAATTATTTTGGGACGTCAAATATTATTTATGAATAAAATTAATCATTCCGCATTGTTAAGTGTACGATTATCAACCTTTCTAGCAATTTTTGTTTGTTAATATCAATAAATAATAAAGATATTAATTTTTAAAGTTCTCGAGATGAAGTTCTGGGACCAACTTGGGCAAGTTGACGCTCTCAAAAATTATTTTGGGACGTCAATTATTATTTATGAATAAAATTAATTATTCCGCATTGTTAAGTGTACGATTATTAACCTTTCTAGCAATTTTTGTTTGTTAATATCAATAAATAATAAAGATATTAATTTTTAAAGTTCTCGAGATGAAGTTCTGGGACCAACTTGGGCAAGTTGACGCTCTCAAAAATTATTTTGGGACGTCAAATATTATTTATAAATAAAATTAATTGTTTCGCATTTTTCAGTATTCGATTATGAACCTTCTTAGCAATTTTTGTTTGTTAATATCAATAAATAATAACGATATTAATTTTTAAAGTTCTCGAGATGGAGTTCTGGGACCAACTTGGGCAAGTTGACGCTCTTAAAAATTATTTTGGGACGTCAAATATTATTTATAAATAAAATTAATTGTTTCGCATTTTTCAGTATTCGATTATGAACCTTCTTAGCAATTTTTGTTTGTTAATATCAATAAATAATAACGATATTAATTTTTAAAGTTCACGAGATCACGTTCTGGGACCAGTTTGGGCAAGTTGACGGTCTCAAAAAATATTTTTGGACCTCAAATATTATTTATAAATAAAATTAATTATTCCGCATTGTTAAGTGTACGATTATAAACCTGTCTAGCAATTCTTGTTCGTTAATATCAATAAATAATAAAGATATTAATTTTTAAAGTTCTCGAGATGAAGTTCTGGGACCAACTTGGGCAAGTTGACGCTCTAAAAAATTATTTTGGGACGTCAAATATCATTTATGAATAAAATTAATCATTCCGCATTGTTAAGTGTACGATTATCAACCTTTCTAGCAATTTTTGTTTGTTAATATCAATAAATAATAAAGATATTAATTTTTAAAGTTCTCGAGATGAAGTTCTGGGACCAACTTGGGCAAGTTGACGCTCTCAAAAATTATTTTGGGACGTCAATTATTATTTATGAATAAAATTAATTATTCCGCATTGTTAAGTGTACGATTATTAACCTTTCTAGCAATTTTTGTTCGTTAATATCAATAAATAATAAAGATATTAATTTTTAAAGTTCTCGAGATGAAGTTCTGGGACCAACTTGGGCAAGTTGACGCTCTAAAAAATTATTTTGGGACGTCAAATATTATTTATGAATAAAATTAATTATTCCGCATTGTTAAGTGTACGATTATTAACCTTTCCAGCAATTTTTGTTTGTTAATATCAATAAATAATAAAGATATCAATTTTTAAAGTTCTCGAGATGAAGTTCTGGGACCAACTTGGGCAAGTTGACGCTCTTAAAAATTCTTTTGGGACGTCAAATATTATTTATAAATAAAATTAACTATTCCGCATTGTTGAGTGTACGATTATTAACCTTTCTAGCAATTTTTGTTCGTTAATATCAATAAATAATAAAGATATTAATTTTTAAAGTTCTCGAGATGAAGTTCTAGGACCAACTTGGGCAAGTTGACGCTCTCAAAAATTATTTTGGGACGTCAAATATTATTTATGAATAAAATTAATTATTCCGCATTGTTAAGTGTACGATTATTAACCTTTCTAGCAATTTTTGTTTGTTAATATCAATAAATAATAAAGATATTAATTTTTAAATTTCTCGAGATGAAGTTCTAGGACCAACTTGGGCAAGTTGACGCTCTCAAAAATTATTTTGGGACGTCAAATATTATTTATGAATAAAATTAATTATTCCGCATTGTTAAGTGTACGATTATTAACCTTTCTAGCAATTTTTGTTTGTTAATATCAATAAATAATAAAGATATTAATTTTTAAATTTCTCGAGATGAAGTTCTGGGACCAACTTGGGCAAGTTGACGCTCCCAAAAATTATTTTGGGACGTCAAATATTATTTATGAATAAAATTAATTATTCCGCATTGTTAAGTGTACGATTATTAACCTTTCCAGCAATTTTTGTTTGTTAATATCAATAAATAATAAAGATATTAATTTTTAAAGTTCTCGAGATGAAGTTCTGGGACCAACTTGGGCAAGTTGACGCTCTTAAAAATTATTTTGGGACGTCAAATATTATTTATAAATAAAATTAATTGTTTCGCATTTTTCAGTATTCGATTATGAACCTTCTTAGCAATTTTTGTTTGTTAATATTAATAAATAATGAAGATATTAATTTTTAAAGTTCTCGAGATGGAGTTCTGGGACCAACTTGGGCAAGTTGACGCTCTTAAAAATTATTTTGGGACGTCAAATATTATTTATAAATAAAATTAATTGTTTCGCATTTTTCAGTATTCGATTATGAACCTTCTTAGCAATTTTTGTTTGTTAATATCAATAAATAATAACGATATTAATTTTTAAAGTTCACGAGATCACGTTCTGGGACCAGTTTGGGCAAGTTGACGGTCTCAAAAAATATTTTTGGACCTCAAATATTATTTATAAATAAAATTAATTATTCCGCATTGTTAAGTGTACGATTATAAACCTGTCTAGCAATTCTTGTTCGTTAATATCAATAAATAATAAAGATATTAATTTTTAAAGTTCTCGAGATGAAGTTCTGGGACCAACTTGGGCAAGTTGACGCTCTAAAAAATTATTTTGGGACGTCAAATATTATTTATGAATAAAATTAATCATTCCGCATTGTTAAGTGTACGATTATCAACCTTCTTAGCAATTTTTGTTTGTTAATATCAATAAATAATAAAGATATTAATTTTTAAAGTTCTCGAGATGAAGTTCTGGGACCAACTTGGGCAAGTTGACGCTCTCAAAAATTATTTTGGGACGTCAAATATTATTTATGAATAAAATTAATTATTCCGCATTGTTAAGTGTACGATTATTAACCTTTCTAGCAATTTTTGTTTGTTAATATCAATAAATAATAAAGATATTAATTTTTAAAGTTCTCGAGATGAAGTTCTGGGACCAACTTGGGCAAGTTGACGCTCTTAAAAATTATTTTGGGACGTCAAATATTATTTATAAATAAAATTAATTGTTTCGCATTTTTCAGTATTCGATTATGAACCTTCTTAGCAATTTTTGTTTGTTAATATCAATAAATAATAACGATATTAATTTTTAAAGTTCTCGAGATGGAGTTCTGGGACCAACTTGGGCAAGTTGACGCTCTTAAAAATTATTTTGGGACGTCAAATATTATTTATAAATAAAATTAATTGTTTCGCATTTTTCAGTATTCGATTATGAACCTTCTTAGCAATTTTTGTTTGTTAATATCAATAAATAATAACGATATTAATTTTTAAAGTTCACGAGATCACGTTCTGGGACCAGTTTGGGCAAGTTGACGGTCTCAAAAAATATTTTTGGACCTCAAATATTATTTATAAATAAAATTAATTATTCCGCATTGTTAAGTGTACGATTATAAACCTGTCTAGCAATTCTTGTTCGTTAATATCAATAAATAATAAAGATATTAATTTTTAAAGTTCTCGAGATGAAGTTCTGGGACCAACTTGGGCAAGTTGACGCTCTAAAAAATTATTTTGGGACGTCAAATATTATTTATGAATAAAATTAATCATTCCGCATTGTTAAGTGTACGATTATCAACCTTCTTAGCAATTTTTGTTTGTTAATATCAATAAATAATAAAGATATTAATTTTTAAAGTTCTCGAGATGAAGTTCTGGGACCAACTTGGGCAAGTTGACGCTCTCAAAAATTATTTTGGGACGTCAATTATTATTTATGAATAAAATTAATTATTCCGCATTGTTAAGTGTACGATTATTAACCTTTCTAGCAATTTTTGTTTGTTAATATCAATAAATAATAAAGATATTAATTTTTAAAGTTCTCGAGATGAAGTTCTGGGACCAACTTGGGCAAGTTGACGCTCTCAAAAATTATTTTGGGACGTCAAATATTATTTATAAATAAAATTAATTGTTTCGCATTGTTAAGTGTACGATTATAAACCTGTCTAGCAATTCTTGTTCGTTAATATCAATAAATAATAAAGATATTAATTTTTAAAGTTCTCGAGATGAAGTTCTGGGACCAACTTGGGCAAGTTGACGCTCTAAAAAATTATTTTGGGACGTCAAATATTATTTATGAATAAAATTAATCATTCCGCATTGTTAAGTGTACGATTATCAACCTTTCTAGCAATTTTTGTTTGTTAATATCAATAAATAATTAAGATATTAATTTTTAAAGTTCTCGAGATGAAGTTCTGGGACCAACTTGGGCAAGTTGACGCTCTCAAAAATTATTTTGGGACGTCAATTATTATTTATGAATAAAATTAATTATTCCGCATTGTTAAGTGTACGATTATTAACCTTTCCAGCAATTTTTGTTTGTTAATATCAATAAATAATAAAGATATCAATTTTTAAAGTTCTCGAGATGAAGTTCTGGGACCAACTTGGGCAAGTTGACGCTCTTAAAAATTCTTTTGGGACGTCAAATATTATTTATAAATAAAATTAACTATTCCGCATTGTTGAGTGTACGATTATTAACCTTTCTAGCAATTTTTGTTCGTTAATATCAATAAATAATAAAGATATTAATTTTTAAAGTTCTCGAGATGAAGTTCTAGGACCAACTTGGGCAAGTTGACGCTCTCAAAAATTATTTTGGGACGTCAAATATTATTTATGAATAAAATTAATTATTCCGCATTGTTAAGTGTACGATTATTAACCTTTCTAGCAATTTTTGTTTGTTAATATCAATAAATAATAAAGATATTAATTTTTAAATTTCTCGAGATGAAGTTCTAGGACCAACTTGGGCAAGTTGACGCTCTCAAAAATTATTTTGGGACGTCAAATATTATTTATGAATAAAATTAATTATTCCGCATTGTTAAGTGTACGATTATTAACCTTTCTAGCAATTTTTGTTTGTTAATATCAATAAATAATAAAGATATTAATTTTTAAATTTCTCGAGATGAAGTTCTGGGACCAACTTGGGCAAGTTGACGCTCCCAAAAATTATTTTGGGACGTCAAATATTATTTATGAATAAAATTAATTATTCCGCATTGTTAAGTGTACGATTATTAACCTTTCCAGCAATTTTTGTTTGTTAATATCAATAAATAATAAAGATATCAATTTTTAAAGTTCTCGAGATGAAGTTCTGGGACCAACTTGGGCAAGTTGACGCTCTTAAAAATTCTTTTGGGACGTCAAATATTATTTATAAATAAAATTAACTATTCCGCATTGTTGAGTGTACGATTATTAACCTTTCTAGCAATTTTTGTTCGTTAATATCAATAAATAATAAAGATATTAATTTTTAAAGTTCTCGAGATGAAGTTCTAGGACCAACTTGGGCAAGTTGACGCTCTCAAAAATTATTTTGGGACGTCAAATATTATTTATGAATAAAATTAATTATTCCGCATTGTTAAGTGTACGATTATTAACCTTTCTAGCAATTTTTGTTTGTTAATATCAATAAATAATAAAGATATTAATTTTTAAATTTCTCGAGATGAAGTTCTAGGACCAACTTGGGCAAGTTGACGCTCTCAAAAATTATTTTGGGACGTCAAATATTATTTATGAATAAAATTAATTATTCCGCATTGTTAAGTGTACGATTATTAACCTTTCTAGCAATTTTTGTTTGTTAATATCAATAAATAATAAAGATATTAATTTTTAAATTTCTCGAGATGAAGTTCTGGGACCAACTTGGGCAAGTTGACGCTCCCAAAAATTATTTTGGGACGTCAAATATTATTTATGAATAAAATTAATTATTCCGCATTGTTAAGTGTACGATTATTAACCTTTCCAGCAATTTTTGTTTGTTAATATCAATAAATAATAAAGATATCAATTTTTAAAGTTCTCGAGATGAAGTTCTGGGACCAACTTGGGCAAGTTGACGCTCTTAAAAATTCTTTTGGGACGTCAAATATTATTTATAAATAAAATTAACTATTCCGCATTGTTGAGTGTACGATTATTAACCTTTCTAGCAATTTTTGTTCGTTAATATCAATAAATAATAAAGATATTAATTTTTAAAGTTCTCGAGATGAAGTTCTAGGACCAACTTGGGCAAGTTGACGCTCTCAAAAATTATTTTGGGACGTCAAATATTATTTATGAATAAAATTAATTATTCCGCATTGTTAAGTGTACGATTATTAACCTTTCTAGCAATTTTTGTTTGTTAATATCAATAAATAATAAAGATATTAATTTTTAAATTTCTCGAGATGAAGTTCTAGGACCAACTTGGGCAAGTTGACGCTCTCAAAAATTATTTTGGGACGTCAAATATTATTTATGAATAAAATTAATTATTCCGCATTGTTAAGTGTACGATTATTAACCTTTCTAGCAATTTTTGTTTGTTAATATCAATAAATAATAAAGATATTAATTTTTAAAGTTCTCGAGATGAAGTTCTGGGACCAACTTGGGCAAGTTGACGCTCTCAAAAATTATTTTGGGACGTCAAATGTTATTTATAAATAAAATGATTCATTCTGCATTCTTTTATATCCAATTATAAACCTTCTTAGCAATTTTTGTTTGTTTATATCAATAAATAATAAAGATATTAATTTTTAAAGTTCACGAGATCACGTTCTGGGATCACGATGGACTGTTTAAGTTTCGAATGTATTTCGTTTTTGCAGTTTGTAAGTTTTTCGGGCCCCTCTGAAAATTTATTCATTCCTACGCTTTTTCGTGTACATATGTTTTACCGAAGTGCACACATAAAATTTTTTTCTATCGATAATCCTGTCTTGTGTCTACATCGTCAATGAATAGGCTTACGGGCGTTAAGCTCCAACGGTAATGAGTGTCATAAACACCTGCATCATTTTTTAAAACTCTGTTATTTTCGCGAATTTTATTTTTACTAATTTTTTGAATTGTGGGTATGGATGTTAATTTTTTTCTTCGTCTATTGGACTTTATCTCGTTCTTATATCTGTTTTCGTTCTCGAAATAGTGTTCGTGGATATTTAATTTGATAAATAGATTTCTAATTGAGATAAATCATTTTTTCCACCGCGATGTTGTTGAGAAACGTTACTGGAAACTATGATAAAATTTGCAACTTGATTGATCAAATATTAATGACGCTACAGTCGTTTGATTTTACCCTTATTAAAATATTGTCACAAAAACGCTATTTTTTGACCTTTCACGTCAGATAACGGGCAAAGTTATCAACCGATTAATCTCAAATTTGGACACGTAATGTAGAATCGCTTTACCTTAATATGTACTTTTGATTCAACTCCATCGAGTGCTTAGTTTTTTTTTTACGCTCATTGAAAGTGAGGGGCCAGTACTTTACGCGCCGATAATAGTTGTCAGATTTTCAGTAGACCTAAGAGCCTAAACGGATACGAATATAATTGAAAACTAACGATACTCAAAATGATTGTTAAAATAATACCCAAAATATGAAGAACATCATATTGCCTTAAAAGCTAGAAATCTTATTAATACTCAATATCACATATTTATAAGACTTGTGGATAAATATTTTTTTTTATCGAAAATGACAAAACATTCATAACTCAAACACTATTTATTATTTTTTGATGGGACCAATTCTAAATAAGAAAGCATAAAAAATGACCAGATACGTGTCTTTGCAATTTTCAAAATAATATAGAAATCGATGCAAAAAAAAATATTTCCTTTTTTCCCAGATTTGTATTAAAATGAAGAAGATGAATTATTTATTCATTACACCTATTACATTCATGATAATCATTGTAAAAATGTTCGAGACATAATGATTTTTTACACCATGAAAAATGAATAATTGTTGTATGCCGACATCCTGAAATATCATAGTGAGAGTTACATTTGTCTCCACACGCAAAATCTACTGGATTTTCTCATTCATCTAGTTTAATAGGAGTATGACCACTTTTGAACCATGAATATCGAAAAAGATTAATATATCGTGGAGATAAGAGTTGATTATGGATAAGTGATTGTTATTTAATTATGTTATTCCTCAAGTGTAAATTTAAATTATCTCCTCGTAATAAGACACTGTCCAAAAAATGTCTTATAAAATTTCTCAATATTCTAAACTTATAAATATCTAAAGGTTGAATTTGTCCAGTGGTCCCTTTAGGGATAATCATTATCTCAATTTTTTTATTCGATGGTTGTGCAGACGTGACAACTTTAGGACATTGACTAGTCCAGGAATCAATTAAAAGTAAACTTTTTTTTCCAACATTCGGGAAAAACATGTTTCAACCAAATTTTAAAGTGGTCTGAAAATAATCATTATATCAAATTTCTATATAAATATTATGTAATAGGATATCCATATTGAATTTTTTACCTGACATTAGTTATCCAGATTTCAATACTTCTATGTATACACTATCTGGTCTGACAATCGATTTCTCAACCCGAGGACCTAGTTGTCTAGATGGTTCTTTCTATACGAGAAAAAGAAAAGTAAGAAGTTTTCCATCAGCTTATATAGTTGGTTTTATAGGATAATTATGAGTTATTGAAGCAACTGATTGAACGGTACACGCTACTTTTTTCTCTTCTTCTGAACCCAAAGATCTCTCAGAATGCACTTCTAATGTAAAGCTACTTTTAGGGTTGTATATATTGTCTAGACTATATGTTTGAATCTTCAACTTTACATTATCAACAAAAGCTTCTAATGATTGTTTTAGAATTTTACGATCTTCAATTGTTTTTGATGATACATTTTCCAAAGTATATTTGCAGATTTGAGCTATTTTTTTTTTATATGTTGCACCTTGATTTAATTGATGTGCCCAGCGCCGCAATTGTCGAACAGATTGCCTTTTTTTGAAACTGTTCTTGACAGTATCTATATTTTAACTTTTTCTCATCTCACTTCGCCAAAACTCAACTGCTTGCAACTTATAGTCATCATTCAAGTCCTCGTCATCAGCAGTACATGCACTTTCAGGCGTTTTCGGTTCGTTGATTGCAGATGCATATTTATCATCTTCTGCAATCTCTGGTTCTCAATCCTTACATGGTTCTTCAAAACATAATGTTTGTTTGAAATAATTCTCTTATTGTATTTCAGCTTTATTAATAGGTGTTTTCGGGATTTGCATTGTTTGGAATGGCGTTGAAAGTAATTAAAGATTATTTAGGGGATTAACTTACATTTTTATTTACCGAGTGTCACACAATTATATACATACAAAATTTTTATGTTTATTTCAAGCGCCACAATTCAGTCATATACATTTAAAACGAACAGTATTAACTGACGTTAGAATAAATACCAGCAGTAATAAAAATATGTTCTTCCTGTGACAACGCTCAATTCAAACTGATTTTATATTGTGCTTTCAGATGTATCAGATCTGAAAGAAAAACAACTAGCGACTATGACGAATATTTTATCTATTCTTACCCAGACACGAAACTTAGATAATATTTAAATTAATGATTAAGTCTTCCATTAAGAAACGTTTTATTCTTCTATTGTTGTGACTATGAATAACTATCAGACAGAATACAAATATAGTTTTCTAGGTACTAAAAGTTTATTGTCTGTGTCAATGTTATTTTGAAAATTGCAAAGACACGTATCTCGTCATTTTTTATGCTTTCTTATGTAGAATTGGTCCCATTAAAAAATAATAAATAGTGTTTGAGTTATGAATGTTTTGTCATTTTCAATAAAAAAAAAAAATATTCATCCACAAATCTTATAAATATGTGGATGAAGTTATTTTTCATGATTTTAAATGCTTTTTTTTTGTGGGTAATGTCTTTGTAGAAAATTTTTATTGTAAATATGTGAAAACTGCAAACCGGAAAAAGTTTAAAACGTTCAGTAACCAAAAAAAAAAAAATACGTATCCCATTATTTTTTACGTAGACTATTATAGTAAAGTAGCAACTGAAGCGGTGAGGGACACCCCGCGAGGTTTCCTGGTCGGTCACAAACTGGAGATAAACAAACTCTCCCTTCGTTGCTATAAATATTCTAAACGTGAAGCAAATGTTGTTAACTAACGAACTGTCATTTGTCGATCCACCCATAGATGGACACACATGTATATTTCACAATATTCATTGTACCCAACAATATTCAATGGATGGTAATGCTTATTCCGTCTGCAAATATCAAATGAATATGATATCATTATTATATCACTTTTGCGTGAAGACAATGACTTTTAACTTATATAACTGTATGATTTACTTGCTACGTATATGATATGTACGCTTATGGCTTACAAGGGGAGTACCAAACTTGGGAGTCACAGATTCCTATCACATTTATATATATTGTAGGTTAGGGTCCCCTCAATAAATCTATAAAGCAGCCAGACGCCGTTTGTTTTTATTTTTTAGAAATTTTAACTCAAAGTTCTATATGTAACTTGAGTAGAAGAAACTTTTTTACCGATTGTAGCAATGGTTCCGTGGCGGAGCGGCAACGCCCTTACTCACTGAGTGCCCGGATGGCTGCTCAAGTCCTAGTTGAGTTTTTTTTTTTTTATTTATAAATTTTTTAATACAACAATAAATTTAAATAACAGATTATTATTCATAATATCAATTACTTTGTTACTATGATTATTACATATCCTATTGTTATGATTTTTTGTATTTTTTCCTTACTTAAAAATAAAAAAATAATATATAGAATTATTAATTGTGAATGATTTATTATTTATGAATTATGGATTATTTGTTTTTATATTGAATAACTTCTGAATAAAAAATAAATAATTCACTCAACCGGTACTTGAACAGCCGTCCGATCGCTCAATGAGCAAGAGCGTTACCTCTACGCCATGGAACCATTGTTACAACCAGTAAAAAGGTTCCTTTACGTAAGTTACATATAAAACTTTGAGTTGAAATTTCTCAATAATAGAAACAAATGGCGTCTTGCTGCTTTATAGATTTATTGAGGGTACCCTGCCCTACAATATCTATAAATGTGATGGGAATCTGCGATTTCCAAGTTTAGGACTCCCCTTGTTAGATGTGATGTTACAGCATCATGTACATATTATATTGTAAAATGTAGCGAAATGCATGATTTACTCTCATTTGCATAGCTAAGAGTCCACCAGCAGCGACTAAATCATCCCGATTTCTATTTAGCCTACTACGAACTCCAAATTTCTTGGCATTTTGATTCACACAATATAAATTACGAAATCAACGCAATGACGACTTACTTCTGATACCAAATGTAAAATACAGTAAAATAATAACTCCAAGAAATATAAGAAAAGGATTGAAACGTTTATTGAATCAAATGAAAGATCTTTTTGACAGGAAAAAGGTCTGGTCAGCTCAAATCTCAATCAGAAACTAGAGCTAAACAAACTCTCCCTCGTCGCTATAAACAAACTAAACGTCAAGCAATCGTCGTCAACTCACAAACTGTTGTTAGTCAATTAATAGATAGGTAGAGACATTCACATATTTTATAATATATTATGTACGTAACATTCGAGTCATAAACATGACATCCTCACGATCATTTCGCCTATTTTGGATCTGACTATCTGCTTTATCATTGAATGACATGCTATAATCATTGTCATCCTGAAAATTCGAGGTTTTTGGCGAAGACTTGGACCCCGATGCGATACTGCATTGCAGGTTCCTCCGAAATGGCATGGCTGAGGTGTTGGGATTCTTACCGGTACGATATCGGATATATGTAAATAAATTTTCGATGCATTCTTTCCTTATTTAAATGAGAAGCAAGTAAATAAGGGACTTCGTTCTCAATCAAATCATGTGCAAGTCTTAGAATACTTGTACTAGTGAGTTGTAATCCGGAAAAATGGAGTGCTAATTGCCTTGAATTATTGGGATACTTCTATGATTCCAGCCACGGCAGAATATTTTTTAAGAATTTGTAAGATTGGGGATAATTTTTTGGAAATGTAATCCAATTGTTGTTTTATGCTCATTTCATCCCAAATCAGCACATCATCACGTTCTTCCGGACACATAGTAATAACCTTCATTTTTCATCGGTCAAACAACGAAGTGTTAGAATCTGCTGAAAGAGAAATGATGTCAATCGAACTACGTATCGCTTTATTACAGAGCAAGGACCAGTGTTTCGTTTCGCGAAGAAAATTATAAGATTTGGGAGAAACATAACACATAGGTGAGGGTGGGGCACGACGGCCCACTTAAGCCGGTTATTCTGTTTTTGTGGCTTTCAACCATCAAATGGATTTACTTTGTCTAATTTTTGGATAAGTTTGCAGGAATTTTGCCGAAGCCTGGAAAATTTTTTGTTTCACAATAGATAGTATATACACTACATACTCTGTTTATTTACTTCGTGTTTATTATTTTAAGATAATTATATGACAATGGCAGTACGGTACAGATATATGTTATGATTATATGTTTGTGTTTGCGGTAATTGTAAGACACATTCATATTTTCAATCCATGTTGACTACTTTCTTTACACGACTTTATTGAAATATTTATTATCACAAAAATGGTGCGTTACTATAAAAATGAAAATACCAAAATGAAATGGAATGAGTTGTCAATGGCTATAGCTATAGATGCAGTTAATCCTGGAGAAATGGGTTATTTTAGGGCTTCAAAAACATTTGCTTCATCAAAAAGTATAAAACGTTTGAAGTAATTAATTTCCAAACAAATTTGTTTTAGGTTTTGAATTTAATTCGAAATTTTTATCACCGAGCTACCACGGAATTTCACGTCAGTTTTTACTCCAAATCAAGAAAATCAACTAGTTAATTATTTAACAATATTAAGGCTAGATTATTTGGGCTGTCAAGCCTCGAAACAAGAGTTTTCGTTTATCAACTTGCTGAGAAAAATCTTATCAGGTATCCGTTTGTTCAGGAAGGCCCTAAAATTCACTGTGTCACCGTACGAAATCAAACTATTGCCTTTAATATTGGAAGACTCTTCTTAAAAACAACGCCGTCGAGGTAAAACCGCGATCGTAACTAGTCTTAAATATCGTCAAGAACTACAAAACAAGCAGAATAAAAATAATATGGAGAAAAAAACACTTACGATCCAGAGAAATAAAGTCAAACCGAAGGCTCATCAAAAATTAAAGAAAAACAATTCCTCCAAAACTAAAAATGATGACTGTTGCTGTCTCCTTTGCAATGGGCTTTATTCAGAATCGAAAGAATCATGGATTCAATGTCAACAGTGTAAAACTTGGTCTCATGATTCTTGTGCGGGGGTTGACAAATGTCATTCTGATGAATTTATTTGTGAATATTGTGTTATGTCCGAGTAAATTTTTAATTTTTAATAGGATAAAATAATGTTCTAACTGGAGAAATGGGTAACGTGGGAAGGGTTGGAGATGCCGGACATAAAACAGGTATTTTCGGAACGAAAGAGAAGAACCTCTTTCTTTCTTCTATTTAGATTTTTAAGGGAACGTTGGAAGAGTCTAATTTATTTTCCTCTCTTGCAATATTAGACAGATTTAGAAAGAAAAAAAAAGCAAAAGAAGGTGAATGTAGTTAATTTACCTTTTCTGCAATAGTCGAAAGAGATGAAAAAAAAGGGTCTGCTTTAATCCACCCTAAATTCCTCGGGATAGGGTATGCGGTTTTTCTGACAGCCTCCAATAATTTACACCACACTCGGCACTTTGTATATGTTTCGGTTTATTTAAACTGGCACTATTATGGTCTTAATGAGTAGAAGAGCAATTTCAAAACTCCACAGTTGCCTTATTTGCAATGTCCTAAAAACTCATTGTGACACTGATTTGGAAACTCGGTAGTTTTTTATTTCTGTCCTGCATTTCCCTATAATGTCCTCAATCCATAGGCCAATTAATTGATATAAAAACCGTCAAGAATCGTTATTCTTTGGTTGATTAGCAAACTAGTCGGTGACACGCAGGCTCGATTGCCCCACGCTCGCTGACCATGACGCGTTAGTAAGTTCGAGAATTTTATTAAGATTTTTCTCAGTTATCCAGGCGAAGTGTTTGTTAACTCAAGCTTCTAGGATCTGTTCAAAATCTGATATGGAATCCTCTCGGTTCATGTGCGTACTGAGACGCTTTCCAAAAAAAATCATAACAAATGATAGTGATGAATCTCTTCTTGAGTTTTATTTCTGTTTACTA
Source organism: Chelonus formosanus (assembly GCA_028641665.1). Classification (NCBI taxonomy): domain Eukaryota; kingdom Metazoa; phylum Arthropoda; class Insecta; order Hymenoptera; family Braconidae; genus Chelonus; species Chelonus formosanus. The sequence continues at coordinate 14,114,150 of CM054002.1, forward strand.
ATTATAATCTGTATCGACTCGTAAATTGTGTTTACATAAAGTGAAGTAAACAAAAGAGCAGATAAAACAGAAGCAGATGAAAACTAAAAATTATCTTGACCTGATTCAGAGTTACGTATGCAAATATTTGATCCAAAATCGAGTCTTATTTCCCAAATCTAAACTGAGTTTAAGAATTTTTAAGAGCTGATTTGGACTTAATTTGATTTTTTTCTTGCCACAAAAATGTATTTGTTCATGTACATTATAATACATACATGTATTATATGAGTACGTTGCGCCATATAAAATATATGAGACGAATAGCATTCGATTTGAATTACAAAATTGATAAAGAAAATTAGTTATTGGTAAATTATTTTTGTTTTATTAAGCATGTGAAATCCCATACGGGACTTATTTCAGCTATAGTTACAGGTACAGTTATATGCAGTCGTATAGTAGTTAATCTTTAACTAAGATTTGATATTTGGAGGATTACAATTAAATTGAGAGTTTACAGTTTTTGAAATGAATCAAGCGAGATACACATATGTTGATATTAGGTTGAGCTATGTACGACTCTACAGTAAAGGGCGGGTACACGTTATTTTTTTGAAGGTATTTAAGGAGTTTTTCGCGGTGGTCATTGTATAATTGACACTGCCAAAGCACGTGATTGATATCCTCCTCGCTGTGTCCACATTTGCACATTGAAGTGTTAGTGAGATTGACTCTGAGAAGTGAAGTATTTAGGTTATAATGGTTTGCTCTGATGCGATTGATGGTTACGGTAATTTCTCTAGGTAGATTTTGGTGAGAGAACCAAGGATATTTACTCGATTCTTTGCAAAAGTAAGCGAAATAATGCTTGCCTTCATTGCCGGCTTGCTCTTTGAGTATTTTTTGTGCTTCTATTGATGCATCTTTTTTAAAGGATTCATGAAGATCGGAGAGTGGAATAGGGAAGTTGTCGGGAAAAAGTGAGTCAGTGGCGAGTTTGGCAGCTGTATCAGCATCCTCGTTTCCAGCAACGCCTTTGTGCGAGGTGATCCAGTACAAGTTAATACTCCTATAGTGGGGATTGTGGGTGGTAATGTCATGATATTTTTTTTCTATTTCGAGGATATAAGGATTAGAGTTAGAGCTGGTGTAGGGAGAATGGAGGATTTGAAGGACACTTAAGGCATTAGAGAATATTGCTGCACTTCGAGAAGTGTTAACGGCGACGATGTCCATTGCATCGCTTAAAGCCATGCATTCAGCAGTGAAAATAGAGGCACTTTGGTTTATACTTCTAGTTTTAACTAACTGGAGCTCAGGACAGACGCAGGCGGAGCCTACACAGGTGGCGTCAGGGATTTTGCTGCCATCAGTGAAAATAGCGAGGAAGTTATGATTAGCTGTAAACGAGGGAAATGTGGTGTTGGGGGTGGGGTCGTTCTGCAGGTTGAAGCCTAGCTCAGAATCATAAGGGATGGAGGCAACTATGGTAGATAGCTCGTTATGGTAGAAGTTAAAGTGAAGAATTAATTGAGTTTTGGAGGGAGTGAGGTCAAGCCCAAGGAGGTATAGGGAGTCTTTGATTTTTTGAATATTACTTTGAATCCCATTTTCTAAGTGCAGCTCTTCTTAACGCTTAACTTTGTTGCATTCTTCATCCCACCAGGGAACAGGATTCTTGAAGTTCTTTTTAGCCTTTTTAGGATTTTTGCTTACTGTAGCTAGGTTGATGCAGTCTGTAACAATCTCAACAAACTTCTCATATTTGTCATTCGTGGAGAGCAGCTCATAATCTGAAGAGAGAAAAAGGTCGTATTTTTTATCAATTAGCTCTAAAAATTTAGTCCAGTTAGTTCTGACTGTAGCGATTTTGAATGATTTTTTCTTATACATGATTTTCTCAGTGTTTACGTTAATAAATATAGGGTTTTGTGTGAGAGGGTGTCCAGGACTACGATAACTAACGTAAAGATTATTAATTGGCTCAATATTGTTAATTTGGATGCCGCACATTTCTACAGACGGGTCTGGAGAGACAATGTTGGTTATTTCAGTGAATCCAATGTTTGTTTTGATGAATAGAAGAATTCCTCCCCCTCTAGCTCCTATCCTGTCTTTTCTATAGGTGTTAAACCCCGGTATGTGTACTCTATCATTCTCAGTTAGCCAAGATTCTACGCTAATAAAGATATCAAAACTGTCCTTGATACTTAGGATTTCAGGTATACGTTGGAGAATGCTCCTGGAGTTCCAAAAATAATTTTGAGATTGAATTGTGATTTTAAATTTGCGTTAGCTTTGTGATTCATTATAGATAAATTAATTATTGAATAGAACAAGAATAAGTAGAATTAACTATTTTATAACTTGTGCTACTTGCAGTTTTTATTTTGCTATAGATAATATTGGTAGAATATATCATTGTTGCTGGTGAGCCTGTTTACGTGGTTCTAAGTTTTTAGTATAGCTCTGTCCATCAAAAGAAAGATCATCAAGGTTAGGGTTTATTAATCTCTTTTCGATTCTCGTGATACGACTTTTCATACTTCTGTCAGTAATCCGAGGATAAATTTCAGTGAGCATATTGAAGAGTTCTGTGGAATTATTTGTGTATTTGTGAACAATGTTTTTAATGTTCGCCTGACCTCGGGTTTCGTATATGAAATGAGCTTGTTCCTGGAAGTTTATAGGATAATTATTTTTTATGTCTGATACAGCGTCTTTAACAGTGCATAGTTGATTTTCCATGTCTATTATGGAGTATTCTTCAGGATGAGATTTTCTGTATTTTTTCTTGGCCCGTATATTTCTGGAGAGAGGGAGGAGGGACATAATATCTGTATGTGTTAACTAAGCAAGGATATGACTGAAAAGCAAGTGTTGGAGCGGAGGTTTGTAAGAGATTGGCTCTGCTAGTTTGATCTTCTAATTCAATATTTTGGCAGTGTTTTGCTACTTGCCCCTCTTCTTTGCATAGGAAGCAGGTTAGTTTGCTAGATGATAAGTAAATCCAAAAATGAGTGTTGTCGAAGGTGACCTGGAGTCTGGATGGTAATTTTTCTACATCCTCCGGTTTTATGAATGTTTGTCTGCGGAAGCTGCCAACATGAGCGTAACCTGGGGTGGACATTGCAGCTCTGACAAATAGGATCCTAGATGCTGGTTTTATGTTGTAAGTTACTTAGCTCTTTTAAGAACTGAAATACTATACTGGTCTCTCTTTTCTGCTACTACGCTTTGATCAGCTTGATTAATGCAATACACTACGAGAGAGAGAGAGAGAGGAAGGGGGAAATACTAACAAGGATATCTCGCGAAGCTGTCACCGTTGATTTTGTTGAGGCTTAAATATAATAGTCTACGTAAAAAACAATTAAATATATTTTTTTTTATAAAAATATCAAAAAGTTCTATAACTCAAAAATAATTCATTATTTTTTAATAATACTAATTTTAATAAAAATAGAGGAGGAATTTGAAGAATCCGTGTCTTTGCAACTTTTGAAATATTATCAACGACAGAAAACATAATCGCAATTAGACAATTTTCTGTTGTTATTGATTATTATTATCATTAATTATTCATGGTCACAACAATCACCGAATAAAATACTCCATAATTAAAAACTAAATAGTTCATAATTAGTCAAAATATGATTTTTTACTATAGTCATGTGGGCAAACATAGATGTAATTCTTATCACAGTCACTGATCAACTATTTTCCAGAAAAATTATTTCTGTAATTGTAATCATACCAAAACTGTTATTATCGGATGTCAGTATAATGTCACTCCAGTCACACATCTCGAATGACTGCAAATAACAAAATTCTCATTTTTAAATAATGATTTAGAAGAAATTTAAAACAACAAGAAATTTTGAAATCAAGTAAAATACCATGCCATCTATAAAATTGAGTCATTATCTACTCAATTCCAATGAATAGTGTAAAAAAAGACTTCACTAAATTTACTTCAAATAATTTAAAAAGTAATTTTGTAGGTGAAAATTCCCAATAAATTGTTTTTTTTGTCAATAAGTTTTCACTTCATTTGGAAACGCAGATTGTTAAAGAAAATATCAAAAAACTCAACTTAATTTGTAAGTATCATGTCCGGAAATTTTCTATCGAGCAGTTTTGGTAGGATTTCCGTAATCATACCAGGAGTGCCCCCCCCTTCGCCCTGATAAAACGGATCAAAGTTTGTGTCCGCGCTGCATTACCATCTGAGGATAGCTCTTCTTTACCAACTGAATTGACTGGTCGTCAAATTACTGACAGTTGGTATCTCTATTTTACCTACAGTCAATAATTGTAGTACACTTGGCGTCATTGATGCTCGGTCCACCAAAAATTTTTGATACCATGCGAGCAATGATTGATGGAGTATTTTTTTTCTTTATCGAGGTTCTACATCTAACGTCATTCGAATATTCTATGATTGAACACCCTTTAGATTGTCTATTTAACAATCGAGACTATCCTCACTCAATAATTTTTGAACAAGAAATCCAAATGATAACAATAATTCTTATTTAATTATAAACTGAAGACTGGAATTACTATAATTAAACTAACATAAATAGTGACGATTATATCGTAATGACTGAAAAGATAAGTTTGAAGTGAAAAACTAAACTGAACAAATTTTATTATATTTTGGATGATTACAAATGGTAATTTGTGAATAGTAACTTTATAAAAACAATGCATGGGGAAAATTTATTCTTCAAGATCGTCAATGAAATCAATGATCTTATACTAAATCATTGATTTAGGTCCATGTGTTAGTTGTTGTTGTAGGACCTACCGTTAGATCTTACACTTTCCGATAACGATTTATAAAAGAGCTGATTAATTATTCTATTACCATTCTTTCTATGATGAGCTCTTCTGTGTGTCAACAGACTATGCAATATCAAATATCGTTTTAAAATTATATTAAAGACTTAGGATGAAAATAATTAATAAACTATGATAATTATTCATATTATATAATTATCATTAATAACTACTTGTTTATTTATATGAAATTAATAATAAAAAAATTCTTTGATACTTAGTAACTTTCAGTAAAACAATTTTTGAAGTGGTGATAGTCTTTATTGTTAAAGGGTGTTCAATCATGAAATATTTGAATTACGCGAGATGTGGAATTTTCTCTTGAATACAAAAACTACTTTATCGATAAATGCTCGGATGGTATCAAAATTTTCGGTGATTCAGACTTAATGTTACTTAATGTAAAGGGTACAGCCCAGCCTTAATGGCTGGGCTGTACCAAAAAAAAAAAAAAATTCCAAAATAACCTTTGCGCCCTCGCCATGTGCGGTAGAAGGCGAAAGCTAGACGTCAACTAGAATTGAATAGGTAATAGAGAAATCATTCAAAAATTAATAATTTACAGAAATGCCTTTAAAAAAAGGCGCCTTAGGGCACCAAAAAATTTTCAAATTTTCAAATCATCTGCTACCAGAAAAGCAGAGCACGGAGTATACTCATCTATCTCCGTCTTACTTATCAAAAAGAAGACTACGAGTTCTGGCAGCTCGTAAGCAAGCTCAATCCCTACTTTTTGTACCTAAGCAAGTAACTTATGGTTTATTGATAAAAACATCTTGAATGTTTATATGCTAGCTCTGTAATTAGAACACAATATTTTGAATTTGCCGAGCCGGGTTCAAACCCAGTTACGGCAAAGGTTTTTTTTTTCTTTTTTCATTAAAATTGCAATTTTTAAATGCCGAAGTTAATTTTAAATATTAATTTTAATTGCTTTCATATTTAGTTTTACAATTTACAGCGGAAGAGTAATAAAAAATTAAAATGGTGTAGAAAATATTGTTCCTATATAATTACATTAGTTGTAAGTTTTTTTTTAATTAGTTATAGTTATCATTAAAAAACAATTAAACAATCGGTGGCGAGTTCTGGCGCTTCGCCGGCAAGCTCTTTCCTCACTCTTCATCCCTAAGCCTACAGCTTATGAGCGATAAACATGAACAATTCGTATGAAGAACTATCGGCTCTGTGGTCAGAGCACTAGACTTTTATTTTGCCGGGCAGGGTTCGATTCCAGTCACTATCAATTTTTTTTTCTTTTCACTCGTTAAAATTGTATACTATTGCAATTTATACATATTAAAATGATGATCCGCAATCCAATCTTTCCTTTCCTACTTTTTTATTCAAGCCCATTCCGAATTTTGAATTAATTGTCATGATATTTGTATCTCCTAATCAGCAGCTCTCTCACCGAGATTTGGGTCTTTAGGAAACACTCTTCGCCAGGCTTTTTCAGCAAGCACTCTATCAGCAGCGTTCCTTGCTTCTATGTTTTCTCAATTTTTCAAGTATGCAATATCGTGCTCTTTACAAGCTGCGTCCAACGGATTAACACCAGAATCTCTACGTGTCAATGTTTTTTGTAATTTCGTACCAGATCCACAGTACTAAGAACCAGGAACATGCAACTCAAATGGCAATTTATTGATAATAGAATTTACTAAACCAGCTCCACGTCTGCACTCCATCATATCGTCTCCGATACTGAAAATCCATCTATAAAAAGTCGTGCATTTATACTTTAGTTCGTCAGTTGTCATCAATATGAGGTCCGAGCAACAACGAATGCAATTACCGGTGACAAATTTTGACAATATTGTACCACAAACTGTCAATATTTAACGTCACGGTAATTTATTGCCAAGTGGTGTTCGCGGAGTAATGTGTGATCCTTCGAATTGTGAAAAAACAAATGCACTCTTGGCTTTTATCATTTATCGGAATGGTTTACGATTGGGAATATATATTTACATTCCAAATCTATACATCAACCGAAGGATGAATTTTTAGAAAAATTACTCAAACCTGTTGAAGGAATGGGTTATTTTTCTTTCAATTCAATAATGATCTTCGATGATGTAGCATGCGAGAAGCAAGATAATATGCGTGCATATATTCGTATGGGACGACACAGGGATGTAGATAGTTTTTATCTCTGCAAAACTTATGCACGTATTCCTAAACATTTAGAGCGAGATAATACAAATTTTCTCGTGCTTTTCCGACAAGATGATATGAATCTAAAGCATATTTATGATGATCATGTGAACACAGACATGTCATTTACAGAATTTCGAGATCTCTGCTCGAAATGTTGGAAGGATAAGTACGGATTTTTAGTTATCGACAAAGATAGTGAAATAAATTGTGGACGTTATAGGAAAGGATTTGATTGCTTCTTTAACATATAAATTAATTGACAAAAAAAAACAAGAACATTTGAGTAGAGATCCTCAAAGTGACGATATATAATCAACAACAGTGCAGAAAAAAGACGATATGTTGCATCAAATTGCTAGAGCTAGTGATGCAATACGGTAAAAATATGGAGCGATCAAACATGGTCGAGAAAATACCGAACGAGCTACGGATGTTATGTTCAAACCCGTTGTGGCTCCTCTGTGACAATTAGTCGCGACAACACCGATTAAAAAAAGTTTTGATGCAAGTATTAAAAAAGACAAGCCAATTGAAGAAGAGCCGATGAAAGAAGAACCCATGAGTTTTCAAGCAAATGATAATGCTGTTAATTATAGCATCTACAGTGATGTTATGACTGATAATGAATCTTTTGCATCTACGCAGAGTGTGCCAATGAGCAAAGCCCATCAAAGTACGCCAATCAAAGTAATATCAGCAGTTCCGTATCTTAAGAGCTTGATTCTAAACGCCAAGTCAAAGAATTGGACACAAAATTTGGCGTGAGAAAATTAAAAAAACCGTTCAATAGCTGGTAATGCCGAAGTGAGATTTGATGATAAATTCATTTATATTGGCAATAACAAATGTCAAAGCACCCCTGGGCTCATAGAATTATTATTTATGGAATCATCCAATCCAACAATCACATCAGAGAGTGATAAGAAAACTTATGGAGAAATTTTAGGAAGCACCTATGCATATCACCAGCATTGTCGTCCTGATAAAAGTCTCAGAGAAGATAAATATTCAAAAAAGTATCGAAATATTATAAGCAAATATTGACCGAAAAGTAGAGAAGGTTTACCCCGATATATGACTAATCATAATCGATCACTGGACTATGTTGATTGGGATGATCTAAATGAACTTGTTGCTTGATTGTGACTACTTGTTTCATCACTTGTTGCTGGAAATTTCGGTCATAACAATAAAATAATATCTATAATCGAAGCATTATGTGAAGCTGGAATTATATATCAATCCAATTCTGATCGAAGAAAACTCATTAATTACTTCGCTTTTAATAAGAGAGGATGAGTGTTGATATCTTCGGACGTCAGTTGACAAAAGATGTACAGAAAAGTGCTATCCAAGATCCAGCTGGCATTTGATTTAAACTAACCATTGACAATCAGAATAATATAAATAATAGAAGATTATGCAACCTTGCTCAGCCAGTAAATCTGAATAATGCTGTATCGTTGGAGGTTGTTGAAAAAAAAATTGCAGTTTCGAAGAAATTTATTGAAATCAAATTACGTTTTTTAAAAGAATCGGCATTAAATTCGAAGAAATCAATTGAAAGAAATACCAAGAAAATCAAAACTCTTGATGTTCAAGTTGAACAGCGTATAGAATCTTCCCAAGAATATTCAAGAATTTTAAGAGAAGAATTGAATAAAACAATTGAACTACATGAATCAGATCGATTGCGTGCATTAAAAAAAGTAAATCGTAAACAAGCGGAAGTTACAAAAACGTTGGAAGAAAATATACAAAAGTTTCCCAATCAACACCCAACAACATCATGAACAAGAAAAAAAGACAAATTACCGAAAAACTTTACCCACCAGTCAGAAGAAATTACCAACGAGACTGCGTGGATATACCCGGTCAAGATAAAACATGGCAAGCCGATCTTGTCGATATGTCAGCATATTAGCCCTAAAATAATGGATATCAATATTTGCTGACAGCTATTAATAATTTCTCAAAGTATGCTTGGGCTGTACCAATTAAGACGAAGAATAGTAGAGATGTGACTGCCGCAATGATAACAATTTCGAAGGAAAAAAAAAATACCAAAAAATTTACACGTCAACAGGGGGAAGGAGTTTTGTAATAAAGATTTTTCAGAACTCATGAAACAATATAATATGAAGATGTATTCAAAAGCATTGATTTGTGAACGATTTAATCGCATGTTAAAAAATAAAATGTGGAAAGAATTTACTTTTCGTGGGAAGTACAAGCAGATTCGTATTTTACCAAAATTACTTTCATCCTATAATAATACTAAATATCGCACCATTCAAACGAAATTTGTCGATAAGACTCGAGCCAATGTAAAAAAATTACTCGAAACAGTCTACAACATATTCAAAGTAATGGAAGAGAGGAATAAATTCGAAATTGGTGACAAAGTTCGCATAAGTAAATATAAACATCTACTTGAAAAAGGTTATACTCCTAATTGGACAACTGAAATCTTTACTGTAAGCAAAGTAGAGAATACTCATCCGGCGCCCTATAAATTGACTGATTATGAAAATGAGCCAACTAAATGTGGATTTTATGAGGGAGAATAAACTCAACTGAAGTGCAATATCCTGACTTATATTTAGTAGAAAAAATTTTACAAAAACGCGGCAATTAAGTCTATGTAAAGTGGTCACGACTTGACAAGGATCATAAAACTTGGATCAATAAATCGGATTTATGATGGCTCAACGACAAGATTTGATGAGTAAAATGGGTGAAGAATTTGAATATGTACGACAAATGGCGAAGAAAATGTACTCTGCTGCTAAAAAGTTGCCATGCTATACAGAAGATGAGGCTGCGAATGTCAAATCGATGCCCTTATCTAACACAGAACGACAATAAATTGATAAAGAAAAAAAGTAATTGAACGTCTTGATGAAATAAATAATCGAATGCTGAGAAAGATACGGAGGAAATGATGAATTATAACATAATTTATGGAAAATACAAAAATTTATTTATAAAAAATCCAGTTTGTAACACTTATTAGATAAAAAAAAATATAAATAAATTGTACTTTATTCTTGATACCCCGATGAAAGAGTATCTGTGGAATCATCAATCAATTGATGTTTATCGTCATTTCAACTTAAAGCTAATTTTTGTTGTACAATAGTTCGAACGTCATGTTCAACGTTTCTTAATAACTGCAAAATACTGCTTCTTAACAATATCAACATGATCATTCAAACATCGTTTGAAATCATCAAACGTGATGGTTCGCAATGTTGACTTTTTTTCCTTTAGCTTACTTCTTCTTGTTCTTATCATTGTCATCATCTGAAAGCTGGAACGAATATCGCTTGACACGAAGCCAAACAAATTTTGTCATGATTGCACCATTGTTCTCGTCTTTCATGAGACCGAGAACTTTTTTGTTCATTAAAGGAATTTCGTAGATGTTGTTAAGTGGAGAGTCAGATGTGTCGAATGTGTGAAGATCACGTTTGATAATTTTACACACATCAGGTACTGTGAAATAACATATAAGACTATTGGTATCAGTATACAGATGTTTAGAAGCAATATTTGAAAAATTTGTCTTGACATAACTATAATGAATGTCATATAGAAAGATTTTAGATAAAATTAAAATTGCAAAACCTATGTAAATTGGCGTATTAAAATAAACTTCAAGTCGTCTCATTTCGATTATGACCATATCTTTGTCAAAAATGGTAACACTATGGAAATTCGGTTTCGAAATGAGAGCTCTAGCTCCATATCGGCCATTCCGTTGAGTGACTAGTTTTACATCATTATATTTTCTTACGTTTTCCATGGTCTTACCAAATACAGCGATGTTCATGAATTCATGAAAATGTTGTTCAAAATCATTTTTCGCATTTTTACGACATTCTATGTTTTTATCTATATACGGTTTAAGCCTTTGAGACTGTTCAAATACTAATACTCGATTAATTTTTGTTCATCTTAAACCTAACTCTAAACACTGTTTGAAATTTTGACAGATACATATCTAGTCTTAGAGTATAGAGTTGTAGCCAATTTAGATTGTTTGCGGTTCGGTGAAATGAAATGCTCTGGACACAAGGGCGAATCTTCGTGAAGATCATCAAGTTCTCTTGGATACTCTAAGTCGACTTCAACAATATAACCGATATCATCGTCGCCGCCGAAAAGATCTTTAACAGTGATTTACTCTTGTACCCATGCAAAGAAACTATCTGGTAATAGCATGCTCATTGCAGCGCTATATAAATTATTTACATCGGAATACATGAGATATGATTCTTCTTTGCTCTGATCATAAGCATCCCTCATGTATCGAATATTAGCTGCAGCATAACGATTTGAGCATTGCGATACGCCACCTCGGATACCTTTTTCAATACACAAGACCATTTCTGGGTCTGTCAAAAGCTCAAGCTCAACATTCTTAAGTTTTAACGTTGCATCAAAAGCAAGCAGTATAGTAATGGAGAGGATCCATATCGTATGTTTTTTGGCAGCTATGTCGGAAATTTTCAAAAATATCGGCAAGTAGGAGTACATCCGTTTTTAGGTATAAATCAGAGTACTTACCGAGTGTTTTAATCAAAAATTTATTCCAAACTTTTAGAGCAAGATTATAGTCTTTGTTAGACACATTTCCATCATTGAGTTTAAAATAAAATTGCTCTTTTGCTGGTAAATGATCATCGTCTAACTTTTCCATTGAATCGATGTATTCATAAAAGAATACGCCTTTTCTTGTTACTAACTCGAATTGTTCGGGATCTGGATAATGAGATTTTATGATTTTTTTATCATTAATGCTGAGATATGAAGCTGATTTTTTAATACTAGAGGCCACGAATCTAAATAAATCGATAAATCTAAGGGACACTTTTGCATTATCAACTGATTCCGTGAATAAAATGTAGCGTTCTTTATCGATGGGTAATAGAGTTGTTGTCCTTCAAATGATGTAGCTACAGATTTAATGATAAAGTGAGAATCGTAACCGGACAGATTGTGAAAAATGACTGGAATTATGTGAGGTTACTGAAAATTCAAGTTGCAAGAATTATTGACTGGACCTCGGTGTTTGCCTGTGAAATGACAATGATCATAGCGTTTATCATCAAGTGAATGAATTTTTTTCTTGCATATATGGCAGATATTTGATTGATGACACTTTTTTTCTACATTATTTAGTGGGGCCATTGGAAAAGGGCGTTTCAAATAACTATCTACTTCAGTTGCAATATTTTTTAACTCTTCCATTAACCACTAAATACATGTGAATGATCAATTCAATTTAAATCGTGATAAATTAATATTAAACGTACAATAAAGGTAAAAAGCTACACTGTCGGGAACATGCTTTTGCGTATCATCTTCTTGCAGCTCTGAAGTACAACCAAGGTCGGCGTATACTACAACTACAGGGTCTTTACATTTAAAATTTTTAAAACTAATAATCTGATCTTTTTTTCTCTGAGGAAACTCCATTCGGATTCAGTTCATTTTGAAACAATCAAGTTCATGATTTTCATATAACTTTTGCAATCTGAAGTGATTCAAACATCGATCGCACAGTAATGATTTATATTTAGTTTGTTTTATTTGACAACTCACTAGGTGTGGAAGATTTTCGATTAAAGCAATGTGGGAAATGACATAGAAATTTTCATTATCTATCCCGGCATCAACAACAAGCAGATGAATGGTTGCTATGCCTGATTCAAAATTATCGCTCAAATATACAGGTATTATGACACTTTTTTCGAATTCGTCATCGATAAAGTTGGACTCAGTACCGTACAAGTTGATAGCTAAATTATTCATAGCTTCAAAACGTGAAATGTCTTTTAATGCAATAAGAAATTGTATAGCTTTATACTTTAATTCTTTGTTGATACACTTGTATGAAGTTGTTCTTTTAGTATGAGCCACTTCGTAAGAATGTAAAGCTGCAGTAATGCACTACAAAAAACAATATTCATTAAAATTTTCAATATTGAAAACTGCCAGCTCATATAAATGTCCAGAGGTAACTTGACATATGTTGATAAACTTTCCTTCAGCGGCACATATCGAGAAATTTTGATCGTTAGATTGATGATTCCGTTCAAATTCCACCCACTGTCTTTGTGATTAAAGTCTTCGAGTTTTCTGATCAATTGCTCAATTACTTTATCATCGAACTAGTCATCGAACTCTGTACTTGGTAAAATCTCGACACTTTTTGTTTGGAAAGATTTCACTTCCACAATTGTCTGGCCTTTTTTTACATCTTCAGATTTGCATAGTAAGGTTGTGCTGACTTACAAGGTTCCTTCTTGTTGAAGTATTTCTTTAATTTTCACAATCACCAAAACTTTTGCATCACTCAAAAATGTTCGGATGTCTGTATGTCTTAGATTTGATATACACGCTGTTTCAATATGGTTCTTGAAAGCACTTTCCAAGTTCTGCCACTGAATCGAGTGATTGACACTCAAATCTCCTCCCACCACTTGGTCACTGAATTGACAGAATTTGTCATGAAGTGTATGCAAAAAAATAATGTTTGTTTGCAGTGATCGTTTTTTATGATTACTTGTTTGGCGATTCAATAACACTAAATTCAAATACGCGATATTGTCCGTGCACATATTGCACCACCGCTGAATTAAATCATCACTTACAGCATCGAGTTTCAAAAGTTCTTCGTATGCTTTTTCAATTGTAGCAATTAGATTATAATATTCCTGTACATCCATTTTGATCTTATTATCACCACTTTCACACTGTTTACAACTTTCGCACTATTCACTCCTTTGTTCACTGGAGAGTTCAATTTTTGAATGTTGACCAGAAACTGAAGATTCTCGCTTCTACACTCATCAACTACGTAGTTTATCCCCTCTGTTTTTGGCAATATTCTCTGAAACTTGTATCATTCAAAACTGCGTTATTACGAAGCTACAAGTTCGCATAGGAGCAAGAGCCAATTAGAATGCCTTGCAGCAACAAGTTTGAACAAGAAAAGACGAACGATGACGCAATCATCGAAGGATGATACAATTATCAAAACTACAACGCAAAAAATCCAAACCTTAAAAAATGACGTCATCAAGAAGAATACTGCGTAGTAATAAAAGAGAGCCAATCAGAAACGTCGAAGAATGTTGCGTCATCCGAAAAGAATATAGAGATGAACTACGCTGTAATGAAAAAAAACGAATCAGATACTTTTCGGATGACGCAATTTCAAAAAATCTTGCGTCATACAAAAAAAAGGAGGGGGGGGGGAAGATAAACTATGCAGTAATGGAAAGAAATAATCCGACACTTTTCGGATGACGCAACATTCTTTGAGAGGATGATGCGATTTTTTAAAGAGAGGGAGGAATTGCGCAGCTACAGGTCCTAACGAGCTTGAAAATGATGCTAGAAATACTGCGAGCCAATAAGAGAACATCTAGATGAGGCAATTGAGAAAAAAAAGGGGGAAAATTAATAGAAATTGCTGAAAGTATATGATAATCCTGAGTTTCTCTTCAGTAGTGGCAGCTTAAAGTTTAAAAAATGAAAGTTGTGATTGTTGCGTAAACTTAACTGCAACCTGTTAACTCTCGTTCTAGCTCGTGATGCTAGGTGTACCGACGCGGGCTACAACGTGTTTGCAGCTATTAACGCTCACGTACCGCGCTCAAGTACACGTGTTCATTCAACGCTCTGCTTTATTCTCTTTCTCTACGTTCTATTTACGCTCATTCAAGTCCTGCTAAGCTCAAGATTTATTGTTATCTAATTGTTAACGAAATAAAAACATTATTTTTATAATAAAACTAAAGATAAGCTCAAAAAGTGTCTTTGTCGTGTGAACATTCCTTTCTGACCAAATCCTCTGGCGTAGCTCGTTCGCTATCTTACTCTTCAGCTCAAGGAAGTTAATTAAAAATAAATTAAAATCAGCAAGCTATTTATTTGCACTAAAAACAGTAATAGATATACAGGGTTTTAGAGACCCATACAGTAAGTTCGTTTTAAAAGAAATTGCATCAGTTCCAATTCAAGATGATATTGACGGTATTGATACACATTTAAATGTCGTAATTAAGCCAACATACAAGTGGGAATCATTATCTCCCCATTATCGACGAATTAATACAAATATAATAAAGAATATTCATGAAATTTCTTGAGATGCTGGCGAAGTTGCATATGACAAGATTGAACAAGTTCTTTGTCACATGACAGATTATTCATGTGAAAGGACTAAAAAATAAGTTTTGGCTACATAAGTTTTTTGGATCGTCAAAAATGATAATCGATTTGACAAATTTTCATTGCCCGCCATTCAGAAATACACGATTTATCCATCATTATGATTGCCCGTATCATCGTGATTGTGCTTAACGCGATAAATATATGTGAGTCATGGAGAATGCCGGATTACTAAAATAGGCGGTCCAAGACGAATTGTTGTGATGAGCTGTCATTGAAGAAATAATTAAAGATCTATTGTCAACTAAATCGAAAGACTGAGGACATGAAAGCTAAAAGCATTGCAAAATATACAGGAAGATAAAGAAATTAAGAAATATCGTCGATGCCGACTATATTATCAACCAACAGTTATTGATTATGATAAACTTTTTGACGATATTTCACTCGTGATGAATTGCAAACAGTGTAACAAAAAATAAAAATTTTTTACTATAATTACCGAAATTGTAGTTTCATTATTTTACATAAAAATTTATTACCATGTTTAAGCAATTGTTGGCTTTCGATTAAGCATACTATGAAGTATTATCATTGTTTCATTTATAATATACGAAATTGAAAAATTTCGTTGCGCAAAAATTGAGTAAAATGAGAGTTTATTCGTGGAGCAATGATACGTTTTTTTTTATCAAGTTGGTGATCCGAGTTTTTGATTGCCACGGATCATAAAGTTGGTAACAAGTTAATCTTGCTCGAGCGCGAATATACAAATAATTGAAGTATTTTCTAAACAGATATTTTTTTTTTTAATATTCTTTTTCAGTTGATATGTACACAAAAGTGCTGTTGAGATTTCATAGAAGTATGAAATTTAGATTATTTTGGAAACATTTGAGATTTGAGAGCATAGTGTTTAATGATTTTAGGACTTTTTGTAATTTTATCATTGTCGTTATTTATGTTTGGCGCACATTTTTGTACAGCTCAAAAGGAGGAGGCTGTTTTTGGTAGGATAACTTTGTCTACGCTAATATACCATACCTCACATATATATCGTCTGAAACAACTGAAAAGATAGCTGCTTTTCTTCGATGTATTGTAAAAAAATTAATCAACTGAAACGCTCAACAATTAGATATCATGCTATCAACCATATGAATAAATTATTCAGAGATAGTGTACTTGTGAATTGTTCTATTTGATTTTTTTAATAATCCAGAATATATAATTGTTTTCGTTAAATTACATAACCGTACCTCAAAAAGCGGCAAACGAAAAATGATCGTCGGGGACATTTTTCATCGTTAATTTTACTTATCAGATAAAACCACAGTGAACGTGCGTTTGGCATAGAACGTACAGGAAGTTGAACAATGCTCATGTATTCATTAACACTTATACAATAGGAAGTTTTTCGAAAATAAACTAGTATACATCCATGACCACGTCCGCAAAGATAGTATATTTTCGAATTGAAGTTGAACTGTCTAACTGAACGATATTTGACGACAGAAACGTCAAAAGAAAACAGAATTTCATTGTACGACTAAATTTTTGGATGTTTACAACAAATCAAATTGTTATGAACGAAGTGAATCCATTTTCATCCATGTTACAGAATTGCTCACTTTTTTCCAGTAGAAGAATGAATTTTCCCTTAGAAGAACTTAAATACATTGCATTAATCCCGTTTTTAATTGTTTCTAACGAATTCAATTGTTTAGAACAATGAGAGGTTGTTCATAATTATGTTACATAGTTAGTTACTTTTTCCGGTGAGCGAAAAATTTCCCACTAGAAAAACTCAAATATCTTGCATAGATCCTGTTTTCATTTATTTATAAAGAATTCAATCGTTATGAATACCTAACGTAAACAAAAAGTAGCCTTTAACCTTCCCGTCAAATCCCTCTACATGTCTGCCAAGTTTAGACATGATCGGTCTGTCACTTTAGATCAACTTAAGCCGTCAATGAGAGCACTGCAATTAAAACTTAGACCTATTGTTGTAATTTATTGGGTTGGTAAGAAAATATAAAACACTTCATCAATTACTTATCTATTCCGTTTAAAATATTTTTTTATTGTGAGTATTTCTAACACTTTGTAGAATACTCTCAAAAGCAGAAGAGTAAATAAGAGTGGCACGCGAAACTGTTGCACATTATTTTTCGAAATGGACAACAAGTATCTTCGAGCACTCTACTTCTACAAGTTTAGACAACGTCATTCGATGCGTGAAGCAGGATAACATTAACCATGCATTGGGCCCGAGGACTACTAGTCATGTAACCGAGAGTCGTTGGTTTAAGCACTTTGCCTCTTAAGATACAAGTTATGAGGACACGAAGCACACCGGTCGGCCGTCCGCTTCCAATGACGACGTACTACTAGAGAAATTTCAGATAAACCCAAATGCAACCACTCGTGAATTGGCCGAAGAAATTAACTGCTCTCACGTTACGATTGAGAACTGTCTTCACGCACTCAACTACAGAAAAGTTCTGTCGCAGTGGATCTCTGATGTATTCACTAATGCTACAAGAGAAGTTCGAGTTGTGATATGCTAATTTCTTCTACTACGTTCACAACGTAAAGAGTTTTTTACCAATTTAGTGACGAGAGATGAAAGCTACGTTCTTTATGAAAACGATACGCGACGCGGCTTCTGGCTTTCCCGTGGACAAAAACCTCCAGTCCAGCCACGACGCAATCCCTATTATCGGAAGTCTCTACTGCGTTGCTTTTTCCATTCTCGTGGAATCCTGGTGGGACATGATGCATAACAATGACACTATCATCGGGGATGTTTACGCCTCTCAGTTACGCCAGCTCACTGCTGCGATCCGGCAAAAACGCCGAAGACGAGTCGGGATTCACCTTCTCTATGAGAATGCGCAACCGCATGTCGCTTCCGTTGCTGGTCATCAATTAAAGGAACTGGGTTGGGAAACAGTGCTACATCCTTTGTACTCTCCTGACCTTGCTCTGTCTGGCAACTATTTATTTTGGTTATTGAAACAGTATTTACGTGGAAAAAAATTCAAATCATATGACAATCTCAAAGGTGACAGAGAAAAATTCTTTTAATTTCAGTCTCTACACTTCTCGGCGAAAGCTATGGAATTACTACCACAAAGATGGGCAAAGGTAGTAGATACGAAGGTTGATTACATTGTTGCTTAAATATGTTACATTATATAATTAATCTAAACGTCGACGTTTCACATTTTCTCTTTCCTTGAACTTTTAGGTTATCTGTGAAGTTAGGACCAGGATTGGCTATAGAAATGATAAGACAAAATGTCGGGGTTAATAAGAAAAAATCTATTAACCCTCAGGAGAAGGTACTGGGTCGAACCAAGTAGAAACCCTCCTTAAAAAATTAGATTTTACAGGAATGTGAGCATAAGTATGTATGTGAGGCAATTTTAGATATCTTGGAGTAAGATAAGCTTGTGGATCAAATATTATTATTGTTAGTTGGAATTAATAAATCAGAGATGAAAGTTTAATCATTTCAGTTAAAGAATTAATTTTGTAACATATCCGCCATAGAATCCTGGACCTTAAATTTAGTTTTCAAACGGGACGGGGATTTTTCTTGAAGATTCAGCTCAAGGGAATTTTTTCGTTGAAATGTCGATTGATAACTTTATTTTTAAAACTATCGATTAATAAAGTAATTTGTAATTTCTTACATTTAATTACGAATTAACGAAGTAATTCGTAATTTTACATATCAAATCATCAATTACTATTGTAATTGATAATATTTTTGGTAAAATTATAAATTACAGCAGTAATTTGTAATCCTTTTTGACAAATTAGTAAATAATCAAGTAATTGATAATTTAGATATTAAAATTTCTGAATTAATAATTAGTAATTTTACTAAGAATTAATTAAGATTTTCATTTATTTTATGATAAATGCATCATGATAAGAAAAGAATAATCTTTTTATATGTATATGAACGATTTATAAATCAATAATAAATTATGTCTTTTAGAGTTCACACATATATTTTGACCATAACATATATGTTTGTAAGATCTTATTTAATTTCAATGTTCGTCAAAATAATTTAACGTTGAATCATGCAATCAATCGTTCTAACTCATGTTTTAATGATTAAACATATGTTCTAACGATTTTATTCATGTTCTAATGTTTTGATATGCAGTATAATGTAGCAAATTATGTTCTTATAAACATGTTTTCCGACTGTTTATAGAAAAAAAAAAATAATAATAAATAAATCCACTTAAAATTGTAGTAGTATACACTACATACTCTGTTTTTTTACTTAGTGTTTATTATTCTAAGACAATTATATGACAATGGCAGAACAGCCTTACAAAATCAGCACAACTGTGGAAATACATCATCACTTCGCCGTCCCTCAAAAATATGTTTTAACATTAGATCGTGTGTTCTAACGTTCCAACTCATGTTTTAATGATCAAAAGCATGTCATAACAAACTTATTCATGTTAGGACGGTTGAATCTGGGTTTTAATCACTCAATTGATATTTTGATGATGGGGAATACATTTAAATAATCTTATCTATGTTCGAATAGTGGAATATGTGTTCTAACATGTGTTTCGTTCTAACATGTGTTATGTTCTAATAATAAAAGATGCGTTTTTAACTTTTTTGTTTTCATTTCAATAATCAGAGATATTCGCTCATGCTGTATGAAAAAGTGAGCTGAGCTATGCTTGAACTCTTATGAACTTCATTCATCTTTCGGTCATAAATTACTTCAGTCGATGATTTCAGCAATTTTTGTGTTTTTGATGGAATCAAATTCAAGAATCTGGAAATTCTTATAATGTGAACTTAGCGCCTATTTACAGATATTCGAAGGTTTCTGTTTTGTCCGGATTTCATTATTTTTTGCTTTATATTAATCGAGGTTTGTAGAAATAGTTGAGATAGAACAAAACAATAAACTGGACCCTTTACGCCATAAATTTCGCGCTGTGAAGGATATGTGCTGAAGATATTGAAGCTACACGTAAAACATACGAGTATTCAATTATAATTGGATTATGTCAAGGCTGCAAATAATTAACAATTTGACAGAGAATATAAAAGTGAAAAAATTCATAAAAATCGAAAAATGACTCACAGGATACATTTGACAATATTTGGAACAATTATTTATCGACAATTATTTGATAATCATTTCTTCCGACATTAGATTATTCTAAACATTTTTTTCTTTCTGATGCTGGAGAAAATTCATAAGAATCGATATGGAACACGTAGACGAATTTCATTTCTATCTATAACAATTGCAGTGTGTTGTAAATATTTAACAATCAATTACGTCCTCCTTAAATCATTTATAGTGAAAAATATGATACTCTAATGAGTCATTATTTCAGCGAGAATACGTATATGACAGCAATTTGACCTTTTTTCTATACTTCTATGCTGTCTTCCTCATTATTCTAGTAATCTACTGAGCCAGTTTGTAATTTACTGAAGATAGAAAAAATTTGAATCCGAAAATGTCCTTATAAATTAAATTTGATGATTAGTTTACGCTATGTAGTATAGATGTCTCTTCGATATTCAAGAAAAATGAAAACATCACGAGGTTAACGTGAAAAAGAGTAATAACAATACGTCACGCAATAAAGAGGACACTGTGGTGTACACAACGTGAATGATAATGACATGAGACACCTTCAGTAAGACAGAACACATGATCGAACGCTGGATTAAGTAGAATGAAACAGCGAGTGAAAAAACCTTGAGTAGCCGAAATATCGCTGTTAGGGGGGTGGCTTATACATAACTCTGATAATAATTGATAAAAAATTGTCGTTTAACGTTCAATCAAAAGCTTATGATATCAGATGACTACCTATTCAATATCAAAGCATAATTTCTAGTAATTATGAAGATATTTGCATATCGAGATGCGTTCGTAACGTCGCACAATATTCTTCGTGTATAGAGTATATTCGGTAGCCTTGGCGTACAAAAGAAGAGAAGCGCGCTAGTATGAATAGGAGAGACGGTAAATGTGTGCTTGATGCCGAGTATCTACCACTACTCTAGATAGAAAACGTGATATGTGCAATCTTCTCGAGTCCTTCTAACTGGAAATTTTTTCTTCTACTTACAATAAAGTTACAAACCTTGTAAAATGTTCAGAAACCTATTCCTATTATTCACAACAATTGAATTGATTATAAACAACAGAAAATGGATCTTGCTAACGTATTTGAGTTATTCCAACGCGTGATTTATTCCTTCACTGAAATAGAGTTATTAACTAGGGATAATAAATGGACCCATAATTTTTTTGTTCGTAAAAATTGTATAAAAAAGGACTTTGATCAATTTTACTTGTTAAGGAAGATGGACGACGAAAATTATGCAATGCATTTGAGTATTCCCAACAGCATTCTTTTGCTTCTACAAAACAAGAGATTCTTACTGTGTAGTATCGATAGAAACGAAATTTTTTTTTTCATAACAATTGAATATGTGAGAGAACAATTAAGGGCGGGATCTATGTTATTATTTCATATGCTTTTTAAACGGAAATATATTTTTCTGACTAGAACAGAGTGACTAATCATTAGGAGTTACTAATTCAAATCGATTACTATTATTTCAAAACCATTACAAAGCAATGTGTATCTGGAATAGGCTCATTCACACTCAAAATTTACCATTCTTTTTCCCCCCCGATCAATCTGTTGATCTGCTAATATATAACAGAATTGCGCACATGACGTGGACAAAATCAGCTCATTGAAAATAATTCGGTATGACTGTGACATGACGTTCGGAATAGAGAGGCATAATAATTTACATCCTTGTGTGTAACTTTTTGCAATGAACAAAATTGAATAAAATCACTTTAAACGTTTAACAAGTCCAGTCATAGTTCAATTGTACATAATGCCATGGACAAAAATCTGTAGTACGTAGGATCGGGTTTGGTCACGCATGGACCTCTGATGAAAAAAATTAATTAAGCAAAATTATGCATCGATATGTATTCAATGATAAGTAATTGTTTTTGTCATACATGAAGCTATATCTTACTGTACCTGCTTATGTATAATTAATCATAATTATCTATGATGTGTTTTCATCCTGGGTCAATTTCAAAAAAGTACGCATTGTCGGTTACTTTGTATCAAACGAATTCAGGAAAGTCTTGTTGTTTATTACGCTTTTATTTCAGTAACAGTTCATAAAACTCAGTGCGAATGTGACTGGATTATTCGTAGCAATTACAGTGTCAAGAATTTGAAAATAACGTACGTGAAAAATTACTGAAAGAAAAAAAATTAAGATAACTCGCAATGTTTTGCCCTACGTGCAACTACCGCGCTCTCACGGTTCTCATTTACAGTGCCGAGTAACAGGCTACTGTTTACTCAAAAGTTTGCGCGTGACGTCACGATGCAATGTGTAATTGTAAATATCTCACAAGAATAGTATCATTTTCCGGTCCCGAAAACAGAGTGAGTTACAACCAGCGCGGAGATTGTGTTCAGTCCACCTTGCACAATTCTTACGCATCTACTACAATTTCAGATTAGAAAAATTTATAATCTAATTTTATTATATGAATACGGTCACTGTTTTAGTGTATTTACTAGAGTTTTAATTTTGTGCAATAACAATATCATTTAAAGACTCTACTGTTAATGAAGACAAACAATCAATTGACAATGAAAAAGAAGAAGTTAAAGCTGATTGACAGATGAATATATTAAAATACAGTAAGGTTAAGAATTTTTTTATTTGAATTTTGCGTATACGCAAGAATTGTGTACAGAAGGCCGAAAACGGTTATAACTTGTTCGGTTTTCGGGGTCCGAAAACGAAATGCGCTACTATCGTAGCACAGATGGAGCAGAACAATACATTATATTTTTTGTCCTTTACCTTTTGCCGGACTCTGTTTCTTTATCCTAGTGAAAAGATTGGTATTACTTTTACATCTATCAACTTATCTTAAATTGACTTAATTTGGTGTAATCATTGCTAAAAACAAGGAATAAATTCGGACGAACGTCTATATCCAATCCTAACAGAATTTATAATTAATAGTCGAACTCAAGATCATCACGGAACATTTGAGTTGTGTTACCGTAGATGCGTTCTTTGTTCAAACTGAAGTTATAGACGAGAAAAAAAATTAAAAAAAACATTGATTATTATCTACTAATTATTCGTGTAAGGTTAAATAACTACGTCAATTTTAATGTGATTTCATCTAATATAAAAATTTGTTGGAGGAACCAAGCGAAATTCGCGAAAATCAGGTTTTGTCCGATATCTGTAAAAAAACGAAGGCATGTCGCTGTTGTTTGAAAGTTCGATATTCTCAAATTGTGTCCATCAATTTTTTTACAATAAAATCGTATAAGTGTGCGTAAGAAATTGTAGATCGAATGCTTAATTAAAATTCTAATGAACATTGGCTGGCATAAATCTTATTTGGAACTTTTCTTTAAGTATTCTAAGTATCCTACCAAAACTGCTATCATCAGATAGGAGTAAAACATTGCACCATGTATACGCTCTAAACGACTGCAAATATCCATGTTCTCATTTATGAATAATTATTTAAGAGAATTTTAAAACAGCAAAACGTTTAAAATTAAATGGAATGCCATGCCATCTATAAAAGTAAGTCTATTTTTTGTGTAATTTCGATGAATTGAGTAGAAAATACTTTTTTGCATTCTCTTTGAACAGTTTAAAAAATAATTTTGTAGACGAAAATTTACAATAAATTTTTTTTGCAACCAGTTTTAACTTAATTTGAAGAAGTAGCTACTTGAAAAATATTTTCTACATCGTGGCCTAATTTTCGTATCGTTTTCTATTTTATAATTTTGCAAATATAGCAAGTCGGACTTGGCGCAACTTCATAATTTTAAACATCTTAAAGCATTAAGAAAAATTTGAGAATATCGAACTTTCAAACAACAGTGACGTGGCGCTTCTTTACAGATATCAGACGATATCTGTTTTTGGTGGATATCAAAATTACTCGAATATACAAACATTCATTGATGTTAATTACTGACTAATTTAGTGTTTACAATATAATAAAAAAGAGTTTAATGTTTTCAATTCCTCCAATAAACAAGATTATTGCATTTTATATTTTTCCTCGCCATTCTCACTTTTCAAATTCAAATTGTTTAAGAAGTCGGTACACTTGCATACAATTCCTGAGTCACTAATCAGTACTAGGGAAGAAATTTTCGATAAGATGTAGGAACTTTGACATTAGAAATTCACAAATAAATTAATTAAACGGAAGAACATAATTTTTTAAAAAATATTTAATTTCTCTCTTATTTTTTCTAATATTCACATTTATTCCTACATTCATAGATGGACGAGAAGAAAATTGTACAGACTTTCAAGGTGATACTATTACTCATGGTCTTCTATATGTACCCGGCCCAGCTGTTTGCAGTTTGTGTGTATGTTATCACTCTGAGCCAATGTGGTGTAAAGCGATTTATTGTATTCCACCATATGTAAGTAAATACTGAATTATGACTCAATCTGAATAAAATTACGAACGTTTGGAACGGTAAAAGCAGTAGTCAAATAGTAATTTACATTCAGTAAAAACACCCTTCTACAACAATCACATTCAAATTGACGAATGTAGCGTGTTGCAAGAACTTAACCACAACCTGTCAAATATGCTAGCGCTCGTTTTCTTCTACTTACCTTCCCTATCCTAGCTTAATAAGCAACGCTTATTCTATCAACAACTTTCAAACCAAAAAAAGCTTATTCTTTAGTTAGTCTGTAGATTTTTTATAACACAAATTTCCACACCACCCATGAGTACTATGTAGCAGAGTTCAGCATTAATATTTTTTTTTGTAGTATCACAGGGCAAAATTATCAATTACTTCTGTAATAGATAATTCAGGAAATAGAAATATCAATTACTGAGTAATCATTAATATCGAAAATAAAATTATCACTTACAGTGTTAATTGATAATTTCATTTTTAGAATTATCAATTGATAAAGTAATTTGTAATTTGATGGGTCCAATTACAAATTAATAGAGTAATTTGTAATTTCTCAGATTCAATTACAAATTAATAAAGTAATTTGTAATTTCTTAGAACCAATTACAAATTAACGAAGTTATTTGTAATTTTATATATCAAGTTCGTTAAAACATAAATTTAATCATTAGGACATACGTTAAAATGTTAGAACACATAACATAACATTGAAAAATATTTCTGTTTACTGGAAAATAAATAAGTTCATTAGAATACATATTTGATCATTAGAAAATGTTAGAACACACAATCTACCGTCAGGACATATTCTTGTTTATTAAAATATGATCTAAAACATTAAAACCCACATTCGACCGTCCTAACATAAATAAGTTCGTTATAACATACTTTTGATCACTAAAATATGAGTTCGAACGTTAGAACACACGATTGTGAGGTGTCTAAGGTCCATGACCTATTTAAATTAAGCGCCCTGACTACTAGGGGGCAATACCGCCGATTTAATTAGAGTAGGGCGACACCGCTTGGTCATCCTGAACCCAAGCGGCGTCCCCTCGCTCTCTTGGCTTCCTGCTGCCGCACTGGACGCACGCTTGTTGTCACCAACTTCATACACGGCACCGTCTTGCCCATCCAGACATCGGAGCAAATACTTCTCTACATAAAGAGCATCATACCCAGAGCTACATCAGGGCCAGGTCTCCACCAGTCGATCAGGACGGTAACAAAAATTAATTATTCTACAAGAGCAAAGTTCGCTCCAAAAAGAGCTATTTATATACATCACTTGCAGTACTGCTCGCAACTGGTCAATTACAAAGTATATATATATTTTTGTTAATAAACCTGCCTCTCAGATCATAATTCTTGTATTCATTATTAACTAAAATCATCTATTCTTTATTATTCTTTACTTTGTTCACCGGGTTTCTTTAAAACATTACATTGGCGCCCGACGTATAGGCACGAATATTTATAAAATTTTACTCTGTCGGCTGAGAAAGCTAAAAGAAAAGTGTTATATTTAATTGATATTAATTGATATGTATGTATAATCAAGATTTTAATGAATGAAATGTATATTGGTGAATAAGAAATATTGTCATTTATAATAGATGAAAATTAGACAATCTGAAAGGTTAAAGAATAAAAGAAACCTTAACGAATCTATACCTAGATTGAATTTTAAGAAGTCGCGTGTTTGTAGGAATAATAAAGAGCAAACGGAGGAAATGGCTGAGCAGCAGAATGTCCAGGAGGAGTGGGAGCGTATTAGGCTCGCAAGACAGGCATTAGAAAGAGATATTGCAGTATTCCAAGCACAAAGAGTACAAGCCGACGCTCAAGGACAAGTAAATAATAATCAAACAGTGCATAATGAACAACTAATAAACGGTCTGGTAAGTCATTTACAGTACTTCCAAACAAACATTAAGGTTCCAAAGTTTGACGAGGAACTCAATCCGTTAGAGTTCTTAGAAGAAATTCAAAAATATTTACGACTAAAGGGTGTGCGCGTTGAACACCAGCTTCTGGTCCTTGATAGTATATTAGAAGGTCGAATAAAAGTATCGTTTGATATTGTAAAAAACACGATGAAAAATTATGATGATTTTGAAAGACTGTATAAGGAAGAATTTTATTCAATACCCGTGTTTGTTCGTTTCAAAAATAAGTGGGCTATTAGAAAATATAATAAAGTAACTGATGGTACATTACAAGCGTATTTTTATAATCAAATTCGCGAAGCAAAATATTTTAGATCTTTGATAACAGATTATGAAATTAATTATACAATTTTACTTCAATATCCTCCTAGTATTAGAATGGCTTTATCTGCAGTTAATCTATCAAATACGAGTATTGTAGCTCAGACATTGATGCAATTGGATAGTACCTATAATTACAATAAAGAAAGAGAGCAAAATAGAAATAATAAAATAAATAATAATGGTAATAATAGTCAAAGTAATCATAATAGTCACAATAACGTGAAAAGTATAAGTGCTATTCAAGTTCATGAACAGTGTAATTTGGGAAGAAATCGTTCATTTCAAAGAAAGTCCAACAATAGTAATAGGAATATTCAGTCTTCTCAATCATGTATATGCTCTCAATATCCCATGAGCAATTTACATTGTCAGGCAGTTCAAGGTCAATGTCCTAATCCATATAACAGTGAAAGTTATCATGCATGTACTAGACGAGGTTGGTTCTTTCCAGATACTCGGTTTCCTCCCCCCGTCATTATAAATACTGAGTCTATTAAGGCTAATCAGAATGTGTCACCCAATACTCAAAATCAACAAATTAATCAGGTTAATAAACAGAATCATTTAAACTCAATATGGACGCGATAAAAAGGGGTCCATTATCGCGTCCTAATGGGTTTGATTTTGTAGAGGACCTTATTGATAACTCTGGGGAAGGGGAACAGTTGGTAAATAAAGATCATAAGAGAAAGGAGTTGTCACAAGTCAAGGTATTGTTAGGTGGTATCAGTACGTGGGCCTTAGCTGATGGAGGTAGTCAGGTGACGGCAGTTTCCGAGGATTTTTATAAACGAATAGCAATTAATCAGGATATTCATGAGTTACCGGTTACTTATGTAAGACTTTCGATGGCTGTAAAAACTAAGACTGCAAAAGTTAGACGTCAAATCACTGGAACAATGATCATTAATGATTTAACTTTCAACCCTACTTTTCTGGTACTCCCAGATCTAGCACATGATATTATACTGGGGGATGATTTCTTGGATGAAAATAATGCTACTATTCGCTATAAAGATAAAACAATCGAATTACGGGATAAAATTCTTGATAGAAGTCAAGTGCTGTTCGGCGTGCAGGACACGGGTGGTGATGGGACTCGCGCCGGTGGTTGGGCTGATGGACTTTATTCACTACAAATAGATGAAATGTTGCAATTCGAAGTAAATAACCTAGAGAAATTTAATAATGAGAATAATAATGATCCAGTTAATGTAAATCGTTTGGTAAATCATGAAGATTATCGTAGATCTAGCCAAGATGGTAATGATATGGTCGGTGACAGCAATAAAAAAGGAAATAGAACGGAATGTCTTGAAGTGGGGGATGTATCTAGAAATGATAAGAATGAAAACAGTTACAATACAAATATTTGCTTAATTGAGAATGAAGATGTTGAAAACGGTCAGCCCGACTTGGGTAAAAGTGAGCTTCCATCATTTTCTCGATCGCTGCATGACCTCGCGAATAAGCTAATAGGGCTTGATGACTATCAAATTAATAAATTGATTAATTTAATTAAAAATTATAGTCCACTATTTTCAGATAAACCTGGTTGTACGAATATTTATCAGCATAGGATCAGACCTATTAGTGCTAAAAGCTTTGTAAAAAGATCATATCCTATACCCTTTGCAATTAGGGAGGCAGTTAGAAAAGAAATCCAACATATGTTAGAACAAAATATTATTGAACGCTCTATAAGTCCATATTGTAACCCACTACGAGTAGTAACAAAAAAGAATGGAGCTATAAGGCTTTGCCTTGATGCTCGTTTTTTAAATGAAATAATTGAAAATGACAACAAATGTCCACCTGCAATTCAAGAAATAATTCAGGACTCGTTAGGTAGAGAGTTTATGACTACATTGGATCTTACGCATGGATACTGGCAAGTGCCATTACATCCAGAATCACGACCTCTAACTGCTTTCTTATTTGAGGGAACTTTATATCAATTTTGTCGCATTCCTTTTGGTTTAAAAACGGCTGGAAGTGGGTTTATTCGAGCTTTAAGTCTTGCTATTGGACCTAATATGTATAAATTTTTGAGGTGCTACGTGGATGACATGTTTATCGGATCTGATTCTTTTAATGAGCACCTGATGCATCTAGAAGAAGTATTTAAATGTTTGTCAAGTCATAATTTTACGTTAAGATTAGATAAAGCGTTATTTTGTCGTAAAGAAGTTCCATTTTTAGGATTCATTGTTAGTAAAAGGGGCATTCGGCCTGAACCAACTCGATTACGAGTAATCAGAGATTTTGAACAACCAAAAAATAAGGAGCAATTGCAAAGTTTTTTGGGCGTGTGTAATTATTATAGGCAGTTCACTGCTCGTTATGCTAATTATATTGAACCATTTAGAGAATTATTATAAAAGAGAAGTTCGTGGAATTGGACTGATCAACATGCTAAAGCATATGATGATCTGAAGAATAACTTTTGTAGTGTTACACAATTGTATTTTTATGATCCAAGTAAAAAATTAATAGTGCAGACAGATGCATCAGATGCTGGTATTAGTGCCATTCTATATCAACTTTTGGATACAGGTCCTGCTATAATATCTATGGTTAGTCGTTGTTTAATAACAGCTGAGATTAATTACACAACTACTGAAAAGGAGCTTTTGGCTATTGTTTATGGGTTAGATAAATTTAGAGTATATCTTATTGGGCGGAAGTTTACTGTTATGACTGATCATAAGGCATTAACGTTTCTTCATACCACGCCATTTCATACAGCTCGGTTGAGTCGATGGAGTTTGATGTTACAAGAATATGATTTCGACATAGAATACTGTAAAGGTAGAGATAATATCGTGGCCGATTTTCTGAGTAGAAACCCGGACGCAAAGTTCGTTATTAACCAACCTCGAGAACTAGTTATTTCCTCGTTGATGAAAGTAAATAAAATATCTGATGAATATGTCGATGATGTGTTAATAATGATTAGTTTATTAGAGCTAGATCCGCAATTTAAAAGAGTATTAAAAAACCTAAGTCATACGCAAGCTGATGATAATGATCTTGTAAAATTTGTAGAGTCTCAACGTTCAAATGAGCGTATACAGCAACATAATAATCTTTGGTTCTATCGTCCCACCAATGACAACCATTGGTGTTTACTAATTCCAGCAGCTCTTGAAGAAATTGTTATCAATCATGAACATTCACGTATGGGTCACCCCGGAATGTATAAAACATTGTGTCACCTTCGTCGTTATTTTTATTGGAAGACCATGGTAAAAGACGTAAAAAGGGTAGTTAGTCAATGTGATCTATGCCAAAGAACAAGATATTCCACACAGCCCACCGAGGGTCCATATCAGCTTGTCAGATCAGACAGACTAGGAGATCTGGTTACGGTCGATTTTTATGGCCCCCTGCCAAAGTCAATTGGTGGAGTACAATACGTCTTGGTGGTATTAGATGCTTTCTCTAAGCTTGTCGCGCTTTACCCTATGAAAAAGGCAACTGCTAGAGCAACCTTGAATGTTATTCTTAATAAATATATACGTAAACATGGAAAACCAAGTAGGATTTTATCAGATAACGGTACTCAGTTTACCTCTCACTTGTGGAGAGATGGCCTTGAGCAGCAAAACATTCGTGTAATATATTCCTCAATCAGGCATCCGCAGTCCAATCCAACTGAAAAGGTGATGCGAGAATTGGGAAGGTTTTTTAGAACATACTGTAATGACCAACATACCCGTTGGGCAAAACATATTAAAATGATCGAGACATTCTTGAATTATACTGTTCACTGTAGTACACAACAGATACCTTACGAGTTACATTACCGTAGAAATGTTCAGGATAAAATCCGACAATTGCTTTCATATCCAGAGTCGTTACCTCTCGATAGGGATCTTCAGTTGCATCATGCAAAAGAAGAGTTGTTTAAAAGTTTTGAGCAAAGAAAGAAAAACCAGAAATCAAAGAGTCGTATTAACATAGAAGTCAGTGATAAAATTCTTCTAAGAGTGCCACATCTATCTAGTAATACCGACCGGGTAACGCATAAATTCTTCCACTTATTTGAGGGTCCTTATTTGGTCAATCAAAAGCATGGTCCAAACGCCTACACCCTTAAAGCCTGTGATAATGATCGTATTATTGGAACATATAGTAGAACAAGTCTAAGAAAGTACTGTCAATGATTTAATTATTATAATTGTAACTGCTAACTTGTCATTTTGCTGTTTCGAGCCTGATACGCTTCAATTCAGTATTAATGTAGTCATCTGAATTATATAAAGTATGTGAAGAATGATATTAATGTGTGTTAATGTATAATGATAATAATGTATGATGTACGAGTGTTTAATAGGACATGAATATGATTGTTCACATGAGGACTAATGAATGTAACTTCGATATTATATTACCAAGATGTTTTTAATGAATCTAAGAGTGATTATCATTAAATTATTACTGCTATAATGAGATAAACGATTAAGTATACCATTATGAAAGATTTGCGTTAATGATTATTATTATTATTATTATATGATGGAGTATGATGAGTGTGAAAGGAGGAAAATATTTATATGAGTAGCGCAATGATGATGTGCCAGATAATACTATGTAACTAAGTTTTGACTACTGATGTATTTAATTATGTCGACTCTCACCTGCTAGGTGATAAAAATGTTAATCATTTAAATAATTATATCAGCATGTAAAGACACGCTAACATGATACCAGATTGTCAACATAATGAACATATTAATTTGTTATACCGTTCCTGCCGACTGGTGAAGATGGAGGATTCATTTGACTTCGCCAACACTCAGTCAAAGGGGGATGGATGTGAGGTGTCTAAGGTCCATGACCTATTTAAATTAAGCGCCCTGACTACTAGGGGGCAATACCGCCGATTTAATTAGAGTAGGGTGACACCGCTTGGTCATCTCGAACCCAAGCGGCGTCCCCTCGCTCTCTTGGCTTCCTGCTGCCGCACTGGACACACGCTTGTTGTCACCAACTTCATACACGGCACCGTCTTGCCCATCCAGACATCGGAGCAAATACTTCTCTACATAAAGAGCATCATACCCAGAGCTACATCAGGGCCAGGTCTCCACCAGTCGATCAGGACGGTAACAAAAATTAATTATTCTACAAGAGCAAAGTTCGCTCCAAAAAGAGCTATTTATATACATCACTTGCAGTATTGCTCGCAACTGGTCAATTACAAAGTATATATATATTTTTGTTAATAAACCTGCCTCTCAGATCATAATTCTTGTATTCATTATTAACTAAAATCATCTATTCTTTATTATTCTTTACTTTGTTCACCGGGTTTCTTTAAAACATTACACGATCTAACGTTAAAACATGTTTTTGTTCATAAGAACATAATTGGCAACATTATAATGAAAATTAGACGATTAGAACATAAAAAAAAATCCTTAAAATGCATTTTCTATAATAAAAACATAAGTTGAAACGTTAGAACACATAACATAACATTAGAACATATTTTTGTTTATTGGAACATAAATGAATTCATTAGAATACATATTCGACTATTCAAACATGAATACAATCGTTAGAACGCATTCCCTATTGTCAAAACATCAATTGGAACAGTAGAACTCATATTTAACACTTCAAACATGAATAAGTTTGTTTGAACATACTTTGAATCATTAAAACATGAGTTGGAATGTTGGAACACACGAGCTAATGTTAAAACATATTCTTGTTCATAAGAACATAATTTGCAACATTATAATGCATATTAAAACATTAGACCATAAAAAAAATCCGTAGAATCCATTTTCTATAATTAAAACATAAGTTAAAACGTTAGAACACACAATATAATGTTGGAACATATTTTTGTTTGTTGGAACATAAATAAAATCGTTAGAACATATGTTTAATCATTCAAACATGAGTTAGAACGATTGATTGCATGATTCAACGTTAAATCATTTTGACGAACATTAAAACATAAATAAGATCTTTCAAACATATGTGTTATGGTCAAAATATATGTGTGAACTTCAAAACACATAATTTATTATTGAATCATAAGTTAAATCGTTGATATACATATAAAAACTTTCTTTTTTATCATGATAACGTGATGCATTCATCACAAAATAAGTAAAAATCTTAATTAATTCTTAGTAAAATTACTAATTATTAATTTAGAAATTTTGATAATTAAATTATCAATTACTTTAGTATTTAGTAATTCAGCAAAAAAAAAAATACAAATTTCTCCTATAATTTGTAATTTCACCAAAAATATTATCAATTACAAAAGTAATTTGTAATTTGATATATAAAATTACAAATTACTTCGTTCATTTGTAATTGGATTTAAGAAATTACAAATTACTTTATTAATTTGTAATTGGATCTGAGAAATTACAAATTACTCTATTAATTTGTAATTGGATCCATCAAATTACAAATTACTTTATCAATTGATAATTCTAAAAATGAAATTATCAATTAACACTGTAAGTGATAATTTTATTTTCGATATTAATGATTACTTAGTAATTGATATTTTTATTTCCTAAATTATCCATTTCCCAGTAATTGAGTAATGTGTAATTGAAAATACTTCCTTTGACGAACCTTGCTATGTGGTAGGATGTGTTTCAACCATTCTGTGTGATGGCTCTTGAGTAGTCCTATACCATCAAAAAATTGCTATTATTAAATAACGAATACATTTTTTCGAAAATTCGTCAATGAGATTCTATTCTGATGAAAGTTTTTCGTTTTTTACACAAATAATGTAATTATTCATTCTTTTATAATTATTATATTTGATTCGATAACGTCTTATTTTTAAATAGCGAACAATTAATCATTATTGAATACATGAAATTTCAAAAACTTATCTTCACACATATTTGGAACTTCTCTACATACAATATTCTTCATTTGATTCTTCACTTAAAGAATGATTGAGTTTTCAGTTGAATCACTTATGCCACTTGAAATTAACTATGAGATCAACATTCGCTTTGTGGATCTACTCCAGCTACTTTCAAACTCCATCCTTCAGCTTTATTAATAGTCATTGCAAAGCGAACTTCAGCTGGTGGAATCATCACTTCAATTACATCTTTTTGCAGTATTTTCACGTAGAGTCTGGTGCCGTTTTTTTTTTTACTCTATTGAGATTATTCTATTGAGATGGCTTTAAATTACGCAACAACATTATCAGTGTACCAATCTTTAGGTAAAGAATATGAAGTGGTATACCAAGTGGGTTAAGTGAATTCACAAACTCCATAGGATCGTGAGCTGTATCTTCTACTTCTATTACCGCATCTACAGATTGATACTTTTCTCTTTTCCTTAATCTTCTTAATCGATGAAACATGCGTCTGCGAATACGACGGAATAGAAAAAAGTACCCGTATAGAAATAATTTTCTGACCAAGCTCTAAAAAAACTCTGACTTTACTTTGAAAAAATAATTTCTTAAAAAATTTCTGAGCTATCTTTGACCATTTCTGGAAAACCCGGGATTACTCTAAAAATTTCTGAAAGAACTCTATTATTATTATGAAAGAAGTCTGACAACTGGAACATTACCAAATTTTTTTTTTCCTTATATGTATCCTGAAGAAAGTCTGAACAATGTCTGACTTTTTCATGAAAAAATTCTGAACTTTATTCAAAAAAAATATAAAAAAGTGTCTGATTTTTATTTGAGTTTTCTAGGAAAAAATTAGGAACATTGTAGAATTTTGCGATTAACATTCTGACAAAATTGTAAAAATCAGAATCTAATATATCTGATATTTTTCCGAAAAAATTTTTAAAAATTTCTGACAACTTCGGTTATTTTTTTATTTTGCTATGAAACAAATGTCATAATACTTTTTTTATAACTTATTTATCATAATAATGGTTAGCCTACTATTTTATTTTCCAGATTTTTATTATCGGGTGATCCATTCAAGAACGAAGAAGTGTTTAATCAATTAATTAAAACAGTCACGTAGTAATTCGATATACCTCCTATAATCAGCTGTATATAGTTATCTATGTAATATATTATTTAGTCGCACATATGTGACTCAATTACATTACAAAAATGATTCATAACCAGGAAATTCTGGAGCAATCAAATTTTTCTCCATCTTCATATAAGTTTTATTTGCAGTGGTAAACGATACAACGAGGCTATTAAATCCTTGCTGAAACAATCCAATAGGGTCTGTCGAAATACTATCAAAACCCGTAAACATTTTATGAGAATTCATAGGTATATAATTAAGATGTGCTTTCATAATTTGTTCCATTGTATTAAAATTTAAAATGAAAAAATTCAAATTATCAGTGCTCTCCAGCGGTCTCAATGCGAATCGATCGGTCTACACGATTACTTTCCCAGCAGTTAAAAGAATAAGATTGAGCTAGTTTACCATTTTTCCCGGTTTTTTGATTCTGCAAAATTAAAATAGCTGAGCCGATGTTACTAAAAACCTAATCAGTTCTAATTTACGTCATTATGCATCGAATACAATTTGTCCTATGTCGGTGCCATTTTTTGTTCTCGAGATAATCGACCAGAAAAATATCTTCCCACTGAGAAGTTAAAAACGTCAGGCATTTTTTTAGATTTTTTCTAAATAAAGTTCAGAATTTTTTCATGAGAAAGTCAGACATTTTTCAGACTTTCTTCAGGATACATATAAGGGGAAAAAAAATTTTGAAATGTGCCAATTGTCAGACTTCTTTCATAGTAATAACAAAGTTTTTTCAGAGTTAAGTCAGAGTTTTTCTAGAGCTTTGCTATAAAATTATTTCCATACGGATAGCCATCATAACGTTTACGTTTCCAAATTTCGGTTAAAAATTATTCTTTTTAACGAATTAAATAACGATATCGATAAATAACCAATTCTTCATTTTAACTTTTACTCTTTTTTTCTGAAGCCAGTCGCTAGAATAAAAGTTATATAACTACCCAGAAAAAATAGATTATGTATAATCATGCTTCGTTATGCATGATCGGATATAATAAGACATAATTTCATGTACAAAGGAAATAAACATGGAGTGTTGGATACATATCGTTGCATCGTATACAACAAAAAGTAGAGTTATGCCTAAATCTATCAAATGTTTTAAAGAAGTATACCTTTTTATATGTATTGCAAAAAGTTATTTGCAATCACTTTAAGTATGATATCTCCAAATGCCAGAACTTGCTATGAAATTTGGAATGTTTTTTAGTTTTTTCATGTGCAAGGATAGTTCGAAATTTTTAATTTCAGAAAGCGATTCAATTGTAGAAACTTCTGTAAACAATATGGACTTCATACAAAGTTTCGATATCTAGAGTAGCAGTAGATACTCGGCGCCAAGTGCACATTCACCGTTTTTCTCTCTCCCTTCTCACTGGCGCTTTCTTCTCCTTATTAGTGCCAAGGCTACCCCTACTCTATACACAAAAAATATTGTGTGACATCATGAGCGCATCTTCATGATAGAAATAGTTTCTAATCACCCTCAGAACAATTCCTAAAATTTATGACCATTTGAGATTTTCATGATTTCTGCATGATAGTTCTTGGACTAATAGCGCATCTGACGTCGTTGGTTCACACTATCATCTGCTTAAGATTCAATATTATAAAATTTTTTAGTATCCTATTATAAGCTACAGCAATCTACGCAATCTGTATGAAGAGATTTTTTTTTCAAGTTTTGTATGAAACATCAAACGTTGTTGAATATTATAGACACTGCGGTATTCATTAGAAGGCTTCAACAAACTACGCGGTAGACTCTGAAAAGCGATTTTCAAAATTTTTGAATAAAACGTAAAAAATTGAACAATAGTAGAATATTATAGTATTCAATGAGACGCTACAGCAAACTACGCACTGGACTCTTGAAAGTTCTTTTATAAATTAACTAGTAAATTCCCGCAACTTCGTCTGCGTAATGTAGGGGCGAAGGGAGTAAAGTGGAGTACTACAAAAAAAAGTTAATCAACAGATTAACCATTAGATCAACAAATTTTGATAATTTGGAATGTACTAATAAATTGGAAAATTGACTGCATAAATCCCGTGTTTAATTATTTATAACAAATCTGATTGAATGAAACGGAAAGAACAGGTCTTCATTCAGTTTACACGATCGAACTTAAATCCACTCGAGGAGAACATTTCCTGTTGAGAGAACTAAAATTTATTGCATAGCCCTCGTTTTTCATGCTTCATAACGAATTTAATTTTATAAACAAAAAAAGTAAACTTTTCTACATTTCACGCAGTAAGTTACTTTGTGATTGTAAAATTATGCATTGGAAAAACTTGAATATGTTAAATAGGTACGGTTTTTAATCGTTTATAACAAATTCAATTATTACAAATAAAAGGAATCAGCTTCTATACATTCCACATGGTTTGTAACTTTATTTCAGTAAAATAAAAAGTTACGAGTCGAAAAAATTGAAAAGATCCCATTTTTCAATGGTCACAACAAATTCAATTGTTAGAAACAACAAGAAAAGATTTCTAGACATTCTACATAGTTTGTAACTTTATTCGAGTAAAAGAAAAAAACACGTTGGAAAAACTTAAATATGTTGAATAGATCCTGTTTTCTATTATTCATAACAAATTGAATTGTCATAAACAATTAACGTGAACAAAAAGTAGCCCTCAACCTTCCCAATGGCACCCTCTACGTGTCTCCAAAGTTTGATTGCGATCGGTACAGCAGTTCTGGAAATTACCCCAGACAGACAAACAGACACCAGAAATTTATATAGTCGTACTAGCAGATTCCCGTGACTTTGTACGCGTAATGAGCATAATACTTCATATAATGATAAACTAGTCTGAACAGTTTTTGAACAGTACGTTTGTAGTGCGAAGAATGAGCCACTCCTAGATACCAATTGTAGTGTCATAAAATTGACACATCAACAAAAAAGATTCGAATTCGACCGTAAGTTTGATTATTTGCTCCTTAATATCATGACTCATAACGTAGGTTATTTCCATATCGCTTCTAACGAATTCAGTATTCCTCAACATAGAGGAAGTTTTTTATACGTTCTCCCTCGTGAGTGACTTTATTCAACTAAAAGAAAAAATTACACGTTGGAAAGACTCAAGTATGTTGAGTGAATCTGATTTGACGTTGTTTATGATATAATCAATTGTTTTAAAAAAAAAAAAATGAGTTCCTATGTATTTAACATGATTTAGAACTTTATTTTACCGAAATAAAAAATTACACTGGACAGACAGACACTAGAATTTTATGTAGTAATGTGGATAGATTATAGCAAACTACATCTTCCGTTTCTAACGAATTTTTTTTTTGATTTCCCATAAAATTACGTATATGTGGTTGTAATAGATAAATGTGGATAAAACATTAAATTTTGGTCATAAGGTCATCTTGCTACGTATCTTATTTTTTTCTACAAAAATATAACTAAATGTATTCAAATGAATAGAATGAAGCATAAAAATGAATATATTCCTCAAATATTATTTTGTGACTCAATTCCAATTCTTTTTATTATGTTTCAACTGAAAATTACCAATCAATTCTTATCAGTAAATATAACAGGGTGTTCAAATAAACGATCCGGAGATTACTTTCTAAGTTTTATAGAATGGTGCAGAGGATAAAGTGCAAGACTGAGACTACAGAGGGTCCAAGATCGAGAGTACATCAGTAAAACAACGTCAATTGAGATAGTCATTTTCAGCGAGTGTAATAGTACAGTAACATACTTCCATTAATATTCCGTTAAGAAGAGACTACTTTTTGCTCATGTAAATTGTTCATAATAATTGCATTCATTATAAACAATTGAAAATATGATCTATGCAATGTGTTCGCTCGCTTTCAGCGAGTATTTCTTTCTCTCGCTCAAACGAAATTACCAATCATTTACCATGAATAATCACAGACTCTTTTTGTTTGTAATAATTGTATTTGTTATAAAGAACTTATAGAAAAATCTGTGAAATACATTTAAGTTCTTTCAACTATATCTTTTTTCTTCCACTAGAAACGAGTTACTAACTATGTATCATGAATGGAAACTGTCTTTTTCTTTATAACAATTTAATTTGCTATAAATAATCAATAACGGGATCTATGTTACTAATCCGACTTTTTCCAACGGAGAATTGTTTTTTTTACTAAAACTAACCATGGAACATAAATAAAAACGAACTCTTTTTGTTTATAAAATTTGAATGGCGCTGAAGGATCAGAAAACAAATCTTATGATGGAAGTCGAATCGTTTTCCTCCTTCATTGATTCTTACGAATTCATCATATTTTTTTTATATTATCACAAGGCAATACGGCTTTAGAATTGTAAGTCACAGGAATCAGCTAGTAAACAATAAAAAACGATATTTATGCCATATATTTGATTGTCACTAACGAGTATTGTTTTCATTTTCTTAAAATAAGCTACTAACCATGTAACATGAATGATCGCGGACTTTTTTTCTATTATAATATAATTTGTGATAAATAATAAAAAACGATCTATTTTATATATTTCAGTTGGAAAAAATAGAATCTAACTCTTTTTGTTTATAACAATAAAATCGATGTAAAAGAGCAGAAATTGTGTGTAACTTCAAAATTCAAATCTTCTTCTTTCATCACATTCACGAATTTATGTTTTTTATCGATTACTATCCCGAAGCAATGCGTCTCTAAATGGGCTTATTGAAAGAATTAAATTACTGTTTCGAACATTTTCGATCAATCCATTATTATGCAACCACACATTACGCGAATAAAATCAGGAAAATTAGCTAGTTTTTAAATCAATTAATTTTAAGAGAACGACATACTCAATCAAACTATTAATTAAAATGTTGATTATTGTTATTAAAATAAGTTTACTTGACTGCTACCTACTTCAATAACATAATTATTGAACAGTGAATGAATAAATAAGAAAAAGTATGGGTTACACGTGGAAAGACGTATTTTTACGTGCTTTGAGCTCAGTTGTCCCGGGTTCAATCGGGACATTTTACTTCCTTCTCCAAAAATAAAGCGTTAGTCATTTTTTTTTTTTTTTTTCGAAAAAAAAACAAGCATCATAGAGATGCTAATTACTCAAATGTTCAATTACTTTCAGAAATAACTTGGTGGCAAATGACTAAGAAAATTATAACCAAAGTTACATATATTTAACAGGTATAAAGGAATATTTATTCAAAGACTTTATACACACGCTTAATGACCGATTATCAAGCTTTTGGATTCACCGCTAGAATTGTAGATTTTCAGAACGGTTGGTAAACTAGAAGTCAGTTTTATCGGTTTATAAAAGATAAGGATGTCGATTTATCCTACCTTAAAATGGCATCGGTTAACGAGTTTATTTATCAGTTGATTATTTAAACAATCGACATACAGCAAACAAATAATTTTCTACGGTCATGTAGTTGAACAGAATTCAAATCTTTAGTTGCAAAATGGTGGATAAACAATAAAAATCGTGAGCAATATCTTATGAACAATATAACAACGAGTATTTACAGGTAATCAACAATGAACGATTTTTATATGCGATAAGAAAATCTTCAGGTAATGAGATTACTTGCGGTCTTTTGCGACCTCAAGTCAATCAATTGACACGGTCAACACATTTCGCATATCAGTAAAATAAAAAAATCGCGGAGACGAAAAGGTAGAATACTCAGGCTCTGCATTTTTTTGACATATACATGACTACATCAGACTTAACAGTTTGAAATACTCAAGTTTTGTGAGCTAACTCTCATAAAGTATAGTAAACACGGTTGATTAATTGCATTGAAGATAATTCTTTTTTTAATGATGGATTTTCATCATCAAAAACGAGAATAGACCGACTAAAGCAAGAATTGTCTTGAAATAAATCGGAGATAAATAGAACGTTAGAAAGATTTATGACAGAGACGAGGTGATATCCGCGACTTTATCTGCATGATGTTCATAACATGTCACGATATAATCGATTAATAGAAGAAGCAGAGTTCGGCATTAATATCTTTTTTTTGTAGTATTAAAGGACAAAATTATCAATTACTTTTTTAATGGATAATTTAGAAAGAAAAATATCAATTACTGAATAATCATTCATATCGAAAGTTAAAGTATTAATTACAGTGTTGATTGATAATTTTATTTTTTAAATTATTTTAAAAAAGTACTCTGTAGTCTGACGGGTCCAATTACAAATTAATAGAGTAATTTGTCGTTTCTCAGATTTGATAACAAATGAATGAAGTAATTTGTAATTTTACATATTAAATTACAAATTACTTCTGCAATTGATAATGTAATTATTATAATTTCTAAATTAATAATTAGTAATTTTACTAAGGATCAATTAAGATTTTTATTAATTTGTGATAGATAAATCACGTTATCTTGATAAAAGCAGAATAATCTATTTATTCGTATATGGACGATTCACCTTATGGTTTAATAATAAATTACGTGTTTTAAAGTTCACTCATATATTTTGACCATAAAAAATATGTTTAAAAGATCTTATTTATGTTTTCATGGTCGTCAAGATAATTTAACGTTGAATCACACTATCGTTCTAAGTTATATTTGGAAGATTAAACACATGGTCTAACGATTAAATTTATGTCCTAATGTTTCAATATGCATTATAATATTGCCAATTATGTTTTCATGAACGAAAGTCGTGTGTTCCAACGTTACAACTCATGTTCTAATGATCAAAAGTATGTTCCAACAAACTTATTCATGTTTAAACCCTGCTCAAACATTCCCATTGGAAAAGGTTAAAACCTATAGGCTTTTTTAGAATTTGAATAAGAAACACCATATTTAAATCGAAAAAGTTAAGACATTTCTATCACCCGAAAAAAGTTTAAGAGAATTATACGAATCTGAATAGGTACAAAAATAGTGATCGAAAAACCTATAGGATTTAGAACTTTCCCTAATGACACAACTGAATAGGATTATAATAATTCTAAAAGGTAGTCAGTGATTTTATAGGAAACAAAGAATTTCTATACGAAATGAAATAAGATATTTGAATAGGAAACAGTAATTAAATGAAAAAATATGACTTCAAGATTATTATCATTAATTGATAAGTCTCAATAGGATTCTTCATTATTAAAAAGGTTACACTTCCCTAACAGCCAGCATGATATGAATAGACCTTAATAGGATAATACGACTTACAAGGGGACCTCGTGAGGTGTCCCTCACCGCTTCAGTTGCGACTTTGCAGTAATCGTCGACATAAAAAATGATGAGATACGTATTTTTTTTTTTTTTTGGTTAACAAGTCTTTTACCCTCCTCGGGTAAAAACCTCCGAAACAGGCCAAAATAATCTAAGCTCACTAAAAACGTAACCCTATACAATTCAAATATCTTGAAAACTAAAAGTCCGTCAGTCAAAATTTTAAAATTATTAATTCTTCTTCTCCATCCTCCTTTTCCATTGGGAAGAATCCAGAAATGAAATCAAAATCCGTAAGAGTTGGAAATGCCAAAAATCTGGGAAGTTATATCAAGGGAGATCCAAACAAATTTTCAAAATTACTGCAGCATCAAAGTAATGAAAAATTGTTTTAATTGAATGTAAATTTCTCTCATTTTTATTGAATAGTCTCACTTCTTAGAGTATATTTCTCCAAAATAATAACCGACTACGCATCCCATTTATGAAATCAGACTCTTAAAATCTCAATAATAATAATCACAAATGATTCACCTTGCAAGGAATTTTCAAAAATAAGTTCAATAGCCTCTGCTCACTGTGCAAACAAAATTATTAAAAATTGGGCTCACAGTTACGCATACTATCCGAACAAGTAGAATACCATGGACATCTAGTACCTCACTTTGCTTCATCTTGGCTAATCAATAAAGAAAACGATTCTGGCACAATGACTCTAACCGTGTATATCCCAAAAGAGTCAAAATAATTAATGATCATTATAGAGAGCGAGTCTACTCATATGAACAACTCTCAAACGACCATTAGGAATTTTCTGAATTCTAAAAACAATATCATTTAATTTATTTTTAATAATATATGGACCTTCCCAATCTGATTGAAGCTTAGGACGTTTCCTTTTAACTCTTTTAGGGAAATAAAACCAAACCTTTTGACCTACGTCAAAAGAAAAAATATTAGATTTTAAATCATAAGTAGATTTAAGTTTGCCTGATATATTTTTCAAATTACAACGCACATAACCATAAGTAAATTTTAATTTTTCTCGAAGATCAAAAACATATTCACGTGTAGAATTATTTTCAGAAATGTTTTCTGAAGGAGAAATTCCACGAAGAAAATCTAAAGATAACCTTAATTCACGACCTAACATTAACAATGGTGGAGAAAATTCTGTAGTCTCATGTCTAGAAGAACGATAGGCTAACAAAAATAGAGAAATCCAACGATCCCAATCTTTTTGATTTTTATTAATAAATTTTGATAAATATTGAAGAATAGTCCTATGCAACCTTTCAACTGAACCATTAGATTGAGGATAAAGAGGTGCAGTTCTAGGCTTTTTGATTCCAAAAAGATTCATAACCTCTT
Organism: Chelonus formosanus; assembly: GCA_028641665.1. Taxonomy (NCBI): domain Eukaryota; kingdom Metazoa; phylum Arthropoda; class Insecta; order Hymenoptera; family Braconidae; genus Chelonus; species Chelonus formosanus. The sequence goes on from CM054002.1 coordinate 14,157,753, forward strand.
TGGAGATTTCTGATTCAAATTCTCTACCTGGATCAGAATGAATTTCTTAACGAACACCATATCTACAAAATATTTGAGAAACTAGAGCTCCAGCAATAGTAGAAGCTTGATAATTAGAAAAAGGAATAGCTTCAGGCCATCTGATAGAATAATTAGTAACAACTGAAAGAGATTTATTTCCAGAAGAAGTTTTAGTAAGAGGACCAAGAATATCGACTGCAACTTTTCCAAAAGGAGAACCAACATTATAAATTTGAAGAGAACCACATGATTTCTTATGAGAATCTTTTTTAGCAAAACAAACTTTACACTTCTTACACCAAATATCAATATCTTGTTCAAGAGTAGACCAGAAAAATCTTTGACAAATTTTAGAAATTGTCTTAATAATACCAAAATGTCCTCCAGAAGGAGAATTATGAGCTTCAGAAATTATTTCATTAACTTTAGCTCGAGGAACAACAACCTGAAAAAACAATATAAGAAAGATTAGGAGCTTCTCAACGTTTAACTAAAATGCCATTTTTCAATTCTAAAGAATTCCAATAAAGTAAATAAAGTTTGAAAGTTGAATCTAAATGAGAAACATCACTAAATTCAGGAATTTTATTTTCCTTTTTTAATTTAATTATTAAATTTGAAATACTGTCGTCATTTAGAAATTTAATCCAATCTGAATTATTATTAATTTCACAGATAGTACGGAAAATGTTTTTATCAAAGAAACATTCTTCATTAGCATCCATTTTCAGACATTTCTTACAGTCACATGGACGCCAAAGTAAAGCATCAGCATTACCATAACTTTGATCTGGTCAATGCTAAACCTCAAAATCATATTGGAACAAAATTTCTAACCAATGAGCAACTTGATCTTTAGAATTCTTAAAAGAAAGTAACCAACTAAGAGAAGCATGATCAGTTCTGATCGTAAACCGTTTACCGAGAAGAAAATGACGAAAATGTTCAACCGAAATAACAACAGCTAACAGTTCTTTTCTAGTAACACAATAATTCCATTTACGACTGTTTAAAGTTTTACTAAAATATGCAATAACTTTTTCTTGATACATAATTTCACCATTTTCATTAATTGGAATTTTTTGTGATAACACAGCTCCTATTCCAACATTAGAAGCATCAGTATCAAGAATAGATGGATAATTAGGATCAGGATAACCTAAAATAGGTGTAGTAGTTAAAATTTGTTTCAATTTTTAAAAAAATTGAAGAGCAATATCATCCCAAATAAAATCTCTTTTCTCTTCACTGATTAAAAAAAGAGGTTTTGCTAAGGTAGCAAAATCTTTGATAAATTTCCTATAATATGAGCAAAGTCCAAGAAAACTTCTAAGTTCAGTTTATTTTTGCGGAATAGGCCAATTAATAACGGTAGAAATCTTTTCAGGACAACTTTTTAATCCTTCACTAGAAACAATATGACCTAAAAAGACAACCTCTTTTTGGAAAAATATACATTTTTGAGCATTGATTTTAAGTCCTGATTGTAAAAGTCTTTCAGAAACATTTTGAAGATGAATAAAATGTTCATCAAGACTCTTACTGAAAATAATAATATCATCTGAATATACTAAACAAATTTTGCCGATGAGACCTTGTGAATCTATGTTCATAAGTTTTACAAAAGTGGCAGGAGCATTACATATACCAAAAGGAGGAACTTTGAACTGCCAAAGTTCACTTTCAATACAAAAAGCTGTCTTCTCACGATCTTCAGGAGCAACTTCAACTTGCCAATAACCACTTCTTAAATCAATGGTCGAAAACTATTGAGCACCAAGAACTATATTAAAAATATCTTCTCGATGAGGAATTGGAGTGGAATCTTTAACTGTAATATCATTTAATTTGCGATAATCAACTCAAAATCTAATTTTACAAGCTTTTTTAAGAACGAGTACAACAGGAGAAGCCCATGGACCATAACAAGGTTTAATTGCATCCTGTTGTTCCATTTCTTCCATAACAGTATCAACTTTTTCCCTATAATGCAAAGGAATACGACGTGGACCTTGTTTAATAGGAAGAGCATTTCCAACATTAATCTTATGTTGTAAAATTTTACACTTCCCAATATCAAAAAAATTTTTTGAACAAATATTTATATTTTTTAAGAGTAATGTTTTAAAACGTAAAACATTTTTCTCATTTAATAACTTCGAAGATCTTTGAAACAAATGTAAAACAAATTCGGGAAGAACATTTAAATCGAGAGAAACCTTATTAATTGAAACAATTTTGTTATTAGAAAGAAATTTTTTATGAAGAATATACTTAATCTCACCAAACAAACCTGATTTAACTAAGAAATCTATTCCCAAAATACATTCTTCGTGAATTTGAGCAAAGAAAACCTCTTAACTCATTCTGATACTTGAAATTTTAGTTTCCACAATCTCAAGAAAATCAAAATTAAATTTATCACCAGAAACTATAAAAATAGGAAGAGAAGAATTATTTGCTCTGAATGAGTTTTTATTAATGAGAGAAGAATTAACAACAGTAATATCAGCAGCAGTATCGACTAACATGTCACATTTTTTACCATTAATTTCACCTTTAAGTATCAGTAAAGGTTCAAATGAAGAATCTGAATCTTAAAGAATCTTCGAAGAGCTAACTAAATGATGACTTAATTCTGACAAAATTTTTTTTTTTGGAAAAATTCTCATTTGAAGAATTGTTGTTATTCTGATAATTATTCGTTAAACTAGCTTGAACAGCTCGAAGAACTTTACAATTATTTCTTGAATGACCTTTCTGTCCATAAACCCAACACTGAAAACCTTGAGAAGAATTTCCATTATCAAATGTCCTGAAATTCTTTTTAGAGAAATTAAAATTATTATTTTTGAAATTTCATTTATTATTTTTAAAATTATTATTATCAAATTCTCTATTAAAATTCGAAGTTTTATCATTTTTATGATCATTATTTTTATCAAGTTGATCATTTTTATTAATTTCTTGATTTCCAAAACATAACTTATCAATCGACTCTAATTCAACTGCCTGTTAAGTTGCCGATTGAAGAAATTCTGACCTTTCTGACCGTATAGAATATTGTAACATCATATTATGCAATGCCGCAATGAATTGCAATCCAGCCATTCGCTCTCTTTGCTCGCCAGAAACTCCAGGATACGCATATTTGACTAATTTATTTAAATCATTGCAAAAATCCGTCAAGCTTTCGTATTCATTTTGTTTCCTAGCTTGGAAACGACTGAAGTAAGCTCTGGGAAATTGAGCTTCACCAAAACGATTTTCTAACGATTTTGGCAAAATGGAAAAATTTCTCAAATCTTCTAAACTCAAATTTTATAAAATTTCCTGAGCCTTGTCCTTCAAACAGGACACTAAAATTAAAGCTTTAACTTCATCCGACCAATTATATAAACGACTGATGGTCTCAAATTGACGTGAGTAACTCTCCCACGTCTGAGAACCATCATATTTTGCCGGTTTCGCGAAATTCAACGAATTCCCAACCGAAGAAGACGAGACCGATTCAATCAAATTCGTAGGACTGTTTAGATTAAAAATTCCTAAAGAATTATTAGGAATTGATTCAGTATTAATTAAATTATTATTATTACTATTAATGTTACTATTCGAATTATTATTATTATTATTAGTAGTATTAGTATTATCATTATTCTTAGTATTGGAGATAGAAAAGAAAGATCTTATCTCTCCCATAAAATTCTGAAGAGTTCCAATGCCAATAATCCACCATTTGATGATAAAGAATTATCATCATCCACGCAATTTTTAAATCGCGTCCTCCGAGTTTCCCTCCGTGTTTGACGGCGATTTGGTGTTCTTGGAATTTCTCCAAAAACTTTAGAAATCTCACTAATAATAAAACTAATTCACTAATATTAATCTGTGCTAATCTCAGTCACAAACTGGAGATAAACAAACTCTCCCCCCTTGTTGCTATAAACCATCTTATCATCAAGCAATCGTCATTAACTAATAAACTGTCGTTTGTCAATCCATCAATAGATCGACACACACGCATATTTTACAATATATACAATTCTAATCAAAGCTGCTTCACATTAGAAGTGCATTCTGAGAGATCTTTGGCTCCAGAATAAAGGAAAAAAGTAGAGTGTACCGTTCAATCAGTTTTTTCAATAACTCATGGTTTTACTATACAACCAACGATATCAGCTGATAAAAAACTCCTTTCTTTCCTTTTCCTCATATTGATTTTCACCTCTATAAAACGTTTGTTAACAAAAAAAAAAATACGTATCTCATCATTTTTTATGTCGACTATTACAGTAAAGCCGCAACTGAAGCGATGAGGGACACCTTGCGAAGTCCCCTTGTGAGTCGTATTTTCCTTTTGAATTCATTGATTTTCTATGGAAGTTGTACTGATGTTCTTCTTTTGAATAATATAAAACTCTATCATGATATATTGCGATAAATATATAATTTCGAAATTGCATTTTACCTTTAATATTTTTACAAATGAAACAAACTTGATTAATGTTTCAATTATTTTCAATGTTTTACTAAAAAAGATCAGATGAAAGTCATATCTTCATGTTTTAGAGTAGCTTAATTGGCGGCGTACTGGAGTGTGGACCCTAGGATGCCAGGATCGAATTTTATCATCTGCAGGGTTTTTTTGGACAAAGTTTCTAATAAATTCAATTTTAGTTGTATATTCCAACAATTAAGTCGTATAAATGAATAACCTCTAGAGAATAGAAAATTTTACAACAACATTTCTACTAAATAGTATCAAATCCTCTTGGAACGTCGAAAAGAAATTGCCTCTTTCCAATGGGCAAGTTGTTATTTTAGAAGTTCAATTAAATTCACTAAAATCCTATTAAAGAATCGAATAGGATTCAGCGTACCTCAATTGGACAACTGAAAAGGATTCAGAAGATTTCTAGGAGAAAAAGAACTGCTGATAGGATTCAATAGGAAATTGTCGATGCAATTTCCCTATTGAACTTCCTTCTTTTAATTAGATTGTTTAAGCAGGAAAGTGTCACATATGGGTTCTAATGGTGTAATTGATGTTCCAACAATAGGCAATACGTTCTAACGATTGTATTTATACTCGAATAGTCGAATATGTATTCTCATGTTTCAAACTATGTTCTAAGGAACGAGAATATCTTCCAACGTTATATTGTGTTTTTGTATGGTCCTAATAATGTTCTAACAATCGCGAATGTGTTCTAATAAACATATCTATGTTTCATAAACAAAAATACGTTCCAACGTTATGTTAAGTGCTCAAACATTTTATCTTATGTTCTGATAGTTAAATATGTGTTTCAATATTCTTGTTTATGTTCCTATCATAGAAAATGCCTTCTAAGGATTTTTTTCATGTTTGAACAGTAAAACGCGTATTCTAATAGTTTTAATTATGTTCTCACAAACAAGGACATGTCTTAACGTTATATTGTGTGTCCTCATGTTCCTATTAATGTTCCAAGGATAGAGAATGGATTCTAAAGGTTGTTTTCATGTGCTAATGTTTCAATATGCATTATAATGTTGTAAATTATCTTCTAATGAATAAAAATATGTCTTCACGTTGTATCATGTGTTCTAACGTTCCAGCGTAAGTTCTAATGACTAAATATATGTTTTCACAGATTCAGTTATGTTTAAACTGTCGAGTATGGGTTCTAATGTTTTAATTGATGATCCGACAACAAGGAATACGTTCTCTTGATCATTCTTGTGTTTCAATAGTGAAATACGCGTTCCAACGTCCGTTGCTATTTTATAATGCTGAAACATTTTTTCGGTCTAGCCGTTTTTTTTTTTATAACGAAAGAAGCCTAAACTGAGTTACGTAAAGAAGATATTTGATATAAATTCTACTTATCAGATGATTAATATTATTGACAACTGAGCTCAATATAATATGGTTCTCAATAACATCATATGACTCTGAATAATTCTGTATTGTTTATAACAATTTTAATTTATTATAAACAATTAAAAACAGTGTGACTTTATTGATTTATTATGACTATGATTATATTCGATGAATTTTAATAAAATATTGTTATAAATCACTTGATGGCATTAAAAAATTGTATATTGTTTATAACGATAGTAATTTTTTTTTAACAAATATCAGTGCTCTCCAGCAGTCTGAGTGCAACCCGAGAGGACTACATGACCAACTTCCCAGTGAGAAGAATAAAATAGATCTCGCTTTTTATTGTTTATAACAAATGCAATTATGTAAAACAAAAAGAGTACGTTTACGTTTATTTCCAACAATAAGTAACGTTTTTTCAGTCGAGAAAAGATTTTTTGTTAGAATAATTTGAATATATTACATAGATCCCGTTTTCGATTGTTTATAAAAAAAGCAATTGTTAGAAATGGATAGAGTATGTTTCTATTTATTCGACATGGTCAAATACTTTATTTCAGTTAAGAATAAAAGATAAACTTACACAGCTTGAATAGAATCCGTTTCGAATTGTTCATTACGGGTTCAATTTTTACAAACACGAAAAAGTAAGGGCACATTTTCATCATTAGAAGATAAGCTAAAACCCCTGTTTGTTTATTGCAAGGAACGTTCCCACATTATGATACAAAAACAAATGTTGGAATGCATATTCCACTATTAAACATAAATAAGATTGTTTCAATGTATTCCCTATTATCAAAATATCAATTGAATCATTAAAACCGATACTCAAATAATCGAAGATGAATGAATTAATTAGAACATATATTTAATAATTGGATTAAGTTAAAACATTAGAACACATAAAATAAAGTGGGAACATATTTTTTGTTATTGGAACATAAATAAGTCCGTTAGAACATGTATTCAATTATTAGAACATGAAAAAGATCAGTAGAACGCATTCCCTATTGTCGGAATACCAATTTGTACTTTAGAACCCACACTCGACACTTGGAACATAGATGAATTCGTTGAAACATCTATTTGATTATTAAAACATACGTTAAAATGTTAGAACACATAGCATAACGTTAAAACATATTTTTGTTTATTGAAACATAAATAAGTTCATTGAGATACATATTGAGTTATTGAACATAAGTTAAAATGTTAGAACACACAATATAACATCGGAACATATTCCTCTTTCTTAGAACATAATTAAGAACATTAGAATACATATTCGGACATGCATACAATCGTTAGAACTCATTTCCTATTTTCGGAACATCAATTAGACACTTCAAACATAAATAAGTCTTTTGGAACATACTGTTGATCATTAAAACATAAGTTGTAGTAACATTAGAACATACGACTTTTGTTCATAAAAACATAATTTGCAACATTATGATGCATACAGAAACGTCAGGACATAGATAAAATCGTTAAAACATATGTTTCCTCCAGGGATCGCCAAAAAAAAGTATTTTCAATTACACATTACTTAATTACTGGGAAATGGTTAATTAGAAAGAAGAAATTATCAATTACTTCTGTTATGGATAAGATCGAAAATTAAATTATCAATTACAGTGTTAATTAATAATTTTATTTTTAAAATTATGAATTAATAAAGTAATTTGGAATTTTTTCTGCCAAATTACTATATACTAAAGTAATGAATAATTAAATTATCAAAATTTCTAGATTAATAATTAGTAATTTGAATAAGAATTAATTAAGATTCTTATTTATTTTTGATGAATGCATCATGTTATCATAATAAAAAAAGAATAATGTTTTTATATGTATATCAATCATTTAACTTATGAATCAATAATAAATTATGTCTTTTAAAGTTCACACATATATTTTGATCATAACACATATGTTTGTAAGATCTTATTTATGTTGTGATGTTCGTCAAAATGATTTAACATTGAATCATACAATCAATCGTTCTAACTTATGTTTGAATGATGAAACATATGTTCTATCGAAATTATTTATGTTCTAATGCTCCAATATGCATAGTGTTTCGAGTTATGTTCTTATAAACAAAAATATGTTTCAACGTAATATTATGTGGTTTAACGTTTCAACTTATGTATTGATTATAGAAAATGCATTCTAAGGATTTTTTTATGTTCTTGTCGTTTAATATTTATTCTAATTCTTTTCAATTATGTTCCCATGAACAAGAATATGTTTTAACGTTGGATCGTGTAATCTAACGTTCCAACTCATGTTTCAATGATCGGAAGTATGTTATAACGAACTTTTTTATGTTAGGACAGTCGAATATAGGTTTTAATGTTTCAGATCATATTTCAATAAACAAGAATATGTCCTCACGTTATGTTATATGTTCTAACGTTTTCACGTATGTTCTAATGATTAAATATATGTTTCAACAAACGCATTAATGTTCAAACTGTTAAGTGCGTGTTTTTACAATCAAGGAAAGTTCACATAGAACAGGTTGGTGAATATTTTTTTGGCTGTAGAAGTGGCGTCCCCCTCGCGGATACAACTGGGAAACTCTTCAATCAATTGTTTGGATTAAGTAGAGCTAACAGCTACTGTTTTTTTAATATTGTGGACAAATTCTTAAGTCAAAATAACGAACTTTTCTAAATAACAGATACATATTTGATTGTTAGAACATAAGTTAAAATGTTAGAACACACAATATAATGTTAGAACTTATTTTTATTCATTGGAACACAAATAAATTTATTAGAACACCTACTCGATTGTTAGAACATGAGTTACAATGTAAGAACACACATTATGACGTTGAAACATATTTTTGTTCATGAGAACATAATTTGCAACATTATAATGCATATTAAAATATCAGAGTTTGAATACAATCGTAAGAACGCATTCCCTGTTGTCGGAGCATCAATTGGAACATCAGAACCCGCATTTGACACTTTAAACATAAATCAGTTTGTTGGAACATACTTTTAATCATTAAAACGTAAGTTGGAACACACGATCTAACGTTAAAACATATTTTTGTTCATAAGAACATAACTCGAAACACTATGCATATTGGAGCATTAGAACATAAATGATATCGATAAAACATATGTTTCATCATTCAAACATGAGTTAGAACGATTGATTGTATGATTCAATGTTAAATCATTTTGACGAACATTACAACATAAATAAAATCTTACAAACATATGTATTATGATTGAAATATATGTGTGAACTTTAAATGACATAATTTATTATTGATTCATAAGTTAAACCATTGATATACTTTGTTGAGAATTCTCAAAAATGAAATTGAGCCTAACCGTTTAAGGATAGGGATAAGTGTTCCAGAACAGAGCAAATGGTAGACAGATCTTAGTTTAATAAAATTATAACAAGTTTCTTTAACTCTATCAACAGGTACACAATAATACAAGTTTGAGTTCACAAATACTTGGTGAATGTCTGTCACTGAATTATCACTGAAAGTTTATGAATGTCTATTAATTAGCTTGACTCGGTGTGTTCAGTATTATTGACCTCCCACACGAGCTTGACACGCTTCTCAAGTCGAGCAAGGATATGATCGTGCACGTGGCGTTAGCCTAACTAGCAATGTGGAGTGAATGTAATTTATTTCAGGTGAAATGAATCTTGAATGTCCTAAATTAACACTTGATGTAGTTATTGAATGAAGTACTGAATGTTTCTGTCCATTCAGAATGTCACTTGAATTGATAATTGACTCAAAATTTATAGATTTAAGTGGAAGAAATTAGAATAGCGTGTACACGTGAATGAGAACAGAAAAAAAATTGACTCTGTTTAAGAGAATGAAAATACTATGAATTGTCTCGAAATATTTGTTGATTAAGGTTTAGAATGACTAGATGAATAATTGATATTACTTTGAATGTCACAAGCTTTACAGATTGTCTCACAAGAATTAGATTTTGTTGAATAACTACGAATGGCGTCTGAATGTCTTGAAAACAGAAGAAAGAATGCACGACACAAACGTCGCTGGTCAAACTTGACACCAGATTTTAGTCAATTGAGTGACTATAATTTGAGAATTTATCGATTGTCTGGTCGATTGTTTATCGACCCCGTGTCAGGATGGCCACCGAAGTTTCACTCAGCTGATCATTCGAATTGAGAATTAATTATCTCTCAACATACATATAATAACATGATTCTTTTTTTATCATGATAACATAATGCATCCATCACAAAATAAATATAAATCTTAATTAATTCTCATTAAAATTACTAATTATTAATCTAGAAATTTTAATAATTTAATTATCCATCACTTTAGTATTTAGTAATTTGGCAGAAAAAATTACAAATTACTCCGGTAATTTGTAGATTCACCAAAAATATTATCAATTACAAAAGTAATTTGTAATTTGATATATAAAATTCCAAATTACTGCATTGATTTGTAATTGGATCTAAGGAATTACAATTTACTTTATTAATTTGTAAGTGCATTCATCAAATTACAAATGACTCTATTAATTCGCAATTTTGAAAATAAAATTATTAATTAACATTGTAATTGATTATTATTATTTGTTTTTTTTTAAATTTTATGTTCATTTATTGTCGCATCAACCGGGAAGTCATTAGCGACAACGAGTTTCTGTTTACATTAGAAGCACAATATATCTATTTATCTATTGTCTATTGTTTTTTTTTTTTCTATATTTTTTTTTTTTTTTTTTTTGGTGTTTAAGAGTTTGGTGTCCTTTACGAGCTTGAAGACTTTGTTTATCAGGTCTGCGTCGTTGAGTACGGCTGAGATATTGCTCGGGAGATTTCTTCTGTGTACTTCTGGGCATTCGATTAATAAGTGTCGTACTGTTATCGGCTGACCTTATTATGTGCATAGATTATCTGGTGATTTCGAAAATAATTTGCTGTAAGTTAGCCGCGTAAGGCCAATTCTTAGCCTGGTCGAAATACATTGCTATCTTCTGTCGTTGACTACAGGAGCCTCACTCCAGACATTCTGTCTGACTTGGTGGAGTTTGGAGCTACTGCTGGTTCATCTGACGTTCCATTTACACCAAATGTATTTATCTATGACTTACCTGTAGTCTTCTTCCGTTGAGCACACTGACTTGTCTTTTTTATTGCCAGCACCTTCTTGGTGTGATGGTATCCATAGTAGATATACTATGAGAGTTCTGGAACAAAGTGTACACAGCAATGAGAGTTCTGGAACACTTTACCATGGAAAAGTGTAATAGAATTCTTATTGCTGTGTACGCATTGTTCCAGAATTCTTATAGCTGTGTACGTGGAAAATGGGGATGACGATTGGCTTCCTTAGGTTTGAGGATGAATGGGAGGGGCTGGTGTCTTCTTAGGTTTTGATTGGGTGGGAGGATTCTAGGCCTTGTTTGGGCATAGTCTGGGGGGATGGCTTGGAGCTGACGTTTCGGATGGGGGTCGGATGTTGCCTTGGCTTCACCTGAGTGTAGGTGGAGGAGCAAGGGTTACCACCCTTACACCTGAGATGCTGTCTCGGCGTAAGCCTTGATTTTTAACTGGCAGAAAAGGTCACTGACTAACAGGGTCTTTAGCTCCATGTTACCCTGCAGGTGCATACGAGTTAACAATAGAATGTCTTAAGATGCTGATAGGTTTTTCTTTATTAATTAGAGGAATGTATCAGTAAACCTTGTCGGTTGTCAGAGCTAGTCGAGTAGCATTCTGATCTAAAATTTTTTACAATGGAAAATCATCTTAAAATACTCATATCATTGATATGGAAGGTTTCAGAATTAATAAAAAATTCTACTGTAATGAAATAGCGTGCATTCGAGTTGAAAGTGGTGAAATTTATTCAAGTCATTATAATATTGGACGTCATAGACTATCTCGAGAAGATTTTACATCGGCACGTTTCTGTACCATGATTGTTCATGGGTTGAAAATGGAAGATGACTGCAAGCATCAACATCAAGAGGCAATCGAAGATTGGTTTCGTGGAATCGATAAAGAAGCAAGTTCTTTGGGTGGAGTCATTGGATATAAAGGCAGATTAATTGAACGAGAGAAGCTGACATTCCAGGGAATTGCATGTTATAATATTGAGAAGCTTGGATGTCCAAAATTTAAGATATTATATAATCAATTGCGGGAACACCGTCCTGATTTATTTGGAATAATGGAAACATTGGATTGTCTTCGGCATGATAATTTGAGTAGGGGTGAATCAACTCCTAGAATTGCTCATTGCCCAAAAAAAGAAGTTTATGCTTTTAATCAATTTCTTTCGGGGAATATTTAATAATTTTAAAAATATATATGTTAATGCATCGTGAAATGCATCAAATGATGCATAAAATTTTTTTTTTCTACTATCTTTAAAGAAACTCTAAGATTAATGATATGTATCTTTTAAAATTATTTTTACAATGAGAAAACTTTTTATCTTTAAATATTTGGAGGTTTTTTATGAGAAATACACTTTTCTTATTTTCCATTTTTTATTGATATATGAGTATATAGATAATTACAATTTTTTGAAATTAAACTTAAATATAATTTATTCAATTAATTAACGAGTTTGTCCACTTAATGGTCTATATTTAACTATTCTATCATGTAAAATTAGACAATATGCAGTTGTATCCGGAGGGAAAACATCATTAGTTTCAAATTTTAGTCGAACATCAACTGGACCTGCTTTAATAGATTCATTTTGTCTTGAGCAATCTATTACAATAAACGGTCCTCTTTCCATAAAATTCCCTTGATTCAAGTGAGGTCCTTTAATATTTTTACGATAATAAGATGAATAAAAATTTGTATACATTCCATACAAAAGCGCATATTTACTATTTGAACTATCAATGTTCATGTTACCATATGGATATCGTTGTGAAGTTAAATAAACTGCAAAATCTTTAATTTTTCAATGATCAAACATATCAGCAGGTTTCGATAATTGATTTTTGCGTTGAGTTTGTAATGACAATATAATATATCCCGGCTTCTCTAGTTGATTTGTTGTCTTCACAGACCAGATGTATTTTGTTGTTATAGGTAGAGATGAATATTCACATAGCTCCCATGATCTGAAGGCTATCGATATCGATAGATCTTTACTGATGTAACTCAACATATCAACTTTCGTTGAATCAGACATTGTAACATATGGTACCAACCATTCAATTTTACCAAGAGTAATTTTCACATTTTCTACTGCTGCATTAGCCACGATAGTTTGATGTATTACGTTTAAATCTGTATTAGCTTTTATGAGTATTAACTCAAGTTTGCAGTTAACGATAACTTGGTTATAATCCTCAGCGAATCCAAATAATAATATTAATGGTATGATGGCATCAACATTTCCATTAGAATCACACAGTTTTTTATTGTCAAGTACCATTTCGCTGTTTTCCAAAGAATATTCTTGCTCTGGTGTAAATGATGGAAATCCTTTCATGAGTGTTGTAATACCCGCATTTTTATTACGATCAATTTCAACTCCATTCAATTCATATCTCATTTCTTTAAATAAGAAACAGACAAACATTGTCAAGAGTGAAGATCTGTTCGATGTAGCACCTCCATCTTCTTTTGTAAATTTACCAGTAATATGATGTGAACTTTTACTTGGTAAAATACATAAATCTTGATGTCGTACAACTATGCGTACCTCATCATTATTCTTATATAATGATGAACCATATGGTTGATGTGCGTGAATCTCATAATGAGATATGGATTCATCTTGAATGATTTTTCCATTAATTTTTAACGCCGTCGCCTCCATGATATCATCCATAAAAACTGAATTTGAATTTATCAATTTTCAATTTAGCTCTAAACCAAGACTTTCTAAAAACTGAGTATTCTAAAGAGTCAGTTGTTTCACCATTCTCCTTTTCCTTGGCTTCTTCTGCTGAGATGTTGCTCGTTTGATTGTCTTCTTTAAACTGTGAGGATTCGTGCATGGTTGCGGGTTATTATAACTTTGTTCTTCCAGATGACCTCCATAAACTATCACCATTATATGCTCTTTAAATGTAATCTTATAGTAATTGATTCAGATCGATTATCAATTATGTTTCCGTCTTGATTTATGAGTTTTAGTTGCAACTTGTGGATTTCTCGTACGGTGACTGGTAGATAAATGACTTTTGTTAGTGATTCGGTTATTTTATATCTTGGTAAAACAGATAAAAAAAATGTATGAATTGTATGGGCAAATTGATGATTTTCGTAGGCTCCACTAGTAATATTACACTCGACATATATCTCATTGACCCTCAACATTGTTAATGGCTTTTTTGCTCTGTAGAGTTCATTTCTTGGATGAATTTTTCGTTCAAAGCCTGAAAATTCACCAATTGAATTTTCCGAAGTAGAATCAATATCCGACTTTTCACTAAAAATTTTCATGACTAATGTACTTTTCTGAACCCCTAAAGAGAGATTTAATTCTTGATCTCGCTTCAACAAATACACCATAATATCTTTAAGATCATAACTGCCAGTTGGAATTGTAATTGTACGCCATTCTCCATTTATTGTACATCGAAATTGATTTCTACCTTCATAGAGATTTGGAATTGAATTAAATGTGAGTAAATCAACACGTCCAAGAACGTAATTTTTTGAAGGTGATAATTCAATTGGTGGAAAATATGAGACCTCGAGTAATGATGAATTTCCAGTGAGCGTCAATATCAGAGAGTCACCCATGATGTTTACAGTTTAACAATCAATGTAGAAATAAAATATTCTTTCTCTCTATATCATACTTGTAACTGATCGTCCAAAAACCTAAGACACAAATATCCCCAGTTATTCGTATTATAATCTTGATATTTTTTATAATTATACAATATATAATCATCATTAGAATGATTCACAATTTCTCGAGGTGGTTTTAAATCACCAAAGCTCTCAAAGTATACAATTTTTCTTCCTCTTTATTTTGTATGCAACCTAATGAGTTCCAGATCCATCTTTTTTTTCTAAATTAATAATTGCTGATTCAATTTTCCATAGTCCTAATAATGGTAAATCATTTCTCATGAAAACATCTCGGAAATATGGTATTTTTAATTTTTCTACATACTTCAATAAATCGAAATTAGATAGTGCTCGCTTTGGTAATTTTATCGAAATTTTTTTTTTTAAGCCCACTCCTAATTTATATGGCTTCAAATATGCTCCTTTACCTGCTTTGTAGGGTTTTAAATAGGCACCTTTACCCATAGCTATAGACTCTATTTTTTCATTATGACATTTAAGTTCATTTAACTGTTTGTTTGCTGCTTTAGCGTCATTAACGGCCTTAGCGACCCCAGCAGCACCCCCTGCTAGGGCACCTTGAGCACTTAACCCCGCTAACAATAGATGCAAACGTAACATGCCACCAGATCTTTTCGTTCAAGGTAGCCGACGTTAACATTGTGGAGTTTTCTTTTTCTTTAAGTGTCCTCTTCCTCCTCTCTTCTTTCATGAGTTAACTTTCTTTTTCTTTAGACCCATACCAAATTTTGTTTTGAGTTTCATAGCATTTACAACACCCCACGCTGCTATTTTTCCACCTAAACCCGCGTCTCTAGCAAGTATACGTTGCTACACTTTTTCAGCGAGTATTTTATCCGCCAAATGTCTCTCGGATAAATTTTGTCTATTCTGAGAATATGCTATATCATGCGCTCGACAAGCAGTATCCAATGGATTGATTCCTTGATCGCCTCGTGCTAATCTTTGTTGTAATTTTGTACCAGGTCCGCAAAATTGATATCCTGGAATATGTAATTCTACGAGTAAACTATTTATAACTTTATTCAAAAGTCCTACTCCTTTTTTAGATGTTTTTCTCTCAACAGTCATTATTCGACTGAATGTGAAGCTATAAAAGTACCGATATATAAATCTTTATGCTTAGTCATTATCGAGATGGAGTTTAAACCACAAGATTTGAAATTATCTGTGGAAAATTTCGATAAATTTATACCAATGGAAAAGAATACAAAGACTAGACGTCACGGAGAACGATTACCAAATACTGTGCGCTCCGTTATTTGTAGGCCATCGAATTGCGGAAAAACAAATACATTGCTAGCTCTAATCACTCATCCAAATGGATTGAGATTTGAAAATATCTATCTGTATTCAAAATCATTAAATCAACCTAAATATAAACACTTGGAAAAACTACTCGAACCAATTGATGGTGTTGGTTTTTTTCCCTTCAATGATAATGAGCAAGTTGTAAAAACAGATGATGCTAGACCCAATTCTATTATGATATTTGATGATATAGCCTGTGAAAAACAGGATAATGTTCGAGCATATTTTTGTATGGACCGTGACAGAGATGTTGATAGTTTTATCTTTGTCAAACTTATGCAAGAATCCCAAAACATTTAATACGGGATTATGTAAATTTTCTCATTCTCTTTCGACAAGATAAAATGAATTTACGGCAGATATACAATGATCATGTTAATACAAGCATGAAATTGCAGCAATTCAAAGATTTGTGTACTTCATGTTGGAATAAAAATAATTATAGCTTTCTCGTTAACGATAATGATAGCGAAATCAATAATGGACGATATAGAAGAGCTTTTGATTGTTTCATATGTATAAATTGAGTGTTTTATTCTTTGAAATATACATTTGTAAATAATTGTTTATCAAGTGAACATCATAAATATGAGTGAATCAGGTGGCAACTGGGGGAGGCTGTCAATGTCTTGGGAAAATTAACAAAAGTCAATGATGTTGTACGTCGAAAACATGAAATGATTAAACAGGGAAAGAGTGATAGTGAATATTCATCAAATGAATTTTTTAAGCCAGTTGTAACGCCATTACATCAACTCATAAAGGAAGAAAATACTTCTTCTAATTTATTATTATTGAACAATGATAATGTTGCAAACACATCTATGAATAAAAAACAATATGCTACTTCAAGGAAAAGAAAATTCAATGGTCAAAAGGCGGATATTTTCTCTATTTATAATGATAAAAAGAAAAAAAAAACATGAAGAGATCAATCAAGATACAGAAGTTAGAGCAATATCAAAAGCTGTAAAAAGGCCAATTCCTATGGATATTATAAAGCAAGAAATAGAGGAAAATTCAAAATAACAAGATAAAGAAGAAGGAGCAGTAGGGGAAAAAGATGATAAAGCTATAGGCGAGGAAGAAGAAGCGGTGGAGAAGCGGGCTGTGGAAAGAATAGAGGTTGTAGATCAGGAAGAAAATTGGAAGCTAAAGCCAACTGCGAGCACCCTGCTCAAAGCTACAGAAATAATAAATAAATACATAAGAATGCTTAAAGATAATAATCAAAATATGGATACAAAGTGTGGCGTGGAAAAACTTCGATTTATCACATAATGAAATATTATTAATGAAAGAAGCTATATCTGCTTTAAGAAAACAGATAGACGGCATAGAAGATTTAGCATCCGGCAAAATATCATTATCATCATTAAAGGAAACTATATCTACTTCAGAAAAGAAGTTGGATGATTTAGAATAAAGATTATTCGCAGAAAGAGTTTATACAGAATCTAAATTTTCAAAGTTTGACGCCATTACTGATTTAGTAAAATCACAATTCAATGTATGCCGACAAGCTATAATAGACCTTTTCGGAAAATCAAGGGAACAAAAAGCACTCTTGAAATCTTTACAATTATTAAATTCCTCGCTTAGTGCTCTAACCTGGGATGAAGGATCTAATGGAAAAGAATTAAAAAAGTAATTGCCGATGAGCTGCATAGACCTGCTCGAAAAAACTTCAAACATCGTAAAGTTCATGTGCAGGGGCTTGATGAAACGTGGCAAGCAGACTTGGTAGATGTAAGTGCCTATTCATCCATCAACGATGGATACAAATATCTATTAACAATTATTGATATTTTTTCAAAATATGCATGGGCTGTACCGCTGAAGACAAAAAATGGTAAAGATGTGTCGGCTGCTATGAAATCGGTACTTATTTAGAAACGAGTACCACAAAAATTGCATGTCGATAGAGGCAAAGAATTTTATAATAAAGAATTTCAAACACTCATGAAACAATACAACATAGAAATGTATTCGATATTTACAAATCTAAAAGCATCTATTTGTGAACGATTTAATCGTACATCGAAAAATAAAATGTGGAAACAATTTACTATTCGCGGTGATTACAAGTGGATTGATATTTTACCGAATTTAATGAAATTATACGATAATACAAAACATCGTACAATTATGATGAAGCCGAAAGATGTAACACACAAAAATGAAAAACAGCTACTTTATGATATTTATAATAAACATTTACACATGGTGAATACAAAATTGAAATTAAAATATAAAATTGGCGATAAGGTACGTATAAGTAAATATAAACATAGATTTGAAAAAGCATATACACCCAATTAGACAACTGCAATTTTTACCATTTAAACCATAAAAAATACAAAACCTGTAACATATGAATTGATTGATTATCAAGATCAGCCGATTGGGGGACGAATCTACACTGAAGAATTAACCAAAGTCCAGTATCCAGATGTCTACCTTGTTGAAAAAGTGTTGAAAAAGGTGAAAAATAAAGCCTATGTTAAATGGTTGGGATTTGATGAATCACATAACAGTTGGATAGATGTAAGAGATTTGTAATTTTATTAATTTGAAAAAAGAAATAAAATTTGTAACATGAAATGATCTTAATAAATGATAATATCTATACATATTTCTTCTCATTCACTATTTCCTCTTTTTCTCTTTTTTTCATTTTTTTAATATGATTGGCGTATGATTATTTTCATACCCCTATACCTTTTACCTTCTATTTTATCCGCCACTTTTTTCAACTTTTTTTCTTTTATTTCATCTTTATCATTCATCACCTTATATGCATACATTTTAGCTCTTAAACCTATAAGATGGGTCATGATTTTACCATTATTCTCATCTTTCATTAATCCAATTACTTTTTTATTTGCTAGAGGTATACCCCATGATTACCTTTCTTATATTCTGAAGTGTCAAATCTATTTATATTCTTTCTGATATGTTTATAGAAACATGGATTTTTGAAATGGTAAATTAAACTGTCTGTGTCAGTATACATTATTTTAACCTGATTAAGAGGATATTTTTGAAGTATATAATTGTAATGAAAATCGTAAATATATATTTTCGGAATATCGAGAATACAGAATCCAATATATATCGGTTTATTAAAAACTATCGTCATTTTCTTAAGTTCTACTGCGATTAATTTTTCATGAAAAATCACGCTAGAGTGATAATTGGGTTTAGATATGTAATAATTTGCACCATAGCGTTTTTCCCAATGTGTAACAAGTTTGACATCTTTATGATTTCTAACATTCTCCATGGTTTTTCCAAAAACAGAATTATTCATTAATTGTAAAGTCGTCATTAATTTAGAAAGTTTTGAATTAGGCGCTCGGGAATGTTCAGGGAAAAGCGGTAGATCTTTATGCTTTTCAAATAAACTTTGAGGATATTCTAAATCAACTTCGAGTATATAACCTGTAGGACCGTGATCACCAATTGCCATAATATCGATTTCTTCCGTAACCCATTTAAAACATCCATATGGTAACGAAGAGCTCATGGCTGCTCCATACAAATTATTTACATCATAATACATTAAGTATGAAATTTCTTCGTGTGGTTGATAATTGTTACCCATATATTCATTTTTAGCTTCGACATATCCATTGCAGCATTGTGATACATCCTCTCTAATTCCTCTTTCGATAAATAATACCACTTCAGCACTATTTAAAATATCTAATTCAACACCTGTGCATTTAAGCATAGCACCAAATGCTAATCCAGGCGCTGTATAGCAATGTAAGGGATCTGAATTATAAGTCCTTATACAATTTATTCTAAAATTTTCAAATATATCAGGTAAAAGGCAAACATCTATAGTCAAATATAATTCATAATAATCACCTAATGTTTCTACATTAAAGTGAGACCATACTTTAAGAGCCCTCTCATATTGACCGTCAGTGATATCTGAATTATTTGGAGAAGAATAAGAAAATTCTTTACCTGGCAATTGATTTTCTTTAAGTTTTTCCCAACTACTACAATATTCATATGGAAATATACCTTTACGTGTTACTAATGGTGCCGCGCTTAAATATCCGCAGACAAAATAACCGAATGACAAAACAACCGAACGACAAAATAATCAATCCCTATAGTAACTGATCAAAAATGAATTTTTCACACCGATATACGGATTTGAGAACAAAACCAAATGTCAATCATATGAATTTCTGTAGAATTGTTTCTACACGTAGTCTCTAGAATTGTTTATGATTATGTAGGATATGCAATCCCGTGTTTGAGGGCAAAACCAACCGTTAATTAAACGAAATTCTGTTTATCATATATATATTATATATGTCATTGTGATAAATATCAAATTGAAAAAGTCCGCCTTAATATATAATTTGTTTCGTTTGGTGTCGGTAATAACCGAGTATTCACTAGGGGTGACATCTTACAGGGTTGGAGAAGTTTTGCCAAGAGCTGGATAGGAATTTTTTGTTTTACAGTTGGCTGTCTGCCGCCTGTGGTCGAAAGAATGCGAAAGTAAACTCGGTGCATGGAAATTAGTTATAGCACCATATGTATAATTTATAAGAACTATTATGAATAAATGGATTTGTATTAAATGATGGTATGAATGTTTCCATTTTGAACGATAATTTTTTGGAGTATGAACTCTGTGAGTCTGCTCCATTCTAATAAAGGAGGATACTCGTTTTTTATACTGATATTGAATGTGATAACTCAAAAAAAAGATAATTTAAAAAAATATGTACTTTTATACAATAAATATGGACAGCTGTATAAATTAAGTGTACTTATTGGATAATTATGGTATTATTACGTTTATTATTGTAATTATTACATTTTAATAATAAAAACTGTGTGGTAATATGTATTTAGTGTATATTATATCTCAATGGAATAAAATGAAAGTGAATAATAATTTTGTTATAGTTTGTTTATTGTACATTCAAATACAGAAACACCTCCAGAAGTAGTTGGTATGAACTTATAAAAATGTTTTTTAAATTGTTGGGATAAATCTTTCTCATTCAATATTAAAACTTTTTGTTTTTTATTATTTTGTAAAAATATACGCCTTAGTAATTTAAGCGTTTCAGTTGTGTTTGTATGATTGACAATTGCACAATTATATTTTATCAACTCATTATTATTGGTTATACGTTTTGTTTGTATATTTTTAATTTGATTATGAATTATATGTTCTTCCATTTCGATTAACTTTTTAATACTTGTTAATTTATTTATTTCCAAAAATGTTGTGACATGATCTATTTCTTCGGGTTGTAAATTTTCCATGGCATTCCAGAAGTTTCCAAAATCATGATTATCATTTATAGTTTTAAGTTTTTGTTCTCTTTCTTTATAAGTATTCTTTTTTATGGCTTGTAAATCTATTCTCGCAGTCAGTTGTAGATTTTTAATCGTATCTAAAAATCATTATGTAAAATTAGCTGAGCAAATTATTTATTACTATAAATATGTCCATATTAATGTAAATGCACCGAACTCCGACCTGGAATCTACGATTCGACCTTTTGATTAATTAACAAATGTCAATTTGAAAAATGATTATTCAGATTTCTTTCTAATTAAACAAAACTAAAGCTAATATGTGCTAGTCATAACAAATATAAATGATTTCTATTTAAACAAATATTTCTACAGTTAACAAGATGACTAGGACTTAGGTACCTGATCAGTGTTCAGTGTACTTATCTTATACATCACAATATAAACTGAATAATTTAATTAACTATCATAATTTTGAATAATAGATTAATGATCAATTATTGTCAAAAATTATAAATAAAGAATGATATTTATACACACCAATAAATAAATTGACATGTGAATTTTTTTGTAATTGAGCATTCAAATTTCGATGATAGGATTCTAAAACATCATTTGTTTTGTCTTCATTACATTTAAAAATAGTGAATCCCTTTGGTGTTATATTTTTTAGCCAAAACTTTTCATAATAATTTAAAAATTTATTGAAAAAATTCCGAAATGAGATGACACATTGCTTTTTAATCATTTTAAATATTGCATAAACTCTTTCAGGATCAATTAGTGCCAATGCTACTATTTGCTTCAAAATAATGAATATATCTGGATCTGTATAGATACTTATTTTCCTGTTAATTATTTTATAATATTTTGCTTTTTTAAATAATGCCTACAGACAAATAAAAAATATTGTTTCTAAAAAAATTCAGTACATAAACATGAAAGGAATGGAATGAAGTATAATAATTGAAAAAGTTTTAAAAACTATTATGCTGAACTAATAAAAAAAAAAAAAAATAGGCTATTCGTAATTAAATAATTATGAGGAACAAAATTAATAAAAATATATACTTACTTGGGCGTAATGAAAAAAACAATGTTTAGAAATAATGTTAAGAAATGAAGTTTCTATTGCTCGATGCAAACCTTGTTCATAATCTGTCATATATACACTTGGTTGGAAAGTTGGAAATTTTTTCTTTATAAATTGATATAACTTCAAATAGCATTCCATAAATTTATTACTCATCAGTACCCAGAAACACGGAATTGCCTACATATAATTAAACATAACGGTTATTATAAATGAACATTAGAGAATACTTTTTAAAATTTATATACCTCTTAGCGAAAAAAAATAATATATTAACATTTTAGACATACTATTGCTGGTAATTTAAAAATTATCAAACTGAGTATTTCTTAAATTATACATGTAATTTCAAAACTAATTACTAATAAAAAAAAAAAATATTTAAAAGAAAAAATTCTTTCGATATTTTGTTATTAATGCATAAATCTGTTAAGACAAATTTACCAACTTGGCATGGAAAGAAGAGTGCGTAAATGAGTATTATGCTACACAATAAACCTTCCAATTTAGAATTTATTTTTGAAAAAATACATGTAAACATTAACGATTATTGTAAGTGCAATATTGGTTAATGTTCAGAACTTTTCTTGACAGTAATTAGTACTTTACTCACAATAATTATTCCTGTCTATTTTTATTTTTACGAAAAAAATTCTTCGAATAATCAGTTTTCTTGCATAACACTGTACTTATTGTGCAGTACAGTTGATGAATTGATCTTGAAGTTACATGTATAATTTGAGAAATAAGTTTAATTTGATAAATATACAACTTTTTTGCATTCACCTTGGAATTTTTACTTTCGACATTACTAATTTTAACCATAATTGTAAGTAATTGCATATTAGAATATTCAAATTTTGGTAAACATTTAAAAGTACTGTCTACAAACATTTCATTCGTAAATGGACACAACGATTTCAAGAATTCTTCATCATACAAGTAGACGTTGATAGCAGTTATTTTTTCATTTTTGGATACTATTAAAATTTCATCATAATCAGATTGTATTCTGTATTCCAATAGCTGCCCATATTGTAATTGTTCTGCATTTTCTTTTAATTTTAATAATTTGGCAAATGATAAAAATGATGTCTTATCTACACCTTTGATTTTCGTCTTTTCCAGTTGGCTCTTTTCCTTCATCAAATTGATGGTTCTACGAACTTTTGCATAAGGAATTTCTGGCGCAATTGAACTATTTCTATAACAGATTTTATGCTATAATAAATAAAATTTCTTATTTTAAAATGTTTCATTACTTGAGGTGACAAAAATCAGATCTCATCAAACAATGTATTGAAAGTTTAGCAAATCTAAAAATTTTGTAACATAAATTTAATTAAATTTTATTCGATCTCAACTTTTGTTTCCCAAGTATGCTAAACATAAAATATGATATCTACTCTATTGTAATCGCTGTGTTATAAATATCTTTGGTTTTCAAATTTCGAATTGCACACAATTTCTTCATTCGTTGATACGCATTTCTCTGATCTAATAATAGAGAATCTGAATTATGGTTATGCTGTATCTTCTGTGCGTGGAATTTTCCTTCAGTGAAGTATCCCGTTGCTGAACATTTCTTTTTTTTATCTTGATCCTTGATGCATGCTAGATACCTGTTCAAAAAAAATGCTGTCTCATAGTCATTGATACTATTGGTCATATTAATTATTTATAAGATAGGTTATATACATATAATAAAGTAACAACACTTCTATAATGCACTAGCTACTTGATATTAATTTTGATATTATATTACGTGATTAATTTTCCATTTTTAATTGCAACTGATTTTTTATGGTATGCATATCCGTCAAAAATCCAATTCCCTTTACTCTTTTTTTTAGTTTTGCTGCACCCTGGCTCAGGATCCATACTTTTTATTTTACTTTGATATAAATTATTGATAAGAAGGTTAAGTTTTGAAAACAATTTGTTTTTTTCCTTCAATACGACTGCCGAAAATTTATCTTCTACATAAAACACTTTACGTAAATCTGAATTTATATAATAACTATGTACTGATTCTTTATGTTAGTTGATATAGAGCACTCAATGACATGAAATTGTGTTGTTTAAATGACGCTTTTTTTTTCAAAATACTACAACTTAGGAAGTAAATTCGATTTCCGAAGTTAGCACCAATCAAAATTATTCTTCGAAAAACCGTTGTAAACCTTAATCAAATCATGTTTAATTTTATTTTTGCTTGTAATTACTATTTATTCTGATATATATTATTTTCTAAATTTCATGTATTGTTCAGAAAATTTTTTTTCGAGAAACGTAAGAAGAATTTTTTGTCATAAAAATTCTGTATAGAAAGTAAGTCCAGCTTTTTTTTTATTGCGGCGTAATATCATCAGTAGCCTGTCGAGACGTCATAACTTGCGTTTTGAAATACATATTTGTGACATTAACCGTTTGATATTGCATTAAAGATGTCACGTCGCCATATACTAACATGTAAGTAAAAGAGATGATCCTAGTGGTTTCAATTATAATTCAATGAATTTCCTTATTATCGTCAATTTATTATTTTCCAGCTCGTCTAGAAGACAGTAAGATGATTGCATACATCCGTATAATGGATTATGCGAAACGTTTCAATACCAAGAGTTGGGACGATGTTCACCGTGGACCTATTAGATTATGGGAGTATGTTATCGAAAATCTCTTTCTATCCAACAAAAATAATGATTCCGAATAACCAATATTTATTCATTATTGGAATTACAGAGAAATAGCTCGAGAGCGACGCCTACAAGGAAGGTTTACTGCACGTAAATGTAGAAATATTTTTCGTCAGGCCGTAGAAGAGTTTAACGTAATTATTTATGAGAAATATTAATAATAATATATTGGTAGTCGGCAGCAATATGATTAACAATTACATTACGAATATTTCAGCAAATCCGTGAATTACCGAAGACAGAACGAATTTTCCACCACTTTAACCAACACAAAATGTTTCGTGACTAGTAAGAGACATTAAGAACCGGAAAAACGATGAACAGAATGTAAATTAAAAAAAAAAAGAATCGATCTACCGGCACAAAATCAGAATCCCTGATGCAATAAGAGACATTTGTTTAATGCTTTGTAATTTCTCATAAAGATCCACTAATATTAAAAAAAAAAATTTTTTAAAATACACTTTTATCGACTTAATCTTGAATCCTGCTCACAAGTACATAGTTATCATATAAATTCAGATTTACGTAAAGTGTTTTATGTAGAAGATAAATTTTCGGCAGTCGTATTGAAGGAAAAAAACAAATTGTTTTCAAAACTTAACCTTCTTATCAATAATTTATATCAAAGTAAAATAAAAAGTATGGATCCTGAGCCAGGGTGCAGCAAAACTAAAAAAAAGAGTAAAGGGAATTGGATTTTTGACGGATATGCATACCATAAAAAATCAGTTGCAATTAAAAATGGAAAATTAATCACGTAATATAATATCAAAATTAATATCAAGTAGCTAGTGCATTATAGAAGTGTTGTTACTTTATTATATGTATATAACCTATCTTATAAATAATTAATATGACCAATAGTATCAATGACTATGAGACAGCATTTTTTTTGAACAGGTATCTAGCATGCATCAAGGATCAAGATAAAAAAAAGAAATGTTCAGCAACGGGATACTTCACTGAAGGAAAATTCCACGCACAGAAGATACAGCATAACCATAATTCAGATTCTCTATTATTAGATCAGAGAAATGCGTATCAACGAATGAAGAAATTGTGTGCAATTCGAAATTTGAAAACCAAAGATATTTATAACACAGCGATTACAATAGAGTAGATATCATATTTTATGTTTAGCATACTTGGGAAACAAAAGTTGAGATCGAATAAAATTTAATTAAATTTATGTTACAAAATTTTTAGATTTGCTAAACTTTCAATACATTGTTTGATGAGATCTGATTTTTGTCACCTCAAGTAATGAAACATTTTAAAATAAGAAATTTTATTTATTATAGCATAAAATCTGTTATAGAAATAGTTCAATTGCGCCAGAAATTCCTTATGCAAAAGTTCGTAGAACCATCAATTTGATGAAGGAAAAGAGCCAACTGGAAAAGACGAAAATCAAAGGTGTAGATAAGACATCATTTTTATCATTTGCCAAATTATTAAAATTAAAAGAAAATGCAGAACAATTACAATATGGGCAGCTATTGGAATACAGAATACAATCTGATTATGATGAAATTTTAATAGTATCCAAAAATGAAAAAATAACTGCTATCAACGTCTACTTGTATGATGAAGAATTCTTGAAATCGTTGTGTCCATTTACGAATGAAATGTTTGTAGACAGTACTTTTAAATGTTTACCAAAATTTGAATATTCTAATATGCAATTACTTACAATTATGGTTAAAATTAGTAATGTCGAAAGTAAAAATTCCAAGGTGAATGCAAAAAAGTTGTATATTTATCAAATTAAACTTATTTCTCAAATTATACATGTAACTTCAAGATCAATTCATCAACTGTACTGCACAATAAGTACAGTGTTATGCAAGAAAACTGATTATTCGAAGAATTTTTTTCGTAAAAATAAAAATAGACAGGAATAATTATTGTGAGTAAAGTACTAATTACTGTCAAGAAAAGTTCTGAACATTAACCAATATTGCACTTACAATAATCGTTAATGTTTACATGTATTTTTTCAAAAATAAATTCTAAATTGGAAGGTTTATTGTGTAGCATAATACTCATTTACGCACTCTTCTTTCCATGCCAAGTTGGTAAATTTGTCTTAACAGATTTATGCATTAATAACAAAATATCGAAAGAATTTTTTCTTTTAAATATTTTTTTTTTTTATTAGTAATTAGTTTTGAAATTACATGTATAATTTAAGAAATACTCAGTTTGATAATTTTTAAATTACCAGCAATAGTATGTCTAAAATGTTAATATATTATTTTTTTTCGCTAAGAGGTATATAAATTTTAAAAAGTATTCTCTAATGTTCATTTATTTTTTTTTTTTTAATAACCGTTATGTTTAATTATATGTAGGCAATTCCGTGTTTCTGGGTACTGATGAGTAATAAATTTATGGAATGCTATTTGAAGTTATATCAATTTATAAAGAAAAAATTTCCAACTTTCCAACCAAGTGTATATATGACAGATTATGAACAAGGTTTGCATCGAGCAATAGAAACTTCATTTCTTAACATTATTTCTAAACATTGTTTTTTTCATTACGCCCAAGTAAGTATATATTTTTATTAATTTTGTTCCTCATAATTATTTAATTACGAATAGCCTATTTTTTTTTTTTTTTATTAGTTCAGCATAATAGTTTTTAAAACTTTTTCAATTATTATACTTCATTCCATTCCTTTCATGTTTATGTACTGAATTTTTTTAGAAACAATATTTTTTATTTGTCTGTAGGCATTATTTAAAAAAGCAAAATATTATAAAATAATTAACAGGAAAATAAGTATCTATACAGATCCAGATATATTCATTATTTTGAAGCAAATAGTAGCATTGGCACTAATTGATCCTGAAAGAGTTTATGCAATATTTAAAATGATTAAAAAGCAATGTGTCATCTCATTTCGGAATTTTTTCAATAAATTTTTAAATTATTATGAAAAGTTTTGGCTAAAAAATATAACACCAAAGGGATTCACTATTTTTAAATGTAATGAAGACAAAACAAATGATGTTTTAGAATCCTATCATCGAAATTTGAATGCTCAATTACAAAAAAATTCACATGTCAATTTATTTATTGGTGTGTATAAATATCATTCTTTATTTATAATTTTTGACAATAATTGATCATTAATCTATTATTCAAAATTATGATAGTTAATTAAATTATTCAGTTTATATTGTGATGTATAAGATAAGTACACTGAACACTGATCAGGTACCTAAGTCCTAGTCATCTTGTTAACTGTAGAAATATTTGTTTAAATAGAAATCATTTATATTTGTTATGACTAGCACATATTAGCTTTAGTTTTGTTTAATGAGAAAGAAATCTGAATAATCATTTTTCAAATTGACATTTGTTAATTAATCAAAAGGTCGAATCGTAGATTCCAGGTCGGAGTTCGGTGCATTTACATTAATATGGACATATTTATAGTAATAAATAATTTGCTCAGCTAATTTTACATAATGATTTTTAGATACGATTAAAAATCTACAACTGACTGCGAGAATAGATTAACAAGCCATAAAAAAGAATACTTATAAAGAAAGAGAACAAAAACTTAAAACTATAAATGATAATCATGATTTTGGAAACTTCTGGAATGCCATGGAAAATTTACAACCCGAAGAAATAGATCATGTCACAACATTTTTGGAAATAAATAAATTAACAAGTATTAAAAAGTTAATCGAAATGGAAGAACATATAATTCATAATCAAATTAAAAATATACAAACAAAACGTATAACCAATAATAATGAGTTGATAAAATATAATTGTGCAATTGTCAATCATACAAACACAACTGAAACGCTTAAATTACTAAGGCGTATATTTTTACAAAATAATAAAAAACAAAAAGTTTTAATATTGAATGAGAAAGATTTATCCCAACAATTTAAAAAACATTTTTATAAGTTCATACCAACTACTTCTGGAGGTGTTTCTGTATTTGAATGTACAATAAACAAACTATAACAAAATTATTATTCACTTTCATTTTATTCCATTGAGATATAATATACACTAAATACATATTACCACACAGTTTTTATTATTAAAATGTAATAATTACAATAATAAACGTAATAATACCATAATTATCCAATAAGTACACTTAATTTATACAGCTGTCCATATTTATTGTATAAAAGTACATATTTTTTTAAATTATCTTTTTTTTGAGTTATCACATTCAATATCAGTATAAAAAACGAGTATCCTCCTTTATTAGAATGGAGCAGACTCACAGAGTTCATACTCCAAAAAATTATCGTTCAAAATGGAAACATTCATACCATCATTTAATACAAATCCATTTATTCATAATAGTTCTTATAAATTATACATATGGTGCTATAACTAATTTCCATGCACCGAGTTTACTTTCGCATTCTTTCGACCACAGGCGGCAGACAGCCAACTGTAAAACAAAAAATTCCTATCCAGCTCTATCCCCCAAGTCTATGCCCAAACAAGGCCCAGAATCCTTTTACCCAATTAAAACCTAAGAAGACAGCAGC
This sequence comes from Chelonus formosanus, assembly GCA_028641665.1. Lineage (NCBI taxonomy): Eukaryota > Metazoa > Arthropoda > Insecta > Hymenoptera > Braconidae > Chelonus > Chelonus formosanus. The sequence continues at coordinate 14,187,438 of CM054002.1, forward strand.
CCCTCCCATTCATCCTCAAACCTAAGAAAGCCAATCTCCATCCCCATTATTCACGTACACAGCTATAAGAATTACATAATAATGCGTATACAGCAATAAGAATTCTTAAACAATGCGTACACATCAATGAGAATTCTATTACACTTTTCCCATGGAAAAGTGTTCCAGAACTCTCATTGCTATGTACGCTTGTTTCCAGAACTCTCATAGTATATCTACTAATAAGTATAATAACAATCTTCAGATGTGCAGATAACACACGTATTCTTTGATAGTCTACTTTGAGTAAGAGATGATTCCATGTTTAATAATTGTACTGAACTTCTTCACAACTTATTTGACAATTTTACACAGCTAACGTCTGAAACTAGACTGATGCTCATCCAATACATCCATAGACTAGTATCCCTCTCTTGCTTCCAAATAAAAAAAATTTTTTAAGAAAAACTTTCTAAAAAACCCTCGTGTAGGACATTGACCATGTACCACTTTGGTCCTTCCTCATATAGAATTTCTTTACAACATATTTAACAATTCTACATGACTAATGCATTTAAAAATCATATAATAAATATTGCCTGTGACTAATGGTATTCCTCAACTAATCATGCATCTAAGTGAAAAAATTTTCTAAGAAAAACTTTCTAAGCAAAACCTTCTGACGAGACTCATGCCTGGGGCATTGACTCAATATTCCTCAGCTAAAAATCTTCGTCAAAACTTATATGAAAACTATAGAAGAATTATTCTATAATTTTATTAACTAACAATATTGAAATTTTGAAAGTATTATTTCAATATAAGAATTCAAACAATTTTTATATTATTAATCAATTTTTTATATAATTTTTTAATTCATTATAATCAACATAGGGCTCCATCCAGGGCCCCATCCTAGGACCCAACCTAGAGCATTGACCGACTTCAGGTAAAAATCCAGCACTCGGTCAACACCTATGTGAGAACAATCACTCAACTACATCCCCTCCCTCCTATTGAAACACATGGGATTTTTACATATAACCCTTCCCTCTCAAATCATACACGTTATTATCCGTTGAAGTCCCAAAGTCTATCTACTCAAATCATAACACTACTAAAAAACTATTGTACTTGACTATGGGGGTCTTGAAAGGTGGAGATATGTCACAATTTGGGATTCGCAGGATCGGGCTGATTACTCTAACTTCCCACTGAAAGTTAAAAATGGATCTGTTTATTCAATTCAAATTCTTTCAACGGAAGATTTTTTATTTCATCGAAAAAATGTAACTAACTATCTTACGAAAACAAAAGTAGACTTTATTTGTTTATAACGACTTAATTTGTTATAAACAATAAAAAAAGAGGATCTTTTCATCCTGTTGAGAGGTAATTACTTCTCAATTTGAAACCGACATCTGATAGGAACCTCGGCGACCATCTTGGCACCAGGTCGATAACCAATCGACCCAATAATCAATAATTCAAAGTCTATCGTGTTTTCGTGATAATAACATCTGTATTATTGTGTACCTGTTGGTAGTGTAAAATAAACTTGTTCTAATTTTCGTTACTTATAACCTGAATATCATTTGCTCTGACCCGGCACAATCATCCCTCTTCTTAAACGGTTGGGTGCATCTTAATTTTTAGAATTCAAAACACATCCAATTAAAATTCTTTTAACGGGATAAATCTGACCAAATATGCTTTCAATTACAATTGCATTAGCTGTAAATAAGCCTATATTAAATTTCACACCAAGATTTGATTTATTACTGTTTTCCAGTTATACATACAATTATAGTATTTTTTTTCATTTCGTCTCATATTATTGCATATCTGAAATCATGACATTCAAACGACTGAATTTTTTGATGTAACGTCATTATGACACATCGTATTTTCATAATAAATAAGAAATTTTCGAAAATTTTATCTTTTAGCTTACAACTCTAGGGGAGGGGTGATCTTGACATATGATGTCAAGTACGACATACTGAACAATAAAAGGGGGATTGGGAGGCGCGCTTGAGTAAAAAAACGCAGGAAAATATGAGTGAAAAATACGGGAAATAGTGGACTGTATGGTAAAGGGAATTGGAGTAGAGGACGGATAGGGTAGGGGATGATAATGGGTTTAAGGGCACGATAAGGGGGTAATGACAAGCCACTTCCAGAAGAAACGCTTCAAAATGTTCAGAATATAAAGGCGCGTTTAAATAGGAATTCAGCAATATATAAATGGTAGTGACGGCGAATCACCCCGTACGTATATATGTTATCATGAAGATTCCGCCATCATCGTTGTACCAGGAAGAATGTGCTCTTGAATGAGTCTGATGAGAATACATTGAGAGCGATTGGATACGGACACCATAAAACACTCCTTTGTGACAGTGTCAATCCCTCCAAAAATCCAGTCCCCATCCGAGCAACCGACCACGACCATATTTACGATGGCCGCCAATCTTGGTCTTATCGATGTGGACGGTGTGATCAGGGCTACCGATTCGGTGAGATGTACGTTTTACCCATATAAGACAGATCTTAGAGAGATTAGATTAGATTAGATAATATATTTATTGTTAGGAAGTTTAAACGAAAATAATATTACAAGATACAGCATAGTAAGTAAGCATTACATAAGAAATGTTGATCAGTAGGTAAGCAAAAGAAACAGATCTGTGAGTACAATGAAGTAAAGAAAGAAATAGATAGGTGGGAATAGCTAAATGCAGAGACCAGATGGCAGTAGTTCTTCTATGGTGCAGTGAGATGCGGGTGGGTCTGAGCAGCAATTCAAGCTTGCAATAGGTTTTTAAAGACTGTTGGTGATGTAGCAAGTCTAATGGGATCAGGCAGCAGGTTCCATAGCTTTAGTGCAGCAACAGCAAAAGACTCATTGTACACATCAATACGGTAATTGGGTACGACTAGATGCAGCACATTTGATTGAAACCGTCTTGGTCTGGCGGAGGAATGAGCAGTTAAGAGTTCAGCAAGGTAGTCAGGCTGACGTGAATAAAGAGCACAGTAAATAATTGGCCCTAGGAATAGCTGCCTATATTCGTCGACAGTAAACAAGCCAAGGCTACGGCGAGCCTGAAAGACTGAAGCGTCACGGGGTAGACAATGGACGGTACGAACTCCTCTATTGATAAGGCGTTGGAGCTTCAAGTCTAAGACAGTTCCAGCTCCCTGGAGGACGATAAGACAATAATGGAAGTGAGGCAGTATGCGTGAATTAAGAAGCGTTGTTCGCAGTTGCTGCTCGGTGTACCGACGTAAACAGAAGAGTTGATGATAGGCAGAGTTAACCTTCTTTGTCACATGCTGAACGTAAGCGGTGAACGTTAGCTTTGAGTCAATGACGATCCCAAGATTTCTAACAATGTTGACGAAGGGGATTGACAGACCATCATAGCCGAGTGACGGGAGTGTTAGTGTTCGGATGTTATTAATAAAGCGGCGTGTCCCGAAGATGATAGCTTTGGTCTTCCGAAGGTTAAGATTGAGTCAATTACTGTTAGCTCAGTCACGAATACGAAGAATGTCAGAGTTCAGGTGGTTGAAGCAGTGGTCAAGATCTGCAGGGTGGCAGCTGAGATAGATTTGAAGGTCGTCTGCATATAACAGGTACGAAGCTTCCTTGATGCAAGCCCCTATGTCATTAATGAAAATAGAAAAGAGTAGTGGGCTAAGAATAGAGCCTTGAGTATTAGTTGAGCGCCAGGAGGTGATAGAACCACCATGACATTTAATAGCCTGCACACGACAAATGAGGTAGGACTCAAACCATGTAACAGCAGACGCAGTAAGTCCCAGATTAGCCAGCTTAGACAAGAGGAGAGTATGTGTAGCAGTATCAAACGCTTTAGAGAAGTCGAATAGTATGCGAATGGTCACTTTTTCATTATCCATTCCTAGGCAGATGTCATTGACTAATTTGAAAAGAGCAGTCTGAGTGCTGTGGCCAGCTCGAAAACCACACTGCCGTGAATCCAGTAGTTTATTTTGTAGAAGGTGTTGAGAAACTTGATTGTATGCTAGGCGCTCATGGGCTTGGCTTAGAAATGGTAGAAGAGCTATGGGGTGATAGTCTGCTGGCGTGGCAGGACTCTTGATTTTGTTTACTGGAACAACCAGCGCTTTCATCCAAATAGACGGGAAGGAGCACTCAGCAAACGAGAAATTAAACAGCCGAGTAATAAGAGGCATGCTGAGTGAGTTTGAACATGCGGCTAGAAATACCATCAGCACCAATAGCATCAGATTTAATGGACTTGAACAAATCGGAGACCTCACTGGTGGACACCTGAGAGAAGCTGAACTCGAAGATCGTACTAGGAGGCTGCAGAGGGGGGCCCAACGTAGTATGTTCGACACTATATCTAGTGACAAGATCCGTCGGAGAAGAGATTGAGGCGAAGTATGCATTTAGCTCATCAGCAGGAACATTCAGCAGAGATGTTGACGAAGTAGTCAGGGCATGATGGCTAAGTTCACGCCAAAGAGCTGCTCCCGTCAGGCCATCCAGACGTGAGTGGTAGTAGGATACCCTAGCTTCAGTTAGTTTCATCTGATAAGAAGCTCTTGCTCGCCGGAATGTGATAAGCAACTGGGGCCTCTTAGGACGACGATAACGTCTGTAGCAAGTCGCGAGAAGTCGCTCAGCCTCATAAAGATCAGAAGTACGCCAAAGAGCAAACTTGATAGTGTTAACAGTGATTTGCCTGAGTGGGGCATGACGGTTGACCCGGGAGATAAAGCCATTGCAGACGGTAGAGATAAGAGAGTTGGCAGGAACATCTTCAGAGTTGTCAAATTGAGTAGCTAAGGTGATAAGGTCGTTAATAGCAGCTTCAGATTCCAAACGCGAGAGTTGCCGGGCCCAGATAATTTTAGGCTTTGGAGACAAAAGCGAGAGCCCCAGCGGAACAGAGATAAGATGATGACCCACCGCAAGAGGGGAGGATGATTTATCATGTGATACATCGTCAAACTCGTCGACAAAGCAAAGATCAAGCCATGTAGAAGAGGTTCCAAATATGTGCGTGACCCTATAATTAATGCGCTTGAACGAGAGATCTTGGGAGAGAGTGCGAACGTAGTCAACATCAAAACTTTGGGATAGCTGGTCGGCGTTAAAATCGCCCATGATCACTTTATGACAGTAGCCATCCATAGCATTAGAGAGTGTTGCAGAGAAGTTGTCAGGTAGGTTGAAAGGCGCATGAGGAGGTCTATACACTCCAGCGAGAAATATAGGAGCAGAGTTCTTGGGCTTGAGTTCACAGAAGATGTATTTAACGTGTCCTGGTTTGCCGGTCCATACATAAGTAGATGCAGCTACGAGGGAGGCTGGACCATCATCCAGAATGTAGATAGCGGCACCGCCTCCATGGACATTGCGGTCATTGCGGAAGATATTGTAACCAAGCAGACGAAGGACGCTGTCAGAAATATCACAGCTGAGCCAGGTCTCTGTCATGATCAGAGCATCATACAAGCAGGAACTATTGTCGAGAAAGCACCTTAGGACGTCCAGACGCGAGCGAAGAGAATTAGCATTGAGACAGCAAACATTGAGATGACAGGTGGATTGCATCATAGGAGTATCAGAGCATTGCTCTAGGTTGTCAGCAGGAGTAGTGGTCAGTGCAGCGCTAGAGAGTTACTTTTGATCAGGAGTACCATACAGGTTGGCAAGCCTTTCGAGATCCTGTACATTATTTATTAGGTGAGCTAAGTCACCTTCCTTAAATCTTGCAAAGACAACAGAGTTCTTCACCCAGATATATTTAAAGCCTCTAGTCTTTAAAGTTTCCTTAGCCTTGCCTAGTAATTAGAACGTAGTAGTAGGAAGCAGCTCTTTCACGTTTATATTGTAGTCTGAGGAAGATGCAACAGGACGGTCGTCAACATCTAGTGAGGCGAGATTCAAGCTGCAAGCTTTCAGGGAACCAAGACGACGTTTCGCAGCAATGACTTCATTGACAAGCCCAGCGCGAGAATATTTGACCGCAATAGAGACTCGTTTAGTTGCATCTTTAGACCGCGCGGGTCGATTAGGTAACACTGCAAGGCTGGAGTCGCGGGGTGTTGCCCGCCACCGAAGAAAACGAGCATCAAGAAAATCAGTAGGAGTAACATCAACTTTTAGAGCTCCAAGAACAGTACGCACTAACGAAATGGGATCCTTGAAACTGTCAGAATCCGGAAGACCTCTAATAACGAAGTCGTGGGCGTTTAAGCCACTATTATTCAGGAGTCGCTGTAGACAAGTGACCTGGGCCTGAGACGCAGCAGCCAGTCGAGTGACAGCAGAAACATCATCAGCAGCAGGAGATGGGCGTCTGGAGCAATCCACCTCCAGATTAGAGACCTTGACCTCCAATTCAAGGAGAGAGCTCCTGACAATCTTGTTCTCTTCCTCTAATGCAGCATGGGCAGTCATTAGTCCATGTACATCAGTTTCGATGTTGTCAACTTTAGCAGCAAGAGACAAGATGATATCAAGAGCAAAGCTATGACTAGCGAGGGTGGCTGTTTGCTCGTCCAGGATGGTCCCTCAACGATTTATCTTACGACAAGCCCCTTTGATTTCTTCGAGAATGACCAGTAGAGTATTCTACTTCGTTTTCTTGGGCTGAGAGACCGCACCATCTTCAGATTCATCACCGCTAAGGGGACGCTTGGAGGAGGCACCAGATAGAAATAAGCAATAAAAAGACCACGTTATAATCGTATTAACCAGGGGTGTGTTCTCTTTTACTGAAGATGTCTTATGTCATTTTCTTTCACGTTGTGTACACCACAGTGCCTTCTTTATTGCGTGACGTATTGTTATCACTCTCCTTCTCGTGATATTTTCATCTCTCTTGAATATCGAAGAAACATCTATACTACATGGCGTGAACTAATTATCAAATTTGATTTATGAAGACATTTCCATGTCTAATTTTTTAAGCAAAATTTTTGAAGCAACCATGCAAAATTTTATCTTCCTGCGCGTAGAAATAATAAACCAAGCTGTAGAAAATTCATCTAAAAGTAAGTTAATTGTTTGAATTTCCAAAAATTGACTTACGATAAACATATCAATTGCTACCAATTATCGACGAATTTGAAAATGAGAAAAATCTTACAACTTTTTCTTCCATTTCTGTGCAGTTATAAGATAACAGTAATTTCATTTTACTTTACATTATAAATAATAACATCAGCATTTGTTCTGTTAACAATATAAATGAAATCAGCATTTTTTTTGTTTTTGACGAAATCAAATCTAAGTATTCGGAAGTCATCATAATGTCAGCTTGGCGCCAATTTTTACAGATATCCAAAGGTATCTGTTTTGTCCGGATTCCCCTTATGCCAGCATACATATGGGCTGAAATTAAGTATTTTCAAGAAAAGCAATCGTTAACGTTCAATAAAGCATACTATTAAGTATCGGCATTGCTTCATTTATAATATACTGAATTGAAAAACTTTCGTTACACGAAAATAACCATGCTGCCAAAATTGAATATAAATGAAATTTATGATTATTTCCAATAGCTCCAAATAGCCAAACGGGCTAAAGCGTCGGTTTACATAGTTGCGTGCGTTAGAAGCGGTTATAGGTTCAAATCTCCCTAATAGAAATATTCTTTACTAGCTTCGAATATGCGTTTTCCTGCAATATTTAAACTGTTTACACGTAAAATTGATGTTCAGCTTACATAAAGTCTATCAAAAAGAATTTTTTCAATATTTAAATTATTTGTTTTAAGAAGTTTTTTGTTTTTTTACGTAAACCGCTACAATATTTACCGTAGGAAAATTGAAGAATATAATGTTCTTTGAACCTGATAGTAAATGACACATTACGTTAATAAAATGTAGTGTTAATAATTTTACCAAAAAATTAATTTTTTAAATATTATGTTGAATAATTTAATTCAATTAGCTACTAGATTCGAAAAATTACTTTCAAGTCAAGTAAATTTTACTAGAATTTATCGTAACGCTCGAATACCTATTGACGAGATATTTCTCGTGAATTTTGCTTGACTCGACGATCATCCATATAAGTGAAGGAGTTTCTAGTAAAGTTTTCTAGAATTCTAGCTATATTGCCATGACTGTTTTCACCGTGTGGTTACTAGTTATTTTTGTTCTACCGCGAATAGTTAAGTAATTGATGTATTCTTTAAAATGGAACAATATGGTTTCAATATTTTTTTTTAGCCAGTTAACGTGTTTGAAAAATTTTGAAACTCATCAAAAACAATCTCCTTTTCCTAGGTTGTACGGAAATGTGCGCCAAGCATAAACGATAACAATGATAGAATAACAAAAAGTCCTAGAATCATTGATCACCAAGTGTTTAAATCTTGGAATCAATAATATTTAAAATGAATCATTTTCTAGGGTTTTTTCTTCTTTTGAATGAAAGTTCAGTACGTTTAATGGCACAATCAACGTTATAATCAAAAACTTGACGTAACTGTTACGATTTTATAAAAGCATGAAATATTAATTACACAACTTGTCTTCACCAACGATAAACGATGAAATTTCATCGGAAAGGATAAATCCATAATAAGAATTATTTTTATTCTTGTTTTCAGAAATGTATCAACTTCCGGGTTGGAGAACGATGCTGTGATTTTCAATGTTTGGACGATATTTCACCACAGTATTTTCAATTAAACAATAGTCACAGTCTTTCACAACAAAGTTCATCATCTTTTGTCTACATTTTATGTTTTGTTGTCTTATCTATTTACGAAAACAGATATTAATATTTATTGGTTATCTACTGGAGTTGTAATAAAATTTAGAACAAAAGAATGGCGTTACACACAGATTATTTCATCACTGTTGAAAAAATGTTCTAAAAGAGTGTCACTGACATCTGATATGCACTTTAAAAAAGTCTATGGAACACTGTATTATTATGCATTTTAAATTACTGAATAATTTCTGACAGAGGTTCTTACGTATAAATTTATTCTAAGTGGATTTTGAGCACATAAAAATAGTGTAGAACGTTACTTGTCGTGACTTCATGCGCAAAAGCTACGATTATGTTGTTATAGACATGATTGAAAAAATACTTCATTAGTGCCTAAAACTTGCTTACGCTGTACTTGCAATGTTATTCTTCTTATTCAATTAATGCATTGGCGAGGAAACTCAAGGGTGGATATCCTGATAAGTGCCGTAATTCAAACTTACATTTATAGAACGGTGTGTTCGTTAGATTATTTATGGTAATTTGAGAACCTTCAACTAATCTCGTGATGAGTTTATTTAATTTGTTCTGTAGTTTTTTTGTTTTTTTATTTAATTTATTTTGTTGGCCGGACACGAACCCTCTTTACAACCTACGCAACTGAGAGCGACGACATGCCCTGTTCAGGAAGATCCTGATTTTTTTTATCTAGAACCGTCTTAGTTGAGTTAGTTATAAGTTTAAGATTTTGAGGTATTTTGTGGAATTTGAAGTTAGTTAGTAAGATTTGAAATGTTAAATCTAGATTTAAGTTGAAATTGGTTTTATGGTACACCAGTTTAGTTATTCTGGAAATTGAAAATAACTTGGCGCCTTAGGTGAAGTAGTTATAGTCTCCCAGAGACGGTCCTAATCAGGACGCTCATCTGAAGGAAGGTGCGTTTTGGAGTAAACTTTTTGGGGGCGAAATAATAACGTTACGATAGATACACATATATATATATATATATATATATCCATCGGTGCATTCGAGGAAGTCAGCTATTAAGTGTCTTTAGCTGACGCCAGCATCGGCCGGAAAAGTAGAATAACCTTGCAAGTTCAGCGTATGCAATTACAGTGTACCTCTGCTCTCATTTCCATTCATGACTTTAATTACGTAAAAATTACGTTTTGTGCAACTCATCCTCAAATGCACCTATCTGATACTAGAAATGTCCTCAATGACACCGTAAATTAGATTCATATGTATATATATATATATATATATATGTATGACAAACGCATACTTTAAAGTCAGACCCCAAATCTGTAAACTACACGCATACTTTGGAGACATTATACTTTGAGGTCAGCAGTATAAAATTGTAAATTACATGCATATGTAACGCATAGTTTGAGCCACCTCTTTTTATTTTTCTAAATAATAATAATAAACATTAATAAACGATGTAGATCGAAATTTCGTTTATATAACAATAAACAACAGAAACACGAGGTCGTGCATAGTTTGGGGACAGCTGCTGAGACAAACATCGCCATCAAGACTAAGTTATGAGAAATAGGAGTGACGGGAGCATCAATTGAACGCGTAAAGAACTGAGCACATTGTATACAAAATAAATATTATTCACAATTTGTCACTAAAAAGTAGAATTATTTTAAATATTGGATAGTTTTTTTTACAAAGTACATGTAAATACTTCGAAAACATATATAATAACTAACGAATAGTTTGAGGTCAGAAGCTGAAATAATGTCTTCAAACTATTACAAGTAATGTTATACACCGGTACAAGTTATATATTAAAAAAGGAAAAAGAAAACTAAGTAAATTTCACGACACAGTTATTTTTCTCCGACTTGTTCAAAATCGTGCAATGATTATAAATATTTATCTGAATGATTATGGAGTATGGACTGATACTTTGGGGACATTTGTGACAAGTAACGCATAGTCTGGGGTCAGCAACTAAAACAATGTTTTGAAACTACTTCAAGTAATGTTATACACCAGTATAAGTTATATATTAAGGTAGGAAAAAGATAATTGAGCACGTTTTTTACATAACAATTATTTATCTCTATTTTGTACTATATCATGCAATTACTATAAGTGTGTCATACTCGAACTGTTCTCAAAGTATGCAATGAGTATACATTTGGTCCTCAAACTATACGTTTGGTATGTTTTTTGAAATCCGAAGTAGTTTTATTAAACTGTCCTCAAAGTATGCGATAACTACAAATTGTGTTCATGAACTTTGCGTTCGTTAAGCTTTTATGTATTTTCCCGAAACTATGCGTTAGTTATGAAATATTATTTTCCATTTTTCACGTATATAAAGTATTCGATAAAAAAATTTCCAAAAGCATTCGATACAAGAGAGTGAATTCGACCTCTTGAAGCAATAAAAAATGCTGTCCGCAAACTATGCTTTAGTCATAATTTTTTTTGTGACGTAGTGCATACTTTAGAGTCGGTCCCCAAAGCATGCGTTTAATATAAATTTTGTCCCCGAACTATGCGCTCAGTGTACTTTTTCGTCTTGTCCCCAAACTATGCGTTAGTTATAAATATCTTATTCTTCGCTTTTTATGTATGTAAAGTGCTCTATAAATGAAATTTCCAGGAACATTCAATACGAGAGAGTGAATACGACCTTCCTAAGTGATAAAAAATGCTGTCACCAAACTATGCGTTAGTCATACATATATATTGTGACGTTATTTTTTGAGTAACGTTCTATTGTCAATGATTATTAATATTTTTAAATATTGAAGGCTAATGCTAGCCCAATTAGATTGCTCACGTAAATTTTTACGTCTTTTTTTTTGGTTTTTGGAGCTTTCAGGAGTTATTTAAGAGTTGTTTCAGTAATTGTTCCCCTTTGATATTGTTGTAAAGAGTAAAAAACAAGGCTGGAAGATTCGGTATTTAGTTTAACAGTATGGTAAGACTCAATATGATGAGGAGGAGTAAGTAGAGGAGAAGTAAGAAGTATTTGCGGAGTTGAGAACCATTATAAGGAGAGATGGATCACTAACGTGGAGTTGAGGGCCGAACGAAACGTGCTGCCCGTTAGATGATCCATGCTAGGAGACGTTCTAGCCCTATGCGTTATCATCGGGTGATCAAGACCAGTCATATGGCACTCCCACGGAAGAAATAGAGGCATGGATGGGGCATTTTGGAGATTATGTAAAGAAATTAGTTTGAAGAATTAGATATGAGTTTGCCGGCCTTGTAGGGGAAGCCTGATCAACCTCACCTCCAAGGAAGCACCTAGTTTAAGTCGCCCCTCCCCAATGAAATCTCAGAGAGATCACATGATGATGCTACTAATGGGGAAGCAGTTCCGCAAATCAAAAGATTACTATGATATTGAAGTGGAAAGAAAAGAATGCAGTAGAGTACAGTTATAGATTTTGGAGACACGAGTTCGTTGTTGGGAATTGACGAGAATACTTTGATTTTGATAATTGAAGAAGGAAGTTAGAACTTGAAATTCGAAGAGTGAAGATGGCATTGTTGGAGGCATTGTTGGAGGCATTGTTGGAGGTTGAAGACGTGAGCAGTCCCAGAAGGAAGCTAAGCTAAAGTAGAGACACAGCAGACTACAGAGAGTTTCAGAGAGGAGGTTCCATAGTATCCAGGAACGAGTCAAATCCAGTGTAGCAACACCTAAGTATCCTCTGCAGCTCCTGTAAATCGTATTGAGTCTGATATTTGGAAATTTTTGGTAGGTTCGGTACATTTTAGAATGAATATACAGTACTCTCTCTCAATAGGGGCTCATTTAATAGTTTCGCGCCCGGATTCTATGCTCGAATCGAGTCCCCACCACAGTACGCTATTTCTCCGAATTGAAAATTAGAATTAGACTCTCCTAATAGTTCCGCTCGTAATCTTATTGTCAAAATAAAAAATTGATTGATTTAATCAAACGATGACCATATAAATTAAATTATTCAGTAAACTAAGAACATAATTTATTATAAATTATTACAAAAACTGTATTTTTTCATTATACAAAATATTAAATGACTCAGACAAGAAATTGAGGTTATTTCCAAAATTTTGGTTTAAACTATTGGCGTCATTCTCTAAATTTTTATTTAAAACACTGACGTCATCATGCTCATGATTTCCTCTTATATGTTGAATAATTTCTTGATCAAAACAAATTTCTGAAAATTCAAAAAATGTCACTAGAATTATTAAATTTCGTGTATATTTGATTACTGAAAATTTTTTTTTTTTTTTTTTAAAAAAAATCATTAAAAATTAGCTGCTACGTTTTGCGGGTATTTTCAACCACTCAACTAAAGTATCTCCATTAAGTGTTTCATAATCTTTTATGCTTTGTATGAGTGTCAACAAATCAGTTATATGACTATGTTCGATTTGTAAATTACTGATTGACTTTCCACTAACTGATTCATCTAAAAGTGACAGATTAACTAGCGATTCTTTAGTCTGCGTTGCAATTTCACGTTTTTCAATGAGCCATAGTTTTTTCCAACATTTATAAATTGTAGGTTTCATATCCTTCCAAGCTTCAGCAACCCAAAAAATTACCTGTCTTATATTTATCGCTTTTAGACGATCAATAAGTGTGATATTATTTTCTTGTGCATTCAAAATGGAATTAGCTAAATAATGTTGATAGTTTAATTTTAGAGTTTGTAAAATGCCTTGATCTAAAGGCTAAATGTTTGAAAGTCACATTGGGTGGAAAAAAAGCCACTTCAATATTTCTAATTTAAATACATTCATGAGATCTGTAATTGTCTATTAACAACACTGCTTTTACTGGAAGATTCTTCGCTTTCAAAAAATTTTCAACTCTGGGAACAAATTCTCGAGCAAACCATTCTTCAAAAATTGTCTTATCGATCCATGCATTTTTTTGATTTCGATAATATACAGGTAGATTTTTTTTATTCTACTCCGTTACACATCGCGGATTTTCCGATTTCCCAACAAAAAGCAAAGGTAACTTCAAAGAACCATCTGCGTTGCAGCAGGCTGCAATAGTAACGCGTTCAAGTTGCTTCTTAGTTCCCGATACCTGACGAACATTTTTTGGTGCTAGAGTTTTCTGAGGCACAACCTTATATTGCAAACTTGTCTCGTCGAAATTAAAAATTTGAGGCCATGATAATTTTTTCGTTACTAACATTTTTTTGAAATTATTTTTATATATCTCTGCAGCAGCTTCATTTGCTAATAGCTTCTCTCCTATAATAATGTGTGTGTTAAGCTTTAATTAAACGACAATATAGGTAGAACAAACCTATAGATGAAAATCTTAAAACTTTTCCTGTAATTGTTAAAGTACGAGCACCTTTCCCTTTTTTCCATTTATCAAGCCATCCTTCACTAGCTCTAAAATCTTTCGATCCACCTAAAACATGACTTAAACATAGAGCTTTTTGTCGTAAAATTGGACCTGTCACTGGAACGCCTTTTGCTTGAGCGTCAAGTAACCAAACATAAATTGCATTATCAAAATCCGGATTTTGACTACTTTTCTTTTTAATTCTTTGATGTGTATGATTCGATCTACTGACAATTGTGGCTTTATTTTTTTTTCCATTTTCTTAATATCCGTTCATTAATTCCATGTTTTTGAGATACTGATTGAAGAGATTCATTGTGTGAATATTCTAGTATTTCTGTTTTTTCTTGATAGGTAAACCGGCACCTTTTAGTTTTAGTATCTTTATTTTCACTCTTCTGTTCCGCGTCGTTCATCGGAATCGATGTTTCCGTTGCACTATTTTTCATTTTACGTTTTGTAGACATCTTTTCAGATTACACTTTTATGTTAGAAATGAAGAAACGAATATAATAGAATTGAATTCTACTACAAATAATACTGTAATGAAAAAGTAGTATCACAACACTGATTTTTCGATCTGTGCTTTAGCACGTTCACTTCACATCTAATTGTAAAATAATAAAATCTGTCTCAGATACTAAACGTAGTATACCTAATACAAATCTGCTACTCGCTTTTTTTTCGGAGAAATTATTCATAACATGCCCGTTTTATGTTTTAATGTGCTACGATACAACTCAATTTGCTTTTATCTCATTCGCATAAAATTAACGCCTCAATTTTATTTACGTGAATTCGTTAAAATATTATTTCGAAGAATACTTTCAATGAATATAAAAATATAAATAACTATTTATTTAAATTTTGAACTTATAAATTTACTATTAAACACGATGAACATATAGAATACAGTAAGAAAAAAATGCATATACATATCAATTATTGTACAGGATTTATATTCCCTTAAGCATGATTCCAATTGAAATTGTGCATATTAAAATAGCGGAACTATTCGGAGAGTCCGATATTCATTTTAAGGAGAGGAATATTGAGCGAGAGTGGGGGGACTACTTTTCTGCGAAACATACTCTCCTACGATCCCATAGCCGGCCCTATTGAAAGAGAGTACTGTAATGTAAAATAGGGAATCTTTCATCCTTAGTTTGCTCTCGTGATTTAGTTAGTTAATAAATTCAGTTTAGGGTGTTATGGTTGAATCATAAGAAATATTGATGAATTTGCTTCGAGTTTTAAAGTCACTTGTAAAATAAAAATTAGTGTATTAGAGAATTGATCTGTTAAATTAAGATTCTATAATGTTAAAAGTTTTGTGAAGAGAGGTAATGGTTTAAGGAAATTTTAGAGCGTTTTAGAATTCCAGTCAGTTGTTGTGAAAGATGTTTATTTATTTGTGATGCAGAATTGTTACCGATTCATTTATAATTTTTGTTAATTTGATAGGGAATAAGGAATTAAAAATTTTGCTTAATAAACTTAAGAATTAATTAATAATTGAAAATTGATTACTTTAAGTCGAGGAAAACCTTCAACTCCGTCTTGTTTGATAATAATGAATAATTTTATGGGGTTGGCCGGTTCAGTTATTCTGGCGATTAAAATGACTTGGCGCCTGTTCTCATGGTTTTTAAGCACGCGAGGGATGTTAGCTGGTAAGTTTGTGTCCTGGAGGAAGGTGAATACTTAATCCACCCACCTCAGTGGAAGGAGTATCGTCACAATATATATATATAGGGTATATATATATATATTTATACGGCAAACGCCTCAATCCAAGACCCCTTACAGTCCTTTGAGAGAATATGAATTAAAGTGGCTAGAATATAAATCCGTTGAAAATTTTCAAAAATATCAATAATTACAGAAGATGAATGAATTTAAAGTTTTGAATGTTGTTTCCAAGACCCTTTATAAAACCGCAGATTTCAGGGCCGCTGGATTCCAAGACGGTCTTGAAGACTGTCTTGACCCATTGCGTGGTTCCAAAACATCACATAAAAGTCTCTTCAAAGCATTCATTTGACAGCGTATTCCATCAATTCTGGAATTCTAACCTCCAAAGAAAACAGGATGACGTATTAAATAAATTTCATATCAAATTGATCGATCAAAAACATTAGAAAAAGAAAAAATTGAACAAGATACTATTATCCAAAAGCTTCATGAAAGGCTAGTTTCAAAGACCAATATTTTCGGAGACCGGTCTTAGGAAAATATTTTACTGAACGCATGATTCCGGGACATGCGAAATGATACGATCGCTAAAAAAGATTAAATAAGAATATCTTATTCCAGAAATAAATGGAATCAAATACATCAAAAAAAACAGTGAACCAGAGAATGGTTTTAGAATCGAACAAGCTTTTGAAAATGCTTCACAATCGGATGAAAAAGGTTGAAATATGCTCTATGCAATGTTATGTCAAACTAAAATGGATTCGATATTCCTATCATAGATATCCAGAAGTTTATAATGAATTATCGATTGCAGCGTAGTTACAGGGTTCTGGAATCTAGCATTCTGTCAATAACAACTAAACATTCTTCAATTCTATGAATTTTGACTAGCTTAATACTTGGAATCGTTGAGTGTGATATTTGAAACTATTATATTATCTGAATATTTTTATTGAAGAATGATAAGTATAAAAAGAAAAGAAATTTTCGTAAATATCATGAAAATAATTGCATACATAAATCGGTCTTGGTATCCAATTGGCCAATAGAGGATCAGTCATTATTAGATAACACAGCACTAAATGTTCTATTTGACTTGCGCCTTGTTGAACTTATGACTTCAATATGTTGTCATTTATAAGTCATAGGAATGTCACAGTATTTTACGTAAATCTGACATGAAACTGACCTTTCCTGTAATCAAAGTATGATGAAAAAATATGTGATATAATTTTGATGACACATTGATGTAAGTTTATGGCTTTTCTATGATATGACACAATTATGATATCCTACTGATATAAAATTTTACTTCTTATTAACGTCGCTGACCTAACGAGATTAAGAGAAACTCTCCTTCCAACATGGCTTGTATCAAGCAGACTGCTCTTAAATAGACTAGAGGTAAAGCCCCTCAAAAACAACTTGTCACCAAGGTAACTCGTGAAAGGGCTCCAGCTATCGGAAGCGTGAATATGCCACATCGTTGCTGCCCTGAAACCGTTACTTTTCGAGAAATTCGTCGTTACTAGGAAAGTACCGAATTATTCATCCGCAAACTGCCATTCCAACGGCTTGTTTGTGAGATTGCTTAGGACTTCAAGACCGATTTGAGATTCTAGAGCTCAGCTGTCATGGCTTTTTAAAAAATCAGCAAAGCATTCCTCGGTGGTCTCTTTGAATATATAAACTTGTGTGCCATTCACGCTAAGCAGGTAACTATCATGCCCAAGTACTTGCTCGTCATATTTGAGGGGAGCGAGTTTAAGCTGCTCCAATAACCAATTAATTAACTTTTACATGATTTCATGTTTATGATCTGAATGTTACGAACATAATATATAATATGCAGGGTGAGGGTAAAAATTACTATATACATTGTGAAAATTACTGACTCCGCTAACCTAACGAAGTTAAGAGAAACCTTGTATAATGGCTCGAACCAAGCAGACCGCTCACAAATCGACTGGAAGTAAAGCCCCTCGAAAACAACTTGCTACAGTGGAACTCCTATAATTTCGAATCGCTAATTTCGATTCCCCCTTGTTTATTGGGCGGAGCGATTGCCCCACTTTATAGTATTCCCCTCATTTTTTTTTTGCGTCACGTGATACACACATATACTACATAGTCACATGCATGCAAAAAGATCTGTAGCATATTTTAGGTTATAATTGTAGCATGTAGTGAAATCATAGACATTTTGTTGCTGTAAAGGAATGTTAATAAAATGGAAAGTGCAAATCAATTCAAAAAAATCCTTGACATTTCACTCATTCATATAGAGAATCTTATTTTATTTTTTAACATTGGAGGTTATGTTTGCCATAACCAAATTCCCTAAAAGATAAAAAGAGAGAATATATTTCATTTGTCTCTCCCGATTCCCCTTCTTGCGACGAATATTCATAGAAAGGGGATCGAAATTAAAGAGAATTCGAAGAGAAGGTCGTCGAATTTATAGGAGTCCCACTGTCCCAAGGCCGCTCGTCAGAGTGCTCCAGCTACCGGAGGAGTTAGGAAGCTTTACCGTTATCGACCTGGAACTGTCACTCTACGAAAAATCTGTCGTTATCAGAAGAGCACCGAGTTACTCATCCGTAAATTGCCATTCCAACGGCTTGTACGTGAAATTACTCAGGATTTTAAGACGGATTTAAGATTCCAGAGTACAGCTGTGATGGCTCTTCAAGAAGCCAGCGAAGCATATATCGTTGGTCTTTTCGAAGATACCAACTTGTGTGCCATTCATGCCAAACGGGTGACCATCATGCCTAAGGACATTCAACTCGGGCATCGTATTCGAGGAGAGCGAGCTTAAGCTGCTCCATTGATCAATGTGACATTACATCAAAGTCGTAAGCTTTTATATTATTCACGTATTATTACATAAAACTTATACGAAGTTATTTACGATGCCTAATTGGTCTTAGTAAAATATAGTACGTCATGATTCATCTTATTCTGGTTCTTAGCGACACAAACAATTCCTCTGCATGTGATAATAATAATTTTCATCATTTTGTAGTATCAATTAATGATAAAATAATTTGAAATTGTTAACGATAAAATAATGCAAGTTATTACAATTTAATATTAATAGTAATAATTTGAATTTAACTAATCATTTACCTTGAATGAGATGCGAAGCATATACAATATATAGAAAATGATAGTTTTTGTGGAGAAGGTCTTGGAATCAAACACGCCTAAAGAATTCATTATCTTTAGATTAGAGAGCTCAAATCACCTATC
Source organism: Chelonus formosanus (assembly GCA_028641665.1). Lineage (NCBI taxonomy): Eukaryota > Metazoa > Arthropoda > Insecta > Hymenoptera > Braconidae > Chelonus > Chelonus formosanus. The sequence goes on from CM054002.1 coordinate 14,206,446, forward strand.
TTTTACAATATATTTAGCAGAAATTTCTCTTTTTTTATCAATTAGATTATTTATTACTACATTCATGATTTGTAATAAAAGTTAATACATAAAGTCCTGGAATCTAGCATTCTAACAATAAAATTAAAACACTACTAAATCTCTTACAATTTTACTAGCATAGATCTTAAAACAGTAATGTATTTCTTCTAATTTTTAGGACATTGAAGTAAGTCAAATAAAAGAAACTTTGTACAAGAACAATTAAAAATTATTATACATTTTTAAGAAGATTATGATTATTGCGCAATCGGTCTTGGAATCAAACACGCTTTAAAAATTCATTATTTCATGAGGAGCAAGCTCTTACAACTCTATTTGCTACATTTTTTTTAGCCGAAATTATTCTTATCTAAGTAATATGATTATTTATTACAACATCCGAGATTCATGATGGCAGTTAATACATGTAGTCCTGGAATCTAGCATTCTAACAATCAAATCAATACACTACTAAATCTCTTACAATTCCACTAGCATAGAGTTTGGGATAGTACTTTATGACTACTTACTCGTATTCTATTAGCGTATGTCAATTAGAAGGTCATTTGTACAAATACAATTAAAAGATCCAAGAGATATTCCAAAAATTATTATTCTTACTGGGGTGGTCTTGGAATCTTGAATAACTTACCACCATTGGATAAAAGAGTTCTGAATATTTGATTTGTCATACTATCTAATCACGACATCACTTTTATCCGCTTAACATGCATATTTGTTATTAAAATCTTGATATTCCAATAATGTTAGAGCATGGACTACAGAATGCTAACTGGAATTCAGCATCTTAACAATAAAATTTATACATTAGTTAGTCTTATAAAATTCTACAAGCATTGAGCTTGGAATATCATCGTATGACTGCCAACTTGTATTCTATTAGTATATGTTAATTGGGAAGTCATTTGTACAAGGTCATTCGAATGTTGCAGGAAATATTTCAGAAATCATGACTTTTGCCAAAATGTTCTTGGAATCCACCGAACCTAAAGATCTCACTATTATTCGATAAAAGAGTTTCGAATATTTTATTTGCTATACAATTCGAATCCCAAAATTACTTTTATTCTATCAATGCCAACAATTAAAATTACATCCACGATTTTTATAGGCGTTGATTCGTAGATTCCTGAAGTCTAGCATTCTGTTAATGAAAACTATCTATTACTTAATTGTTTCCCATTTTACTAGCTTCGATTATGGTATAGTACTGTGTGACTATAGCTACTATTTTCGCAAAATATTTCGATTATAAAGCAATTACTTCAAAAATTTTTTCTATAATCAAATGTCTCATCGCAACTTATTTGTGTTGTATTTGTATTCAAATTTTTATTATTTTACTTGTCTTTACACATTTAATGTTATAAGATTCCAAGACCATAATGTACGTACATAATAATGTACGTATATTAAATATACGTACATTATTATGTACGTATATCAAACTTTTCCTGTCGTGGAATCTGCGGTTTCATATAATGCTTCATTCCAAACCCAGTCTTGGAACCTTGCAAATGCCTAAAAAAATTTCCGAGACTGTCCTGGAATCTCGGAAAAGTCTTGGAATCTACTGTTCTGTAGAGGAGCCGGCTTTTGAATCTGGCGCTAAACATAGATATATCTGTAGAAACACTACAAACGCATACTTTGAGGACATGGGACTGGTATCCTTCTCATGATTTTTAATATTCCCCTGCGGCTTGTGGTCGAACAGTTAAAGAAAAAAAATCACCCTGCAATTACAGCGTATGCAATTACAGTGGATCTCTGCTCTTCATTTGATCAGTTTTGACTTAAAGTCATCAATTTTGATTGCAACGTGGCAACGCTGTGCCCCCAAATGATACACTACCCTTAATTGTAAGCGACTCAAACTATGCGCTACGACTAATGTAACTTCGAAACTGTCCTCAAAGTATCGTTTCGTCCATAAATAATATGTTGTATATACTATTTGTCCCCGATCAAGACCATCGATCGATCCATCAAATTATATCAATTTTTCTTAATCGAAAAAATTCAAAAAAATTTCTGAAAGAAATAATTATTGATAATCTTTGTTGATCGCAATACTGTTGACAAATAAAATTAATGTACGCTATAATCAACAAAAAAATTAAAGAAACAAAGACGAAATTGTTTCGTCTAACGAAATTAGTTGATAGATGATTTTATCTCTGTTCACAAACTGTAATTAATATGTAATCGAATCTCGGGTTTCAAAATAGAGTGAAGTGAATCTAAGAGTACTTAATGCGTCAAAGTCTTCTTGAGAGAGCACCTCTATCTATCTTGCCTAAGTCCACTTTCTGACAAACCTACTTCGATTGACGTTTTGGTCATCAGCTAGAGTTGCTGTGCAAATCGATTAAACATGTATATATATTTTTCAAGCCGATACTGCTATACGGTAAGTATTAAAATAATTCATGTCATCACATAAATTTTATTTACTGAGGCGGGGGTTCTCGTAAGGTAGAAGTTCATTGCGACAATTCTCTTATAAACAACAAATTCTTCTAGTGTCATATATGTTAGAAGAGAAAACCCCGGTTAATCCAAGATCCCCCGTTTAGCCTATTGGCTGCTACCAAACCATTTAACTAATTCTGATAATTAATTAATGATCAATGTCTTTGGGCATAACAGTCTACACTCTTACCGTCCCAGCGAGAAGAATGATAAGATGTAGCTCGTTTACCATTTTTTCCAATTTTTTGATTCTGCTAAAAAAACGGTTATACCGATTCCGCTAAAAACTTGATCAGTTCTAAATTGCGTAATTATGCGCCTGATACGAGTAGTCCTATGTCGTTATCATTTTTTGTTCTTGAGTTAATCGAGGCGAAAAATAATTCCGAACGCACATACGTACATACACACTCACAAACGTCCACTCAAAAACTACATATATATACATACGTTTAAGCGGAAGCTTGATGACTTTTTTCATATGTTAAATCTGATGCAAGAAAAATATTCTCTGGAGTCACTTGAGTATCTGGAAAGCGTCACTTTAATATAAGCTGGAATGTTCACTTAGGAAATCATGGTTAGTGCTCATATGAAAGTTTGGTGACTGTCACCAAATGTTGAGGACAGTCGGAAAGTATATGCAGATGGATGATCATTGATATCCATCGATAAAAAAAACATTCAAATTCAAAAATAAAGTAGATACCACGTAAGATAAAGAACGACGGATTTCTTCTGTTCTCAGCAATTAAATTTGTTTCCAACTATAAAAAATAGGATCTACGGAATGAATTGAAATTTTTTTACTAGAATACTACTTCTCTTATTGAGACGAAATTGTTTATTATGTAACATGACTTAAAAATTATCTTTTTTTCTTGACAACCATCGAATTTGTTATCAATAGTCAAAAACAGAATTTATGCAATAAATTCACGTTCTCCTACGGAAAGTTCTTCGTTCTATAAAAAGAAAGCTATTCACTATGGAGAACAAAGAAGAACGAATGATTTTTTTTGTAAAGTTTGGAATGGTTATATTTAATAAAAGTCAAGAGTTGTTCAATTATTTCAAGTTTTATTAACGGAAAATTTTATCTTTTTCAATGTTCGTGAAATTGTGAAAAAATACATCGACATATTCGATGTGAATTATCTGTTCAATCTTCTTAAAAGAAAGTTAATTTTCCGTTTTTCAACTATCAAATGATTACAACACGGGATTTAACATCAATATGCATGTTCACTACAGTTCTAAGAGTAGCCTATGTTTTTCCTACCATTTTTCTCCACATGTTTGTAAAGTTAATTCAGCTGATTAGATAATTATTTTGAATGGATAGACGAATACTGTGATTATATTCATATAGAGTTTAAATAAGTATGTAGTAATTTTCTTTTCACTTTTGTGGGTGGTTGGCGATAGTGAGCAGTCAGCTATATCACTCCTTTTCTTGATGTTAAAAATCTGTTACTGATACTTTAAAACTCTGGGAACTTATGACATAAGATTCAACGTATCCGAATATGATTGTTGAATCTAATGTTAGATAACAGCTTTATTCATATTTTTTCTATTCATTAGTTCGACAAAAAATCGATCGCTTTAAAGTTATTTCAAAAGTTCAGTAACTGCCATTAAGCTTTCATAAAAAAATTGTTTTGGAAGTTAGTTGACTGTCACTAAACTCCCATATCAATACTATTTGTGATAATTCGTTCTTCCAACAGGAAATTTTTTCTTCCTGAGAAACAAGTAAATAACTATAAAATATGAACATAAACCAAGGATAAAAAGTTACCAATCAGGTAACATGACTACAAACAACCTTCTTTTCATTACAATCGTAAGTTTTGTAAGCACGAAGAAATCAAACTTAACAATAAAATTTCAATATTTTCCGTTAATTATAAATACACATAAATTTATCACCGTTTCTTTTAATTCCATCACGGAGCATTGCCTATTTGGTATTGGGCTATTGAAACTACGAAATTATTGTTCTGAATTGTACACAATTAATCTATCATCATGGAATGTAATTATTTCACATTGATCGTTTACCATCACTAATAGATTCCTTTCATTAGTTGAAAAATAACATGGTTTTGAATTTCTGGGCACTAATTCTCACAGTTTAATAGTGTAAGAAAATTAAATAAATCAATAAGAGATAAGACTCTCTTCGATTAGAACAAGTGGATAATCATATTAATTTTGGATTGCGCTTGAAAACCACTTGTGATAATAAATAAATAATTATACTAAAAAGAAAAACTTGCTCTTCAGGTCCAATATATTTAGACACCGTACACAAACAATGATTACGAACAGAGAATAAAAGGCAATATTAGAACCTGATTCAATGTATAATTATAAATGATTCAGATAATGGTAAATTAGAGACAATGCCATTTTTGCACAGAGAAGGAAAGTACTTCGACGTGTCACCTCCAATTTTTTGTAGCTAATATATGCTATTTTCCATCAAATTTTAAGAGACAGGTATCTTTTTCGTGTCAACGAGCCTTTTTTAGGTGTGAAATAGCTCCCTAAACATAACCACCTTTAGGGGCAGTTTGAGGGTTTTACATACTTCTAGTTAATATTTTTCCGAAAGACCAAATAGATATTAATCTACATGAAAAATAATGAAAAATGCATATTAGTTCACATTTTGTTACGTCCCGTAACTTGCTATCAGCCTTATAGTTTAAGTGAAGAGAAAGTACCTCTCGAAGTTGCTTGGGAGCGAAGACTTCGCTCTTATTTGGTGATGATTTCGAGATAGATTAGATGTAATACAAATGTGTTTACGAGATATGTCGAGATATGGAAATAATTAACAATTACTCACGTATTCGCTGCTGACATCTAATATTAATTTATTTGTTCAGATAATTATGTTGAATATTGATTACAAAGACAAGACCTTTTGAAGAGTACAATGGTGACTGTTTTTTTTCGACTAATTCCACTCGACATTCAGAAGTACAAACTAAGTTCAAAGCAAGAAAGTCGAGAGAGTTTGAGCAGGATCTTGACCAGCAAGGGTAGTTTGTTGAAATCAGATTACAAATTCGCGTGATTTTCGCACGCCTTTTATACAGGATTCTTCACTTCTCCTACTGTCCTATTTTTGGTATTCTCCTGCAGCCCCTTTGCTTCTACCCTCGCATTTCTCCTTATTTTTCAGATCAAAACACACCTCTATTGTTGCGCATACATTTTTTTCCTCAGTCGAAGCATCTCTCTGTGGTTGTGTGCGCATTGTGCGTGACTTACTATTCATGCGGGGCAAAGATCACCTTCCCTCTCTGCCAAACTGACCCTCGTACGATACCTCACACCACTTATAGAACTGTCAAAATTTCAATCCCTGCTCTAATTTTTTCTTATCTTTTCCTCTCTTGACATTCCTTAAGAGAATTTACTACTCTTATTTACGAATTTCTCTTATTGATCTTTTTTTCTTTTATCCTAATACATTTTATACATTTACTAAATCTAAAAATTCAAATCATAACAAACCTCTCTGCTTAAAAACGAAGCATAGGGGCCTCAATAGTCACTATGCGAGTTCCACCTTGCCCTCACAGTCGCTCGCATTGAGTTTATTTCACTGTTTGACACGTATTGCTTCATATTGCTCATCAGTCTTGACAAATAGTTATAAACCTCATGCATATATGATGTGATTAAAAAATTTTTAATATGTCTTACGATCATAATTTTTAGTTAACATTTCTTCTTTTGTCCCAACAATTTACCTATAATTATTTTGAACTAACAATATTTTTCATGCATAAACACACTCAAAACCTTATAGTTCTGTATTTAATAATTTCACACTAATTTACTAATTTCACTTAAAGCTTTCTATTAGAATACTTCCTTGAGGTAGATCGTGTATTCAGCCTATAATATTGATCTTACTATTTCACACAAACACCGATTGATCTTCACTTTGCGCTCGGTTAATACAAATCCATTGAATATTTCAGGCCAAATTTTGTGTTATTTATTTATGTATATTTTTTTTAGCATTTTATTTTATTTTTTTTTTATTCTGAGTCGGCGGAGTTCTCACTTCCTTCTTCCAACCTTGGTACTCTTCTATTTAGTATCTCAATTAGCATACGTTAGGCTGATTTCCTTTTTGCTTGTTTTTTTGTCGCTGCAACTCCTATCTAGCGATTGTTCTTGATTGAACAGACCAAGCTGAATTATCTTTCTTCTGCTCCTCTAGTTTCGAAGTATATAGATGCAGATATTTGATTTCTGTCTGCTAACTCTTTTAAATATCCTATTAAATTCGCTCGTTTGTCTATCCTTACAGATTTTGTTTGCACTGTATCTTTTTGTTTAAGTATTCCTTTTGCCTTATTTCGCACTGCGTTATGGAGTGAACTTCCTTTTATTTTTCTTTTAGAGTCATTGAATGCATATTTTACAACCCATAGTCTGTGAGGTTGGATTACTTCGGTTGTTGCCTTTATCTTTGGTAGTGTTTCACACTTATTAATCTAATGCTGTAGCAGCATGCCCAAAATACACTCTGGTATTCCGCACTCTGGATAATGAACTTTGAAAATGACTTGATTTCCTTGAACTTCCATTTTTTTTTGTAACACTTCTCACGTCAATTATTGTTATTATTATTATTTTCACCTTTCGGGTCGTTAAAGTATGTCTGGCCAGGGGTCCCAGGGCTCCGATCCACCTACGGCCTGGCCAGACGAATTTATCCTGCAGACATCCGGCTCCCTCAGGTTTGAGGGTGAGCCAGGGCTGCAACCGTTCAATCATTAGTTGAGGCGTCTTAGGATTCGGACGGACCCAAGAATGACCGCTTTCTGCATACGAGCCGCGAGACTTTCAGCCTAACTACGGCAAACTGGTATTGTTCGCAGCTCTGACAGGTGGTAATACAGCACTCTTAAGGCGGCGTCGTGCCGGTGAATGTAGGCTGAGCGCGCGAGTATCGGACAAGTCGATAAGATATGGAATAGCGTCTCATCTACATCACCGTGGCAAACTCGGCATCCTGTGTCTTCGAGTTGCTCGTGCATAGCATCTCGCCGATTATTATTATTATGTATTTTCTTGATATTATACTACACTTCAATACTTCGCATTATCTCTGTATCTGTTTGCTACTCTTGCAATAATGTTATCACTCTCACTTTCTTATGCTATTGTTCAATCTGTTACTCACGAAATATTTCTTGGGACTGTGAGATTCTTTTAACATTTATCGGTCAGCTTCAACCGCTGTCCCCATCTCTGATACTTGCGAGTCTCCCTTTTAACACTCCTTCCTTCTTATTTGCGGCTTGCTCTCGAACACTCTATTTGGTATAAATCTGTTAAAGGTACTTATTAGAAGACATGAAGTCACATTTACAGAAACTATGGTGGTAAGGAAAAAAATATTTCTCAACATCATGCATTCGTTCCCTAAATCAATAATTTACTTAGGTTCATTAAACAATTACACTTTTTAGCTATACTTTTTTTTATAACAACATCAGTTATTTTTCATAACATGCATTTTTCACACATATATTTTCTGTTTGAACACCTTTTTGAGGTAGAATTTGTTTGTGGAAACATTTATAAATGTATTTTTTTTATAGTCCCTAATATTGCTTGCACTACGACACACATTGCATACAGTCATTGTTTTTCAGCTTTTTCCTCTCCAATATTTGAGGTAGATTAAATAAATATACGATATATATTGTTGAATATAAGATTAAGACAATTTATATTAGAAAGGAAAGTTTATTGAAATGACAGATTCAAAATACAGAATCTAATATGACGTCCAATCTGTACTAGTCTCAGTCACAAACTGGAGATAAACAAACTCTCCCCTCGTTGCTATAAACAATCTAATCGTCAAGCAATCGTCGTTAACTAATAAACTGTCGTTTGTCAATCCATCAATAGATGGATACACACGCATATTTTACAATATGTAATCACGAACAGCACTTATGTATACCACCCACTAGCATAACTTCCTCGGGTGCGTATTTTTGGTTTTATCAGATTTAGTCTCTTGCCCATCTCTTGTACCACTTCGTCACTTCTACAGTAACTTAGATTTTGATTGAAGTAATATAATAGTACATTGTTCACCAAGCGAGCGAAGTATGATATTCTGACCTAGGTGTAACATTGAAACCCGAGCCGAAGGCGAGGGTGGCAAACACCCAGTTAAGGATATCTTACTTTGTTCCCGTGGCCAACATACTATTTTTTATCATACCACCGTCCAAAATTTGAGTTTGTTGTCTGTTTAGAGGTTGGACAAATGACGTTCTCTGACTCGCAGAGAAAGACAGCACCCGTCTAGGCATGCGAACGGATGATTTTTTGTCTTTTTATTTGGGATAGAATACATCGTTTTGGGACCTGAAAACGGGGAGTATCTTTGGGTGGGAATACGATAAAAATTTATTTTTCCTTTACTGAAATCAGGTTCGGTTTTGAGGAAGCTTTTTTCATTTGTTTCTCCTTCATCACTTTCTCCTGGCCAAAGATCGATTGGGTCCAAATTGAATTTCTGTAATATTCCTTTCTTTTTATCAGCTGGAGTATACATTAAGTAATTCAACACTTTCGTTCTATTTTCTTCCTTCGGGTAAATAGTTGAATTGTCTCTCGTATTCCCTCCTTATTGCTAGTTCACACTCTGTTGCCGCTATCTTGTATCGTATAAATTCATGTCCTTCCAATCCTGGATTTCTGAAGAATGGATAGTTTCTTACAAAATAGTATTTATCACACATGAGCTTTCTTAAGTTCTTATGTTCTTCACAGAAACGTCCGTCTTGGGTAAAGTTTTTACACTGATTCGTATAGATGAGGGCTTTACACTGATAAACTCTACTTACTTACAACGTATCAAGAATCTCGTTGGTTGCAGCTTCATCACATATATTTGCTATATTGCAGTTGAATCTCAACGAGATCCGGATGAACTTCACTATTATGGTCTCTGCATCACCCTCGTACGTACTAGCTAAATTATTAGCTTCTTTTATTACTTCGATTATCTTACCAAGTTCACTACTGTCAAGATTTACTTGTTGTCTATAAACCACATTTAAAGTCCTTCACCATAATTCTCTCATAATCACGGCAGCTGCTGCTATAGCTTCATGCATTTTTCGTCTCACTGCTACTGAGGATAAGGTCCTTATGTTACATTTGCAGGTGTATTCTTCAACTATCGGAACATATGTAATGCGGTACTCTACCAGTGGTCCGCCCATTATCATGCCTCTATTATTTAACTTGCTTATTTCACACTCCTCTTCCTTGCGGAGCGGACACAATGGATACATGGCTATAAACAGCACACGATATATCTAGATTAATACATATATATATTTTTGTGTTACTACACTCTATGCAACACTCGTCTCTACTGAAGCCTTTACATACTAAATTAATTTTTTTTTTTTACTGCATTCATCTGTTCATAACGATTTGCAGCAGTTATTAATTGTTGATGTGCAGCTCGCCGCATAGCTATATGAACCATCGTATTTTCCCCTTCTTTGATTACTTCACTCACAGAGCATAGTACATTATACCTTCCTTGGACGTACTTCCAATAGTATTTAGGTGCTATTTTTCCAGCTAGGACTGTTGTTTGTACTAGGATTGCTATTCCCCATGTTGAGTTTCCACACATTGAGTATACTTGCACCACTGGCATTGTCTCAATTCGTCGATATTCGTGGGTTTCCATTGACATCTATAACAATCAAAAGAAAATATCTCTGGCTAAAAAAAAAATTATGCAATTTCTTCTCTACCCCAATGTTTAGAACATTGTTTCATGAAATTGCTGATTGCCTTTCCAGTTTTTATTACAACCAACTCATTATCTGTCCCGGACTTGATTTTGCATTCAATTCTTAGCGTCCCGTTATGCATTCGTTTCGTACAGTCCAAAGTAAAGCTCAATGCATTTTCCGCATTATCGACCATATCCTCTGCACTATCTATGTTATTCATTAGTTCCAACATTTTCTTGGCTGCTCTTCTGGCTGCACAATGTTTTTGTGCATTTATTGTTTGAACAGTTAGACCTTCTATGCTATAAGTCATGCAAGTTAAATTTTCTCGTGCAACTTCAATAGGTTTGGTGCAATATATTTCAAAACACCTCTTATACATTTTACTGACATGACACTCTGTAGTTGTTCAAGCTGAACAAAGCAAACCTTTTCTCAATCTTCTTTTATCCATTATATTATATTATATATTGTGTGTCCGTACCTTAATCTGTTTTTATGTTTCTATTAATCAGCTTATACTGGTACTGCACTATTATTCAATTTAGTACTCACGACGTACTCTTTGGAAGTATGAGGGTTCCTTGGCAATGTTTGAGTATATCTAGCTCTTACCCCCTCTTTTGATAACATAGGCCTCTCTTCCACTATGTCCTCGACCCTCACTTGACTTTCAACTTTGTCCTCTGGTACTCTTGTGCATCTTACTCAGCATAAACCTGTCACACAAGTCGTTGCTAGAAAACATAAAGCCAAATTTATGAAAATTACTATAGGAATGTTGGCGTAAAATCTCATTTCGATATTCCGCATTTCCCTTAATTCCTATTTCGATTTAATAATGATCCTCTTAAATACCAGTAAGTCTGTTTCCCTAAGATCCACTCTTTTATTGTCTCCTGCTAATTGCACTTCACATGTTTTCTACTTAGTCCTTTATTTGTAATTTTTTTTATTCTCGTTTTCCTTGGGGCTGAATATAACCATCTATTTTTTACTGGTAGGCTATCTAAATGAAATTTCTCGTCGTCTCCCCTGGTTACAAAACAGTCTAACAATACTCGGTTACTTGATTCTATCATAATTTTGACTTCATACTCCGTGGCTTCCGTAGTCTTATACAAAAGATAACTTTGCTCACAGATCTGATAATCTTTATCTCCTTTACAATAATTCAGCTCTTTATCTGATATTAAGGCAAACCAATCTTGCTTTCTGATATGACTAGATATTCTTTCCTTGGTTGAACAGTAATTACGTCGCTTTCTCGTACTGTCAAGGGATGTTCATGAGTCTATACATAAATTATTTATTAACATGGACTCGTGGAAAATTGAAATTCAGAATCATTCAAGTCCCTTCCGCCGTCACATCTGAGTATAGATTTATTTCTACTTCATTTAAAATACCTTCTATGTAATATCCATTTAATCTTTCTATTTCTTGTTCTAGTTCTTCAACTTCTCAAAATTCCACAATTTTAGAAAAATCCGCAAAATCTGTTGGTAAAATTCCATCCATAGATGGTTTATTATCCCCACCACCAATCTTAACATTTCCAAGCCTTTAGTACGGTATTTTATTACCTTATTTATCCAGTCATCATATCTTACTGCTAAATCAATTTCCCCTATTTTGTCACTCAGCAGTGCCTCCACTAGGTTTCGGTTAGCATAATTTTGGGGTTCAAAATAATGTCTTTGTATCCCTTTAAACATATTAGTTAGCTTCCCTCTCATAAGAAGTACACCTTCTTCCTCCCGTTTAATTTCTTTCTCAGTTCGACGCTGCATTTCTCGAATGTCTTGCACATGTGATATAAACCCATAATTTGTTGGCTATAAATTAACTGCTATTCGTCCTATAGCTCCTTGCCGCCCTTTAACTTGGTCATCCACCAGGTTTAAGGTATCCATTCTTATTATTAATAGACAATTTTCCTGTCCTAAGTGTGTGACACAATCTTTTACCATCTTCTCTTTCTCGTAAGTCGAATGAGGTTGAGTTAATCTAATATCTACCATCACAATTGTCCCGATCACTCTCCATTTTTCTCCTGTAAAAGATATTTCTCTAACCAGTTTATATTATGTGCCGACTCGATTTTCAAGCTTCTCTATCTTCAGTGCTCTAGTTATTACAATAACGTTGATTAATAAGTAGATCCATTTCGTATACATCCTATAACAAATGTAAATAATTATCCATAGCATATTTACTAATTACAGGTTTTTTTTTTACATACACATGGTTTTTTTTCGCTCTACACATGCGACACATTACGGTATTTTCTAAAACATAAGAGATAAAGAGATTGATTTTTCATCATACTAATCACTTCAGTCTCACGTAGTCTAGGTTCAGGTCGTTCATCCTTACTCCTAATTTCTTCAGAAACTACTGCTCCTTTCTTAATAACACTTACAGCTCCGACCAAGTGTATTGACTATTCTTAAATTGCATGTAGTGCGTATCTGTGGATAACTGTGTCGACTAATAATTTAATTGCTCTTAGTATCATCACGAAACCTAGTATTCTTGTACTCGCTGTTCCAAAGGATGAAAATAATCCCCATACATAATTCCATGTACTGTCCACTGTTTTCTTTAATGATTTTTAATCTAACATACCTGCTATACTCAACCCTTTAATTTGCGCGTCCTGTCCAACTAACATCCTAGCTACTGAATTTAATACTGATGGTCTCTCAGCTGGAAACATAATGTGTTCCCTAAATTTTCTAAATCTTCACTGCAATTCCATTAGCTACTAGACGTCGTGGACTTTTATATTCCCATGTTTGATTTAGAAATGGTTTTAACTTTGCTGGTGCAGATGTTTGTACTGCTGGCCCCACCACTTTAAACCATAACCCTAAGATATTATACATTGGAGTTATTACTTGATCACAATCTACTTAAGTTCCCTGCTGCACTATCATATGCGTCCTTGGTGTGAGAAACAGCTCTTTATCTGTCTCTATTTCTCTAACTTTCCTCACTACAAGCTGTTGATAACAATTACTCACTTTCCTATATTGTACCTTGACTCCAACACATTGTATTATATGGACTTCTTCTCCTGCCATAATAGCTATATATCCTGGTTCTTTCATCAACGAATAAGCGAATTGATCTGGTGCCGTAATGGCTAGAGTCAATTGATTTTTCAATACTTTCATTTCCTATTCACATTTTTGTTTTAAGAGATTATAATATAAACTAGTCATCTGCTTACCTATGTGTCTTTCGACATAAACAAACTTTTAGTTCATATAGTAATAAATATCAATTTATTGGTAACAATGGCTTCTGAGCGAACGGCATCCCGCCAACTTCTTCAATAATAAATAATTTCGGATGTTCTGTGCGTATCAAATTATAACCACAATTTGTGTGTCTTCCTTTCTGTAACAAAGCAAATGCATATTTATCAGTTGTCATAGAGTATATTATCTCATGAATTCTATTATTGATCCCTTCAGCTTTTTCCGTTAATCCTTGGTACAAGGTATCATACCGTGCCTCATGACATTTTCCCTCTGGTACTTCACTCCGAAAGGTTGGTCCCCCTTCTTCGTCTATACAGCTAGTGTCTGTAAACTTACATGTTGTCTTTGACTTCAGTTTGATTTAGTTCGTTTCTAAGTTTACATTTGTGTCACTTATAGTATAACTATATAAGTAATAGTCACTTAATTCTATCATCACCCATCTAATCACTACTACTTCAGTCCATGCTCCATATCGATCTACGTAATGTGTACATTCCCCATCACTGTCTACCTTCCTTGCTAACGTGACACTGTTACTGTAAGTATCATTGATTGGTATCCCCACTATTACAACCGTGTGGCTAAGATTTACGCTTCTCGCAATGTGCATTCGATGGCATTCTTCATGTCCTACTTCTTGAATGTATTGGAAATCTCTACTTCTTACCACTGAGCTGTGTGAATGCATCCTACAATGCCTCACGCGTCTATCAATCCTTATTTTACACTGAATCACCTTTATTTTTTGATAATCACTGTGCTGTAATAAATTAATTTTCACTTTTGAAAGCCTCATTTCTGAAACTGTCACGTTACATTCTTCTATCTCAAATAAAGATATTGTAGTCATATTCATTTGTTTGCCTGTACAATCATATCCTACCATAGCTTGGACTAGTACCATCATTGTTAATACCATCCACGTGAGTAAGGTTATTGCGCTCAAAAATTGACCCTTCTTGAGTAGTGATTTCTTCTCACTAGATTAATTTCTGGCTCTCCTTATCAAACTAGTTACTCGAGATTCTTCCACAGGTTTCATTTCCATATAGTCAGTTTCTTCAAACACATCTTTTCGCTAACCTTCATCCTTTTTTATTCTTCTGGCAATAGCAATTGCTGTATCTAATGCGCACTAAATGGTGTCTGCGCGTGATGTGCACACCTTACTCCTGACTTAATCTCACTTATGTAAGGTAAAATTCTTGCAGTATTCTTCTTTGTATAATATTTAATAATTGATGCTACTTCCTTATTTCTCATATAAACCACTGCAGTCTCGCGCAATATTATATTCAACTTTTGATAAGTCAATCCACTGATACTACTGCTATTTCTTTCATTATTGGCTTTCCCTTTTTTCCGTAGAAGGCGGTGATATGAACTACAACCTCGCTATGTGATTTTATTTTACAACAAAGAAAAAGGAAATTTAATCGTACTTTCGTACTTACTTACTTATCTTCATCACTACTCATCTTTGCATGTATCAGTCTATTTGGATGAACTACTTTGAATTTACTATGCTGTGAAATTTTAATATTGCCATCAGGTATTACTTCAATTATTCTATATGATCTTTTATATGGCATTTTCCTGTCTTTCTTCCTTTCTCTAATAAAACATATTCATTTACATTAAATTGGTTTTAATTCACTCTCTTATCATAATATTTTTTTGATTTTTTTTTAGCTTCATTCAAACTTTCTCTTACTTGCACTACTAAGTTGTGCATCACCGTCTTTAAATCTATTAAATGTCCTATGTATGATTTTTCATCATCTTCTTCCTCTTCTTCACATGATGGTAATATTGCTGTTCTTCCAAAAACTAACTCAAATGGTTGATGTTGAGTCCCTCTATGTGTTCGAGTATTATATGAAAATGTGGCTAGTTCTAACCAATTATCCCAGTCATCTTTTTCTCTGTTCACAAATTGTTTGAGATATTTTACTAGTGTATGATGTGACCTCTCTATTGATCCATTCGACTAAGGATGAAATGCTGTTGTCCTGTATCTAGTAATTCCAAACATCTTAGCTAATTTCTTAATTATTTGACCTGTTAAATTTGCATCCTGATCAGTCAATATGTACTTTGGTGCCTCATATACACATATGACTCGCTTCATCAATGCTGCAGCAACATCTTCTGACGTCGTTCTTCTCAATGGTACTGCAACTACAAGTTTACGCAACTTGACCATAGTCCGACCACGTCCATAGCCACCTTATCGAATACTACTTGTGGTGTATCTGTAATTTTCATTGGTTGTTTACATTTTTTTCTTTTTAGCTTACTTATTTGACAGGATGAACAGTTACTAATAAAATTTTGTATATCATTTTTTATTCTTTCCCAATAATTTCTCAGTCTGATACGCTGTTAAGCCTTTGTCACCCCTTTGTGATCTCCAATTGATGAAGCATGTGCTTCTTTCATTATATTTTCTCTTTCATTCCTTAGCACATATCTTACTCTTCCTAGACATACGCACAATTTTGTTTTTGTATCACCAGTGCTTTCTTCTACCTGTTTGCATACCTTCTGCCAATTATAACTATTGATATTTCGGTCTTGGCTACTGCAACGACGCTAAATCTCAGTCTCTGCAGCGCACCCTTAGCACATCTCGTATCCATTTTATTTATTCACCACCTGTTGCTAATACTACCGCCACGTGGACTCTCTTATCTATCTTCTTGACTATAATTTCTTCAGGTCCACATTTCCTATAATTTGGAAATAATTGTCTTTTTTTTAATCTTCTAGATCCATCATCACATGGTTCATCATTTTTATCAATGAAATATAAATAATTCGTTTCGCACATGTAAATTTGATCTCTAGTTTCAATCATCTTTCGTTCTTCTCCAGAACGTACTTTTTTACGTCAAGCTCTTCTTGGCTTTCAACTTCCCGTACTCTATCTTCAAGAATTCCTTCAACGTCTGTATCTTCAGCATTTGATACAGGTTCATCAATATCAGAATCATCATTCGATTCAGCAACTACCTCGTCGGCTTGATGTGCCTTTCCCCAGTGTTTTACCTGCTGTTTGGCGAGGGTCATCAGCAACCTCCTTTGTTCCCTCTTTACTCTTGCTCTGCGAGCGAATAATTACTAGAACATTATTCACCTGCTCCTTTTTATCGTCTTGATCGTCATCTTTTACTTCCACTACCAGAGTTACTTCAGGCGGATTGCGTGACAATGCGTCAGCATTAACATTGGTTTTCCTGGCTTTATGCACAACATCAAAATAATATTCTTCTAGCTTCGATCTCCACCTTGTCAGTCTTGACGGCGGATCCTTTGCGGTTTGTAAGCGAACTATTAGCGCCTGGTTTCTTTCGAACAATCCATAAGGGTGTATTTTAAGGTGAATGTGGAGGATGTATAATCTCATTATCTATTGAATCATGAACTTGTCTATTGATTTCATCTTTCAATTCTAGTGCTTGCTTTGTATTTACGGGCGCATCATCAGTATCCTATGCTCTAGCACATTAGTATACCCTAACTTGTCTCCCGGAAGATGATATTGATCCGCGTTCACCCTCACGTAACACTTGACGCTTTCCAATTCCTCTGCATTTAATTCATCCAGTTTCATAAGTTTCAAAATTTTTTTTGCTCTATCCAAGTCATCAACTTTTATCGCTGTGACATTCGCACACTCTTTACCTCTTGAATTATCATAGATTTCGACCTCTATGACCTTCACAATTGGAACCACCTCGTCAATGTCTATCCCTAAGACATTATGAATATATAAATACGCCGTACCATCGCGTACGGCTACCAAGGCCTCACCTAAATACAACCGAGGGCTTAATTCTACCCGTGGTACATATCCGTATTTAATCTCTAGATTTATTACTCTGGCAACAAATTCTCGCCGCATTCTTGCGGGTATGTGTATATTCTCCGGTTGTGAAAACCGCATACTACCTCCTTCTCATCTCAGACATGCATCTGAATACAAAATGTCAATACAATTTCCCTTTAGAAAATTAGTTCCCAATATTCCATCTTTTGCAATAGAAAAATTTCCTAGTATGATATGAAATTCAATAATAAATCCCTTAAACTTGGATTTCACCTCCCCCAGTGTTGTAACACACTGCGAGCTTATCCCCTTCGATTTAACGATTTCTTTACGATTGACCAGTGTCTCCCTCCTAATATTATTTGCTTTAATAAGATTTAACTCACGTCCTGTATCTATCATCAACTCTATTGGGCCAATGAACTCTGGTAATTCGATTTTTACGGCTGGAGATATTTTATGATGACTTACTTGCACCGCTGCCGCGCTTTCTATGGCTATCTTCTCTATGTGATGGACTGAGAAGTTCAGCACCCGTCGCTCCAATACCGCTTGTTCTACCAAGATTTATTATTGATTTCGTAGGTGATCTTACGATTTTTAAATAATTTTTATTCTTTGATGCTTCTTCATCTCCTGACTCGCCGTCAGTATAAAGGTCCTTTAATTGTGCCTGCAACTCTTCATTCTTCTTTTTATAATCTTCAAGCTTTCTTACCAAAGATTTATGGATAAACTATTTCCTATCCTTGTCTGTGTTCCTTTGTTCATGCAATCGTTCAACAGTTTGCTTATGCTGTTCTTTTTCTTGTTCTAAAACTCGAATTTCAAGCTCAGCCTTCTGTCTAAAATCATCTAGCAATTTTACTTTTTCTACAAGCTCAAGTCTTACCTTATCTAATACATCGACTTCTTGTGTTTTTAAATCTGTGAGTTTCGTTTAGTCTCTGAGCTTCACGAGTAGAAAGCCTTATCAGGCCAGCCTTACCCTGATCAGCTCCGAATCGGGTTACAAAGTGGCGGGCCCTATTAAGGGTAGCCAGATGGGATACTGATAGGGTTGTGCAAGGGTAAGACCCATTGAAAAATTCCGGATCAGGTTTGGAGACAACTAGCTATGTACTAGCCTTTGAAGGGCAAGCCTTACAAATTCTAATCCAGCACTGATCAGTTTTGCCACATAATAAATACATTGCAATAATTCTGATCAGGACCGGAGCTAGCTGGCCTTATTTATACCCTTCTATAGAATGTTACGTATAAGGATATGCAGCCCGGATCAGATTTGCCGTATCAGGATTAATATTTATAGTTTCTATCGGGTTAATCTTATTATAACTATTTTCAAAAGTATTTAGTTCCTAGCATCTAAAATTTTGTTTAAAAAAGGTTTTTCGAAGAGGTTGATGATACTTTGATGACACCTAACCTATTTTTAATGAATAATTTTTTAAGTTGATATTAACTCATAGTTGTTTCTAAAAATTGTTTTTCATCTTAAATTTCAAACTCATTAAGAAAACATATCTTTAAATAACTTTTTCAATAATACATTAAATAAGATGTAAGCTTATTTTCATGATTATTATTTATAGTTAATATTTATTTATAATTTTTTAAGGAGACGTTCTCTTTTTTGAATTCGAAATTACCCAAACGATGTACTTTTAGGCAATTCTTTTGAATAATATTTTCGATATTGTGTAAGTTTACTTTAGTTAACATAGCATGCAATTACTGCGGAGAAATATCTGTTTTATAAAGTCTTAAATTTTTTCCTAAAAATTTACTCTTTCATGAATATTATATAATAATAAAAACTTGATATTTATCCTAAAAACTTTTTTGTTTATCCATAGTGTTATGCGAATAATCCTGCACTAAATTTGGGCTAAAAAATATTCTGATTAGGAATAATTTTTAATAAACTTATCCGGACCGTATTAGGCCATCCGATTTCACGATTATTAATACGAATATTTTCATCCGTGCCCTATCAGGAAGACTGTTCAAGACATGATTGGATTGCCCCCATAGGTACCGAAAAAGATGAATTAATCAGAAACGTATTAGGTTAGCTAGCTCCGATTATTACTCGAAAGTGCGTTGCAAAACCTATGTTGACCTCATCCGATCGCCCCTATCCGTACCGGACCGTAATCAGGGTTAGCCTCATACGAGCCTAATCCAACTTTCCACTCGGGTTATTTTTATTTTATCATTTTTATTATTATTATCTAATCCTTTTCGCTCTTTTTGAAATAATTCTTCTCGTTTTTGACGTTGTTCTAATTCTTGTCTTTGTTGTTTCGTTAACCCTTCTTGTTCTTTCGCCTCCTTTGCCACAGAGCTACAGGTGTTTGGCATTACTTTCTCTATCCTACTTTCACCACTCGGGCTTCTCGATTTTTCATGATTTTTTGAAAATTATATCTCACTTCTGACACCAAAAATTATGTTACGTCCCGTAACTTGCTAGCAGTCTTATAGTTTAAGTTAAGAGAAAGTACCTCTCCAACTTGCTTGGGAGCGGAGACCTCGTTCTTATTTGGTGATGATTTCGAGATAGATTAGATGTGACTTAAATGTGTTCACGAGATATGTCAGGATAACGATTTTTCTAGTTATTTACGACACATAATCACACTATGCAACAGATAGGTCCAAAGAACAGGCAGGTAGGAGAAATAATCAACAATTACTCACGTATTCGCTGCTGACACTCAATAATAATTTGTTTATTCAGATAATTATGTTGAATATTGATTACAAAGACGAGACCTTTTAAAGAGTACAATGGTGACTGTTTTTTTCTACTAATTTTACTCGACATTCAAAACTACAAACTAAGTTCAAAGCAAGAAAGTTGAGAGAGTTTGAGCAAGATCTTGACCAGCAAGGGTTGGTTGTTGAAATCAGACTACAAATTCGCGTGATTTTCACACGCCTTTTATACAGGATTCCTCACTTCTCCTACTGTCCTATTTTTAGCATTCTCCTGCAGTTCCTCTCCTGCACTTCCAAGTTTCTATCGATATTAGATTCATTCAACATCAGATAACGTTCTAAATTTTAAATAAAATGTACATAATATGCGATAACAACAACTGTTTGTACCCATCATATCATTACTGATAAGTAATTATCAGACTCTGTACATATGAAAAATTTTCAAGCAGTCTTAATGTAATCTTTATATTTATTGTACAGTTATTCTTTACGTTATTTTTTACTCTTACATTCACAAAATGCGAGTCAATCCTATAAACGTAATCCAATTACTTTTGGCCACATTCCGTACTATGAACATTCCTGAATTACCTATAAATAATAAAGAAATACAATTAAAACTTCACATCGAGAGTACATCGTTGTCAGCAATGAATGAATATAGTGACATTGAAGTGATACAAAAAGAATCTCTAGAATTTGAAGAACTATTCAAAGATTGGGAAATGGAAATTATGGAGGTTAATGAACACGCTTCTGCTCTTTATAAACCAAAATAATCTACTGACACATGTACAACTGATGACGAGGACTCAAGCTACGAATACAAGTTGAGAACTGTCGAATATTAGCGAAGAAGAAAAACAAAATATTTAGGCCTAAAGTCTGTTCAGCATAATTGAGGTAAAGTTCAGTCGATACGACAATTGAAAAGATGGGCACATCACCTGAATCAAGGTGGTACATACAAAGAGAAAATAGCCAGAATTTGTGCTCATGCATCAGGTAATTTTGAAGCAGCTGTAGACGCTGGCATAGTAGTACATGATTCTGATTTACAAAAAAAAAAAAAAAAAAATATGTTACGGAAAATTCCGCTTTCAAGCGTCTAAAAACTGGTTGTCGTAACTTAGAAAGGCTCATCGTATAGTTTTAAGGAAGGTTAACAAATTTGTAACATCAAAAACAATCGAAGATAAAAAAATGTTGTCAGAGGAATCACAAGAATTTGTTTTTCATGGAAAACGAAAAATCAGAACTCACAGTTTATTGAATATTTATAATTCAGACCGGAGTGGATTTCAACCAGAAATATAACTACGTCATGGTTTAAATTTACACTTAAGAAATAATATAATCAAGTTACAGTCATTCACTCATAACTAATTGTCATCTCCTCGAAACATTGATCTTTTCAAATATTCTTGGTTCAAACGCAGTTACACAGACAAAAAACCATATAAATTCGGAAATCCCGTAAATTTTTGCATTCGGAGATCGCTGTAATGCACACTGTGATATTCTAGAATGCAAAAATATTGCGATTATCCGTTGTTCTTGGTGTGAAAAATCATTATGTGTAGAACTTTTTTCAACCAATATCATTAATGTAAGTCATACCATGGTTAGGTAAATCATTGTGCTCGTAAATATGATGAATGTATGAAAAAATACATGGTATTATTTGAATTGTTTATAATAAAAGTTTATTTAATATTTTCATTATTAGTTGTCCTGGCATATATAATTCTCTAACAATGCAATTTTCTAGGTGAAAATGGTTCTTTCATATTTTTTGACCGTTTGTACATTGACTGTATATGAATTTTTTTTGAAATGCAAAAACACGTATCTACTATTTTTTTTCTGCTCATTCAATAACGATTGGTTTTTTCAAGGAATAAGCGATAGATTTTTCTAAATTAAATTTTTATTATTCTCAAGCATTGTAACTAATGATTAATTACAACTGTTAAATGCGTACTAATGTGCATTTTTTATCATTATTCATGTAGATTGATATCTATTTGGTTTTTTGGAAGAATATTATCTAGAAGTAACCCCTAAAAAAGGCGCGTTGGCAAAAAGAAAATACGTGTCTCTTAAAATTTGATAGAGAAAAACACATATTAGCCACAAAAAAATCGGAGGTGACACGTCAAAGTAGTTTCCTTATGAGAGAAATCGAGATAGTTGAGCCAACTATCACTATCAAAAAAGTAAAACTAGTTACGATAGCTAATATTTGGAGTTGCAGTACCTGGAAAATAGTTGCTAGAAAACTAGTTTGAGTAACTATCCACGATAGTTGAGAGAAATATAGTTGCAGCAACTTGTAGGAAGTAGTTGGATGAACTGATTTGGTAAAATTCGAACAACTTTCAGCATTCAACTTTATAAAAGTAGTCAGAGTAACTATTTTGTAATATCACTCAACATTTGATTTATTGTTATAGTCAAACCAAGAAAAGAGTAGTCTCGATTTAGTGTCTAATCTCTGGTTA
This sequence comes from Chelonus formosanus, assembly GCA_028641665.1. Taxonomy (NCBI): domain Eukaryota; kingdom Metazoa; phylum Arthropoda; class Insecta; order Hymenoptera; family Braconidae; genus Chelonus; species Chelonus formosanus. The sequence continues at coordinate 14,229,124 of CM054002.1, forward strand.
AACAATCCGATAAAATCTTATAAAAAAAAAGTTATAAGAATAAATCCGAAAATCGCATGAGAAAAATCACACTTTCCATAAGAATCCATTAGATATTTTCTTACAGATTCTCAAAAAAAGCGTTATATTTTTCATGCAATTTTCGGATTTATTCTGATAACTTTATCATAATCTATAAGAAAACACATGAGCATTTTCTCATTAATTCTTATAAAATAAATAATATTTCTCATGCAATTCTTATAACATAGTAAGTATCTTTAAGAAACATTTGTATCGTTCTCCACCGGAATTCATAAGAAATTATTGAAAATATTCTGATCGCTTCGTATAAGAATTTATGAGCATATGTCGTATCGTTTTTATCGGAATTTATCTTCTTACTACAAAAAAAATCAGTTCAAACAAAAAAAAATTTTAATTCGCTCTAGACGCTCATTATTTATACAGATATGTTGTTCCGATAGACACCTGAAATTAACTTTTTTAGAAACTTTGTCCGGAAAAATCCTGCAGACGATGAGATTCGATCCTGGCATCCTCGGGTCCACAGTCCAGTACGCTGCCAACTGCGCTATTCTAAAACATAGAGACACAGTTTCCGGCTAATCTATTTGAGTTGAACGTTTGAAATAATTTAAGCATTAAAACAGTTTGCTTCTTAACAAGTATTTTACAGCAGAAAAAGAATAATTGTTATTTATAGAGAAATGACAGGTATAATGCAACTTAGAAATTATATCTTTATCTCAATGTCCCATAATAAAATTTCATTTTATCTAAAAGAAGGACATTAGGATAATCGTTGTAAACAATCAATAGATTCAAGAGGAAAATGCGACTTAAAAAATGATTTCTCGTTGTAACATTTTTCAATAAAATTCAATGGTTTTCATAGAACTAATTTTTATAGTTAACCATAAGACAGAGTATGATTTAAGAGTATAATCTAACAAAAAGAATATATTTCTCAACGATTAGATGTTCTAATCCAATTTCAGATTTTTTAATTGGTCTGATTTGTTCAATTTTCTATAGGAAATGGGCAGCCTGGAAAGAAATATACGACTGAGAACATATTTTCACGTTACCAGAATGCTTCAGTAAGACTTTTAACATTCAAATGAACCCAATTTTTTCATGTTTCCATAAATTGTAATGAGATTCTATCAGAATAAATGTCATCAAATTGAAGAAGGACTTATTGGTAAATAATTTCGACAACAAATCAACTGTCATTATAAGGAACCATTAGGTCGTTTCTTATTAGATCCTACGAAAATTTATTAGTTGATGACGCCGTTTGATTCCCCGTCGGATGGCATACGATACTATAAAAAACAATACTGCAAGATTGAATAAGGAATTATGGGTGAATAATTGCGTCGACCGAACGCTTGATTGATTTTATAAGTATATGTAAGAATGAATTAGGACATATGATAAGTTCTAATGACAAATTATAGGTATATAATATTTTGTTATTTCTGAATAAGTTTTATAAGAATGTATCAGACAAATATTACAAGATGCAATAAGAATCTATTGGTGGAAGTAATAACTTTTTCGTCTATCCAATGTGATAGGATTTTACAAGAACAAATACTATAGGACTTTATAAGAAGCAATAAGCAAATAATATTTTCGAATTTCTGAATGAATTTATAAGAAACTATTAGTTGGTTTTCCATTCCATTCTAAAGGAATTTATAAGTTGATGACGCTTTTTGATTCCTCGTCCGATTGTATACGATTCTATGAGAACAAACGTTGTCAGATTTAATAAAGTCTTATTGATAAATAATTTCGACAACTTAACAACTATTCTATAAGAAACTATTGGATCGTTTTGTTCAACAATTAAAACTGGCTAGTATATATAGAAAACAAGATTTCTATATTTATTTTGAGTGAGGCACACATGTGGGCTCAAAACCCTCCCAGATGTACTTCTCGCACCCGTTTTTATCTTCCCCGCACAACGACTATGTTTTCCCTCCAGGTTGAGTTACCGCAATTCCGGGGAGACAAAGCACAGTTCCTCTTGAGCTTTCTTGGCGTTATCTGCATCTTAAGTAATTGGTGAAGTGAGTTCGTTCCTTCTACTGTGAGATTCCTGGGATTTACACAGTGCAGACCTTGCGACTGAGCTATCGTTGTTTGGTGCTTCTGGCAAGCTGATCAACCTTTCTCTGTTCCTTGATCCTGACTGCTGTTTCATCGTTCGCTGGACTCTCCTGGCAACGACAACCAACATTCACCAGCTAATCCAGATTCTTCCTGAAGGAGTTTTGCAACACCAGATCATCAGTGACGGTAAGAATCGGTTGTTTGATTCCTTCAATTCAATGTTCTGTAGAAGAGTCTCCACGGAGACAACATAACAACTATTTCTATAAGGAATTATTAGATCTTTTTAAATAGGATCTTATAAGAAGTTATTAGTTAATGATGCCGTTTGATTTTCCATCCTATAGCATACGATTCTGTTAGAATAAATGTCATCAAATTGAATAAGGACTTATAAGTAGAGAATTTCGACACCATATCAACTATTTCTACAAGAAACTATGAGGTCGTTGCTCATCAGATCCTACAAGACGTGATTGGTTAATGATGCCGTTTGATTCCCCGTCCCATTCTATGATAAAGAATGCTATCAGATTAAATAGGGACTTATAAGTAGAGAATTTCGTCACCATATTGACTATTTCTATAATAAGTATTACACCATGTCTATGAAGATGCTACAGGAATTCCGTAGTTAATTACGCTGTTTGATATTTTTTCTGATTTTAAACGATTCTATTAGAATGAATCCCGAGTAGAATATATCTCGGGCATGCTTAAAGTTGGGCCCCTAAATCGAATTATTTAGATCAGCCTAAATTAGGCATTCCTAACTTATGCCTAATGAAATTGTTATTTAGGTTTACAAGGATATCCCAAGATTTTCCCGATTTTGTTTTCCCGAATGACTTACTACTAATAACCTTATTAATTTTTCGAACTTCATGACACAATTAGGCATTGATCAGGAATTCCTCATTAGGACCAACTTAGAATTATTTAAACTAAACCCAAGTAAAGCACATTCATATATACAATTCAATAGAAGAGAAATATAAACTAAGAAATTCATTATAATAATAATAATGAAATGAGTAAAAAGAAAAAGAAATGAGCATTTCTATAACACTTCAATTACCGTAGGTAAGATATCTATATTGGATTAAGTATTTCCTTTAAATTTCAATAAAAAGGTATTTTACAAATGTGAATATTTTTATGTATCCTTTTTTCTTTAAATAATAGTTATTGTTTTTTAATAAATTTTATTTGAGTTATGTTGACGAGAAAAATATTGTAGTTTCCGGAAAAAAAAATTTGACGGTATGAAAATATTTAAACAATAAGAATGATTTATTATTGAGATTTAAAGTAAATAACGATTGATAAAAATGTTTAAGAAAATTATTCATATGAATTCGTTCATATAAATGTAATAGTAATTATTTTTAAATGGATGATTAGCCGAGCGGGTAAAGGCACTGGTTTCTGATGCGAGCAAGCTAGCGATCGTAGGTTCAAATCCTCCAAGGAATTAATTTTTCAGCATATGTATTTTCGCGGAAATATAATGAAAATACGTTCAATAATTAAGTATTTCAACAATATAAAATCTATAAACAATAAGATAATTAACCAACTTAATTTTTTAATTTAACTTGCCTTAATTAGGCGTTCCTCACTTGGTCCCAATAGGGACAAGCGTTACATTCCCAATGTGGGCCTAATGTGGTATCCTAATTGACGCCTAGCTTGAACTTAGGAAATTCGAATTAGGGGCAAATTTCTTCCCTAAAATAAATTCTACTCGGGATATTATTAAATTAAATAAGTTTTTTCCATTTATTTATTCTAGATGGATATTATAAAACGTTGTTAGTTTTTCTGATAGACACAATATTTTCTTATTGTTTCTAATTTAGAATTAATCAGAAGTATACGTTAAAATACTAAGATTAAATTTACAAAGAGAAGATAAATACGACAGATATGTATAAAACTAAATTAACAAAAAGTTCAATAGTTGGTCATTGAAAATTTAATATATACTGAGGAATTCATAATAATAATAATAATGCAATGACTAGGAGGAAAAGAAATGAGTATTTCTATAACACCTTATTAACCGTAGGTAAGATGTCTTCTTCAGAGATGTACAGTTGTACAACATCGAATAAAGTATTGGTAAAACTATATGGCAAACACTAATAAAAGAATCAACGTTATCTACAAATGAACCCTCATTCAATCTTATGACATTTATCCTGATAGAATCGTATAAAATCAGACAAAATATCCAACGGCGTAATTAGCTACGAAATTCCTGTAGCGTCTTACGAGACACGGTGTGACAGTTTCCTATAGAAATAGTTGTTATGTTGTCAAAATCATTTACCAATAAGTCCTTATTGAATCTGACAACATTTGTTCTTACAGAATCGTATTCAATCGGACGAAAAATCAAACGGCATCATTAACTCATAACTTCTGATAAGATCCTATTCGGAACGTGTTTAATAAATAGTTAATTTTTATTGAACTAACAACAAGACTAAATTAAAAAGTAACAAATTGCCTCTATGGAGGGTACAAGCATGTTTTAATAACTTAATGCTAAGAAAGTAAATAATGTATAAATTTAATTAAAACTACAACGTTAATATTAACATACAAAGGGAATAAGATTGTTTTAGAATTGAACATGTTGGTAAGATTGAGTCTAATGATGATGAAAGAACTGATAGGTCGACATAAGGGGATGAAGGAGACAAAGATGACGAGCGAGTTGATAAGAGTTGAGTAGCACGGAGTCCAACAATAGCCCTGGAAGTGATGACGGGATGGTTGATGCTGAAAGGAAATAGATACAATTCTATCAGATGAGAATCCGATAGATCAAAATGGCTGAATGATGTTGTAGCATCGCTTCGAGGGCTTGAGGTCGCATTGCGCACGTACAGAGGATGATCTGCACAAAGATCTCTGTAGATCCTTCTACAGAACTGATGAGCCCGAAGACATCATGAATCTCTGTAGAAGCAGTGAGCCTATGTGGAGACCCTTCTACAGAACATTGAATTGAAGGAATCAAACAACCGATTCTTACCGTCACTGATGATCTGGTGTTGCAAAACTCCTTCAGGAAGAATCTGGATTAGCTGGTGAATGTTGGTTGTCGTTGCCAGGAGAGTCCAGCGAACGATGAAACAGCAGTCAGGATCAAGGAACAGAGAAAGGTTGATCAGCTTGCCAGAAGCACCAAACAACGATAGCTCAGTCGCAAGGTCTGCACTGTGTAAATCCCAGGAATCTCACAGTAGAAGGAACGAACTCACTTCACCAATTACTTAAGATGCAGATAACGCCAAGAAAGCTCAAGAGGAACTGTGCTTTGTCTCCCCGGAATTGCGGTAACTCAACCTGGAGGGAAAACATAGTCGTTGTGCGGGGAAGATAAAAACGGGTGCGAGAAGTACATCTGGGAGGGTTTTGAGCCCACATGTGTGCCTCACTCAAAATAAATATAGAAATCTTGTTTTCTATATATACTAGCCAGTTTTAATTGTTGAACAAAACGATCCAATAGTTTCTTATAGAATAGTTGTTAAGTTGTCGAAATTATTTATCAATAAGACTTTATTAAATCTGACAACGTTTGTTCTCATAGAATCGTATACAATCGGACGAGGAATCAAAAAGCGTCATCAACTTATAAATTCCTTTAGAATGGAATGGAAAACCAACTAATAGTTTCTTATAAATTCATTCAGAAATTCGAAAATATTATTTGCTTATTGCTTCTTATAAAGTCCTATAGTATTTGTTCTTGTAAAATCCTATCACATTGGATAGACGAAAAAGTTATTACTTCCACCAATAGATTCTTATTGCATCTTGTAATATTTGTCTGATACATTCTTATAAAACTTATTCAGAAATAACAAAATATTATATACCTATAATTTGTCATTAGAACTTATCATATGTCCTAATTCATTCTTACATATACTTATAAAATCAACTGGAAGTTTTTTGACTTTCATCAATTCTGATTCATTCTGATTGAATGGTTATGAGACTACTTCCAGTCTTCCAATAGACTCACTACGTTCTTAGTCGTTCTCAGAAATTGTGTATTAGAGTCTGTCGGAAATTATAAATTTTTGTCGGTTTGTTTTACCAGGGATGTCACGTTCCCATAAGATTTTATTAGGAGGCGTGAGATACTCTTTTCTTGGCTCGACTATATCATAACCTAGTTAGTGAAGGTGATAATTTTACTACTAAAGTTATGAAACCGTTAGAGCAACGTCTTAAAAAATGTATTATACATGATCAGCGGAAGTAATATAAAAAGATTTGGCAATTAAACGAAAGCTGGGTTTAATGAGATTTGTGCCAGCAGGATACAGTGATAATGAAGAGTTTGTCTACTAAACGCTACCTTAACGTAAAATACGTCTTTATCTTATGTTGGAAAATAATTATGGTGAAGATGTTTTAAAATTTATGCGTTCCAACCTACTACATCATGTTGATGAAAATATCTAAAAAATTATAACCAATGATGCCTTCAATAATACAATACATATAGACAACAAGAAAGCGTGGATAGCTTTGAATTTTTTATCAAACAGTCTTATTCTCATGAATTCACCAAATTTAGCAGAAATTTATATTTCAGGTAAGTTATATGTAGTTAAGTGTTTATTTTTTGTAACAGAATGTATAAACATTCGTTTTTCTTCAGATAAGAATATTAAGAATGTCGATATTAGATTTGATTGTACAATTGTCGAGAAATTAATCTTTAAAAACTTTCATTTCAATGCTTTATGGAGCTTTCATATATTTACAATCCAGTCAATCACCATTATTAATCATGTCACTTCACTGCACTCATTGAACAAGTTTATATGACAGAACAATTCTTTAATATTTGTCGATTTGAGAAAGATTGAGCGTTTGTATGAACTGGAAGAATTTTCAGATTTACAGTATAAAAATAGTCATAGATCACAAATACATTACGTCACGATTAAATTCAACGTGAGTTTAAAACATATATGCTCTATAATAACACAGAAACTTTTTGTATAGTGCCAATGCCTCCTTTTATAGAGTCATCCTTCTCAATTCGACGAAACGATACTTTGAGGACAGTCTCGAAGTTACAGTAGTCGTAGCGCATAGTTTGAGACACTCAGAATCTATGTAGTGTATTAATTGAGGACACAGCGTTGCCACATTGTAATTAAAATTTTGAAGTATAAGTTAAAATTAACGAAATTAAGGGCCAAACTCCACTGTAATTACATACGCAGTACTTGCAGGGTGTTTTTTTTTTCTTTTATGTACATTTTTTTTTATGTACCGCCTTCGGCCGCACGAGAATTTTACAAATTGAGACGGGGATACTAGTCACTTGCCCTCAAAGTATGCGTTAGTAGTGTTAGTATACTTAAATGACTATATATGTTACCTATACAATCTTTCACATTACATATATAACCCATATAAAATCGTATACGTCCTATATTAGAACATATATGTTTCATATATGAATCATATGAGCCTTCTGTTCCTAAACTCCACCAGTATTACTGGTCAGTATGATTTGACGTCATCAGTCACCGCCATACTGTCGTCGCGTTCCAAAACGTACTGGCCAGTATAAATATTCGACGCCATGTTGAAAACTGGTGTTTTTTAACTCCAAAAAGCAATTTCAACTTTGTTTTTCTATTTTATTAATCGGTATGGAGTATTTAGGAGTGACTATGGTGAGTCGTGTTGCAGTCGAAGCTATTTGTGAATCTTCCGACAGTGATTCTGATGATGATGATGTTTTTGTGAGCTGTTTTAATGACAATCAACGGGGTGAACGAATTGTCAGAATATTAGGTTATGTTGAAAACATTGTACCTCTCATGTCTGATGAGACATTCAAGAGTCACTTTCGGTAAATTTTTAACAAATATGTAAGATATTCTCATATTACATGGTATTATTGATTTCAGAGTCAATCGTAGTACTGTCAATTACCTTATAAATTTACTTGGGCCAGATCTAAGGAATGACATGCGTAGAAATTCAATTCCGGTATACAAACAGATTCTATTAGTTCTTTGGACAATGGCAACACCGGATTCATACCGGTAAGATGCCTATTCTAAAGTGTATTATTTTTAATGAATTACTTTCATCGATGCTGATGATAGTTTTACTTTATTTGTATTAAAAAATTTTCATTTATAGATCTGTATGCGATCGTTTTGACGTTGGTAAAGGGGCGGCTTGGCGAACTGTTTGGAAGTTTATAAGTGCATTATACAAATACCTACCCACATTTATCACATGGCCCACTCAGGCTGAAGCAGCAAGAACAGCAGCCTTCATTGAAAATAGATATGGATTTCCAGGAGTGTTAGAAGCTGTTGATGGCACACATGTCAAGATTTCTAAACCACACATGAATTCGCGCAACTACATTAATCGTAAAGGACAATATTCGATACAGACGCAAGTAAGAAACAATTCGATAATGACAGATTGTGTGTAATTTATTTTAGTACTTATCTTATTTAAATTTATAGGTTACATGTGACCACACATTAAAATTCATACATGTCTACAGTGGTGAAGTCGGGTCTGTTTACGATGCTCGCGTTTTCGGACTATCTGGTTTACAGAATTTATATACTTCCGCTTACTTTCCTGCAAATAGCCATTTATTAGGCGATAAAGCTTATAATTTGCAGCCGTGTGTTATGGTCCCGTATCGAAACAATCGTTATTTAGGGGCTGCAGAAATTCATTATAATAGGGTTCATTCGTCATCACGAATGATAGTCGAGCGAGCTATCGGAATGTTAAAAGGACGATTCCGTAGTTTGTTAGATAAACTTCCTGTTAAAAGAACTGATTTAATCCCTTATTATATTGTAACATGCTGTATTTTACACAATATTTGCATTCAACAAGATGATTTAATAGATATTCCAGTTATTATTAATGGAAATGTTGGAGCTCAAGGACCATTCGGAATTAACAACAGATTGCGAATCGAAGGTCGTATAAAACGAATGAGGATAAAAAATGCATTATAAATGTACACAAATTTAACTAACAATGATATGATTTAAATGAAATTGTGATTTGTGTATTTGTAAATAGAATTTTTTAGACATATTTTTTTTTGTATGCACATAAATTGTGAAACACATGTCAGAAATATGTGTAATGATAACTGAATGAAGTGATTTTTACATGAACTCTCTGCAATGCAGCCGTTATGTCGTTTTTGTGAACAAGGTAGTTCACCTTCTTGTCGATAACAATCTAATAATAAAAATGTATCGTCCTCTGTCCAAGTATGAGACGAATCTGAAATTGTATATAATATTAAAAAAAGTTCTATTCAATTTAATAATTTATGACAAAAATTTTATAAAACAGAAAAACTTACCCTTATCCAAATTTGAAAAATTCTCTTTATTAGATGGCTGAGTCAAATCTACGACTTTTTCGTGAGAACAAGCACTACTTGTTGATGTAATAGCATCATCTCCATAAGCTGTAGAAGCAGCGAGCTTTTCTACATTGGGTACTTCTTCGGCAAGCTTAGAAATATGTACATTTTTACCTGTGGATATTAATAAATCATTAATAAGAAAACATTACAAAAACAGATAATGGAGAAAAATATAAATAATTCATGTTACCAGTCTTTATAGCTTCCACTAATAGAACAGCTGCATAATCTGAATCTCAAATTGTCAAAAATAAATTTAGGTTAAGTGTAGGATAACTTGATTTTAAACTTACTTGCTTTCTCGAAATCTTCAGGCGACACGAGAAGATTATAATATATTTTCTGGTCATCATCTATTAACACTAATTCTTTTAATACAGACATTTTTTCTTGAAATTATTCAAGTTGGTTATTGAAATACCATACATTATAATAATAAAGACAATCGAAAAATGGCGGGAATGTAATGGTGACATGCCAGTACAATATGGCGCTCAGAAATGACGTCACTCCATACTGGCCAGTAATACTGGTGGAGTTTGGGAACAGAAGGAAGGCCAATTTGTCATATCCGATCATATATGAAAATTTAAACCCGGGAATTTTATATAGTTTTCCTTCATTTTTTTAAAGTGTTCTACACGTTTTTATAGACCTGTATATAAAGATATATCATCAAGTATAATTTGATGTGATTTTTCTGTAGGGGAGAGTGGTGTAATCACGGACGTGGGGTAATCGCGGATACGTTCGTTTGGTTATGTTAGAAAAGGATAGAAGATATTCCGAGTAATGCAATTGTGAGTCAATCTCGAACGTAGTGGTGAACACAGAGTGGTGAAGCAACAACGCACTCGGTGTAAAAGGTATGTTAACTTTTGGTTTTTTCAACAATTTCATATAATTTTTGAGTAACATTGAATAGATATATAATATTTTAGGTGTAACATAGAAATTTGGTATTTTTTTTATGAATTAAAGTCCTAATTCAAGAATGTTTCTAAGGACTTGCCGCGTGTATCACGCGATTCTAACCTAAAAAAAAAAATTGTTTTGTGATAACGTGTCTGTTGGGTAATTACGGACGATTTCAGTGGGGTAACCCCGACCGTTCGTAATTACCCCTGAACAATTAAATCATTGTTTTTTATTTTATAATTTATGTCCAGCAGTCGACTGCATTGCGTTATTTATACCCACTCAAATATGTTTCAGATGCCACGGAATTACCAAAGAAAGACGGAGATCAAATACAAATAAGAAGACTTAGAAAGAGCCATTCGGGTTGTTAAGAACAAAAAACTTTCACTAGAAAAAGCAGCTGCTACTTATTTTATTCCAAAAAGTACTATATACGACCAAATCAAAAAGGAAGTTATAAAAGAACCAAAAATTGGAAGGAAGACTGTATTTTCTGAAAAACAGGAAAAAGAATTGGAAGAAAATATCATAAAATGCAGTAAGCTATTTTATGGTTTGACCATAGAAATGGTCCGGAAGATAGCTTTGAAATTTGCAGAAGTAAATCACTTAAAGCACAATTCTAACAAAACATCTCAAATGGCAGGAAAGGATTGGTTTTACGGGTTTAAGAAAAGACATCCTAATATTTCGCTACGTAAACCTGAGTCTACGTCTATCAATAGAATTACAGCTTTTAATGAAACAGAAGGGAAAATGTTCTTCGACAATTTGAAAGCTTTGCAAGCAAAACATCACTTTGATCCTTATCATATTTACAACGTTGACGAGACAGGCATATCTAATGTTCAAAGAAATTCTAAAATTTTAGCTCCAAAAAGCCAGAAACAAGTCGGAATGGCAACAAGTGGTAAAAGGGGCTCTACAACAATAGTTGTTTGCGCATTCAGTGCTTCTGGGAAGCATATTCCTCCATTTTCCATTTTCAAGAGAATGCGAATGAATGCTCAATTAATGCGTGGAGCCAATGCTAATATGATAACAGCCGGTAGCGATTCGGCTTGGATCAACGAAAACCTATTGGTAGACTGGTTACATCACTCCATCTCTTATGCTAAGCCAACTGTTACAGAACTGATTCTACTAATTCTAGACAATCATGAAAGTCACGTTAGTCTTGCTTGCTATCTTCTTTGTCCCCAGAACGGAATAATATTGTTATCCCTTCCACCACACACATCACATCGAATGCAACCACTGGACTTGACTTATTTTGGACCTCTCAAGATTGTATACAACAGAGAATGCGACTTGTACATGGCTTCAAATGTAGGTCAAAAAATTACCCAGTATGAAGTTGTCGAACTTTTCACGAAAGCTTTTAATCGCATCAGCAATACAGAGAAAGCAGTAAACGGTTTCCGGGCAGCTGGTATTTGGCTAATGGGTTCAAATAAATTTAATAAACATTTTGTAGATGCATCATTACCACCCTAAAATTCCATTGTCAATTTTCAAGCTGACAAAGCGTTGACACCTGATGTGCAAATAGCATCAACATCAAATGGCGAAGAAAGAGTAAAACCTGATTCGCATATAGTATCGACATTAAATTATGTTCAGCAGAAACCAGTAACCTCTGAAGCTGTGTTCGACAATTCTATCCCACTTGAAGATATTGTTAATGTTCCCAAAATGCCACAACTAAAAAATAAACGAACTTTCAGAAAAAAACTTTCAGCTATAATAACCGGTAGTCCTATGAAAAATATTTTAGAAGAAAAATAAGAAAGAAAGAAAAATAAGGAGTACATGAAAGGAAGGGAAAAGGCTGCTAGTTCCACTAAAGATTCCAAAAAAGGTGTGAAGAATCGTCAAGCATTTGCAGATACTGATATTGAGATAAAGGTTCAAGAAAAGGACGTACCGCGTAAGAAAAAGAAAACCAAAGAAAGAGATGCGAAAGAAATTGTGTATTTTTGCTTAGTTTGTGATGAAAAATATAAAGATCCTCCACATGAAGATTGGATGAAATGCTACAAATGTAATTTATGGGCCCATGAAAAGTGTACGAGTTGTGAAAGTACATCAAAAGGATTTATATGTGATTTGTGTGATGATTAGATTATGTCCGTGATTACCCCATACACCATCCGTAATTACTCCCCGTGTTTTGGGGTAATCCCGAACCCCATAGTTTTGTTTTCTTATTAATATTCGTTTCTGTATTGAAAGTTTATCTACGTTGCTCATCAGAACTTAAGGTTCATTGGTTAAAGTAAATGAGTAATAAATGATATTTGTAACTTAATCTGGTTTTGTTCAATTCCAATTTCCCCTTAAGTGTTCGTAATTACCCCACTCTCCCCCACTGTATAGGACATATACGATCTTATATGCGTCATATATGTTACGTATACAATCTTACACGTTCCATATGAGACCAAAAAACGTAACATATATGGTCATATAAGTGGCATATATGATCTTATAGGTTTTATATACAATCCATATAAGATCATATATGTTTCATATATGAACCATATAAGGCCAATTTGCTATATACGATCATATAAGGAAATTTTTTTCCGGGCAGTTATATAGAGCTACATTCCTATGCTTTTGCGAGGTCACATGCAATATTGTTATTTTATATGTTCGTATAATACAATCTACAATTATATACAGTTGTGTATCGAAATATACAATTTTATATACTTATTTTTTTTTTTTTTTTTCGAAGGTTTTATACAATTGCATAGACTATTACATTAGTTTATGTTGACTGTTACATATCATCATGTACCATCGTATACGGTTATATGTAACGATGTATCATCCCTTAGCTTACAACACCGCTCAAGTCGATTCAATATTTCAATGCTTTTAGTTGGAGTTGGTAAAATGACTTACGCGGTGTTAACTAAGAGATGATATAATTATATAAGAGATCTTGTCCACTATTCCTAAGTTTTATATATGACTTTATATGATCATACATTAACATATGCAAGTATACGTATTATATGCAATTTTATAAAACGAATATTATTGTATTTTGCCTATTATATGCAGTTATATATAGTTGGATATTCTCAGATACAGATGTGCCATTTTATATGACTATATACAATTATATATGATCGTGTCGAGTTACCTAGAATTCAGCTTTTTTAATTTCGGTACTTACAAAATTATATCTAATTGTATGTTAGACTTGATCGACTGTCGTAACGGTTTATATAAGAAACATCACATTTTCTTTTTACGTTTTATATTTATCGTATCCGATGTAATCGTTGTATTTTTTAAAGTATATTATTTAATTTCTAATGAACAGAATTTTTTTCTTTCAATTTTCTATCGTTTTTCATTAAATTCTATTGGTAGATATAATGCGCATTTCTAACAGACAATTCAGCAATTACTTTCTATGATTCACAGAATGGCGGAAGGGCTAAGGTGTTCGACTGTAACTACGGAGGTCTGAGGATCGAGTCTACTTCAATGATATGGTTAATTCAAAAAGTTATTTTCAGCCATTATAGGCCAGTTAGGATAGCAGAAATTAATAAATAATATTAATAAATGCGGATGAAATTGAAATTCAGCTAGTGATTAAATGAAATTTTATTTCTATTAAATTGTATACAATTATATATAACTTTATACATGTCTTTATGACTGTACACAGTAATTCATTTCTTTTAAGAATGTATATAATTACATAGAATTGTATAAAAATATATAGAATTCTATACAATTATTTTTTATCGGTTATGTCGTTTTATACAATTGTATAGAACTTGATAAAATTCTGTACATTTGTATACGATTCTATCATTTTATTTTCTGGATACAGTTATATATAAAACGATCACATTAAACTGTATATGATCGTATATAATTCTATCCAATCATTTTTCGTCGGGAATGTCGAAATGATTATACTTTTTTTTTCTACGCCAAAAATATTTAATCAAACAATTATTCTATTATTTTTAGGAAATCCGTGAGGCTTGGTTTGCTTTCGTACTCGTTAGTTTAGGTTCAATTATGTATTCAGCTAAAGAATATTGTGATTTGGTTTAAATACTTTGATTTGAAGATTTGTTTTATTGTTTAAGATTGAGATATCATGTTACTGAGTTTAGAATTCTTAATTATGATTTATCGATAAATTTTGTTAAAGAAATACTTTTTAGTTAATATAAGATTTATTTGAGCTCCAGAATTGTAATGACGTAGCGATTTGTTGATTCATTTTGCAGTTTGTACTTATGTAATTTGCTTATTTGAGATAAAGGAATTTATAATTATGTTCTAAGCTCCAGTTATTGTTAAAAAATACCGACCCGTGGTCTAGTGGTAACGCGTCAGCCTGGCGCGCTATAGGTAGTGGGTTCGATTCCCGGCCGAGACAAGACCTTATCTTACAGTCTTTTCTCTGACGACGGTGAGCGAGAGGCATCTCCAGGGAGCAGTCAAAAGTGTAAGCTATCGTGCTGATGACTCAATAGTACAAAGTACTATTACCGCTACGATGTCCTTGGAGGAACCAGGCTCACCCTATTGTATATATACAGCCTTTCTTGAGCAAGAAGCTCTGCCAGGTGGACTTCAAAATTCCTCACACTTTTTCTTTCGTTATCTTAGCTGATGCTGAGAAAATCAGGGCGCCACGAGGCCTGGCGGAATCTTCGAAGGCGAAAGATAACGAGCCAATTTGATTTAAAACTGAACACCATAGAATGAACGGGGACTGTTCGAGGCTAACAAGGGAACCAAGGCAACTTGGTAACCTGGGAGAACCTGCAGTCCTAAGACTTGACGACCGCCTTTACTTTGAAAACAGACCCAGCACAATGGCCAGTGGCTTAGCGCAGGGGAAGGCGAGACATTTAAAATGACACCTGACTCCATGAGGGGGTAGTCTTTTACCCCTTGTAAAAAAAAAAAAATTGTCAAGAAAATTACTTGAGTAGAAGTATTAAAATGAAATTAAGAAATTGAGAGAACATGAACTTGTTAAATTATTTATAGTAGTTAAGAGCCTTCAACCAATTACGTAATTCGATTATTTCATTCGTTCTTCAGTTCTCTTGTTTTTTTTTTTTATTTAATTTGTTTTGTTGGCCGGACACAACCTACACAACTGAGGGTCAGGACATGCCCTGTTTAGGAGAATCCTGACTTTTGATCTAGAACCATCTGAGTTAAGTTAGCTATAAGTCTAAAATTTTGAGATATTGTGTAAAAGTTTGGGATTCAGTTCAAAGTATCAAGATGTTTTTGACTTAGTTAATGAGTATCTGAGATATTAAGTTTAGGTTTAAGTTGGTATTAGTTGTATGTTACGCCAGTTTAGTTATTCTGGTGATTAAAAAAAAATTGGCGGCCTAGATAAGATAGTTGTAGTCTGCCAAGTATGTTTCTAATCAGGATGCCGACCTGAAGGAAGGTGCGTTATAGAGCGTTATAGAGAGATAACCTTTTTGGTGGTGAAAAAATAACGTTGCAATATATATACGTACTATAATTCGCTATCATATTTTGAACTACGAAACATAGTTATTATGTCAGAAGAAAATCGTATATTCTATGTGATAGTTATATTATAATAACTGAGTATATTTTAATTATTTTATATAATTATTTAATATATACATATATTTTTAAAAAAAGGTTAAAAATGAAACTTAATGATTGAGGTTAACGATTATTATTTGAGTTTTTTTTTAATTTTGTTAAAATGGAAAAGATTTCGGGGAACAGTTGAGGAATTTATCTTTTAGACACTTTGTTGCTTTGAAAAATCCATGCAGTGAGAAAGCAATTAAAATTTAAAAAAGAGTGCGTGACGAAAGAAGAGAATTAGCGTTCCAAAATAGGAATGAACCATGTAAAAGGACTTGTGCTTAATTTTAATACATTTTAACCGGAGCAAAGGAAATCAAGATAATACTGATGAAGCCGTAGCAATGTTTTGTTTAAAATTTAAGAAATGAAAAAGATAAACGGATGTCTCCATGTAACAATGTCACTGAGGCTATAGAGAAAGCAATAGAAATAGAACGACGATTCATTGCGCGAAAATAAATTCATAAAGACCCAAATAGTACAAAAACCAAAGAAAATAAAAATGAAGATAAAAGTAGACCCGTTAAATTTTTAACTAATAAACAAAATAATGACAAAGACAAGAATCCGGATAATAATAATCGAGTAAAGACAAAAGTTGTTTGCCATTCATCTAATAAGCCCGGTGTTGCGGGAAGTTAACCGCAGCCTGTCCACTTTCGTTCTAGCTATAGTCCAGTCAAATGAGGGAAATGGGATAATTTTCGGGTCCGACGGCCAAACATTCGATTCATACATCACTAGATCGGAAATTCCGCGAGGAACATGATGGTATAGGTTAAAAATCATTGGCACCCATAGGGGGGAGTAAATCGCGAAAAACCCCACATGTGGAGCCCACATTTTAAATTTTTATGAACCTTTTGTTTATTTTATCGGATCATATGACGTTTTCCATGCCGCATGGGCTTAGGAACTCCCCCATTCACTCACCGTACAGTGTCCTTGTCACTCTCACGGTTTGAGTGTGTATCTCACTTGCACTTTATAATTTTTAGCTTCTGCGCATGTGCAGAAGTTTTGTATGAGTGCGAATGAAATAGAGAGATATATATCGCTCTCTGTCGCACCCTATGGCGCTGCAAGAGAAAAAGCGCGTTCGGGGCCCAAATATTAAAATTGGCATAACGTTCCGCAGGTAGAAGATAGAACAAAATTTTCTGTACGTGAATTGTTCAATTTTCGATTCTGCACATTGTGAGACCAAAACCGGGCTGATTAGTATATTTTTACGGAAATTACAGCAATTAAAATAATTAATTTTCAATAAAAATCATAAAAAAATTACTAAAAAAATTTTTTTTTCTCTGAGAATCAAGGCTTATATCTAATTATTCGATAGAGATCATCAGAAAATGATATTTTTAGTTTAATTATGTTTTATAAATTTTCAAAGTGTCGACTGGAGCTTCCGTCAGTATTGAAGCTTCAGTCTCGAATATCTTGTAATCTATGATAGATATGAAAAAAAGTCATCAGTACTTTTTTTACTCAAATTTAATTTTAAATAACTTTTATTTGAAACTTTTTGCCATATCTATTATAGAAATTGAGGAATTCGCGATTGAGGGGTTTTTCGCGATTTACTCCCCCCTATGGGTGCCAAAGATTTTTAACCTATACCATCGTGTTCCTCGTGAAATTCCCGATCTAGTAATGTATGAATCGAATGTATGGCCGTCGGACCCGAAAATTATCCCATTTCCCTCATTTGACTGGACTACTAGTGCTCCGCCGAGCTTAGACGAGTCGCTCGCCCTATCCGAGCTCCTTTTTCAGCGCTCAGCGAATCCTAGCTTTTCTACTCCAACCAAGCCAATAATGTTGCGTCTACTATCATGCTAGGTCTACCGACGCCGGCTCCAACGTGTTTGCAGCCATTAAGGCTCTTGTTCCGTGCTTATGTACACGTGCTCTTTATCGCTCTGCTAAGTTTTATCGTAATAAATGAATCTAAGCTCTTTTGACGCTCTATTCAAGTTCAATTGAGTTCTGCTAAGCTCAATAAGTATTGTTAAAGAGTTGTTAACAATCTAAAGACTTTATTTTTATAATAAAAACTAAAATAAGCTCAAGAGACGTCTTTTTCGTGCGTAAAGTTCCTTCCTGACCACATCCTACGGCGTTGCTCAATAGCTATCTTTTATCTAGCTCAATTAGCTTATAAACTAAAAATTGTAGAAACATATGCAATTTTGAACACCCCGTTAAATAAAACAAAATTGTCGAAAAAAAGATAATAATTCGAGAGAAAATTGTCAGCTTTGGTCACACCGGATATACTACTAGAATTTGTTTCAAAAATCTAAATAGAGTTTCATCAAATGTCAAATGTCAAATTTGAGGGAAAAATGCTCATATTGCTAAAACGTGTCGATAAATTAATAATTCCAATGAAAGTACCAAAACAAATTTTGCAATTTCTATAAACAATCTGGTCATGACATTTCCAGTTGTTTTCGCCTTGGAGCTGAAAAATGCAACATATAGGAAAACTCGAACGTGTCTCGCTAGATAGGCGCGGGGTCAGAGACACTTTAAAAGCCTCCGGTGACATTGACTTTCGAGGAAAAAATGGTAAATGAGTACTAATCATGAGCGTGAAATCAGACCATCTAGATGATCTACCGCATATTATTGTGGAAAGAACAAATAAAAACAAAGATGTCATCATGATGATAAATTCAGGAGCTTCGCCAAACTTACTTAAGTATAGCTATGTAAATGATCCCACGACGATTGACAAAAAAAAATTGTTGAATTGCATGGTATTGCATATGTACTCATAAAGATACTCGAAAGTGTAAAAATTAAATTGTTTAATAAAGAGACTGTGTGTCATGTGATTCCTTATAGTTTCAGATCTCGATTTTTCGCAACTCACCGGGTAGGAATTGATTATGACAATAAAGTAATGAAAATAGCTGATTTCAAATATTCGTTTAAAAAAGCTAATAAAGTCGAGGATGGAGTGATGTACATTCCACCTCGCAGTGAATCGATCTTTTTCGTAAAAGTAAAAAATAATGATATTGTCGAAGGTTATGTTTCAAGATTGAGAGCGTGCAAGGGTATATTTTTAGGCAATTGTTTAGAACGCGTTAATGATGGTCGTGCTTATATGCAGGTATTTAATACGAGTGAGAATGAATTGGGATTCAAAATTCCTACTTTATCTATACAGTCAGTAGAAAGTATACATGATCCTAAAATTGATCAAGAAGAACATTTAAATAAAAATTATAAAATTAAAAGTCAATCAGATTTTAATGAACTAAATGTTAATAATTCTAATACAAGAAAAATTTTGTCAATTGTTGAAACTTTTGAAAATGATGAACGATTCAAGAAAATTATAAAGTTATTGAGATAAGGCCACTTAGGCGAAAAAGAAAGAAAACATGTTGAGAAAATCTTAAAAAAATATACAAATCGGTTTTATATTCCAGGCGAAACATTGGGTTCAACTGATGTATATGATCATAAAGTACCAACTATCTCAGATATTCCTCTGACAGTAAAACAATATCGTACACCTCAGTTTTTAGAAACAGAAATTAAAAGGCAAATTAAAGAGGAACTCGATATAGGCATTATTGGGCCTACTGAGTCTTCTTATAATAGTCCAATTTGGATTGTGCCTAAGAAACCAGATTCGCATGGTCACAAAAGATGGTGAGTTGTTATAGATTATAGAAAATTAAATGAAAGAACAATTACTGACGCTTATCCTTTACCAAATATTACTGATATTCTTGATCAATTAGGAGGTTCAATGTATTTTTCTGTGTTTGATTTGGCTTCTGGATATCATCAAATTGAGATGGATCTAAAAGATAGCCATGAGACGGCGTTTTCAACCCCACAATGACTTTGGGAGTTTAAACATATGCCTTTCGGTTTTAAAAATGCACCAGCGACGTTTCGAAGGTTAGGGGATATGGTTTTGACTGGGTTGCAAGGTATATTGATGTTTGTTTATTTAGACGTTGTCGTAGTTTTTGCGAAAAATTCAGATGAGCATGAAAAAAGAATTGATGATTTAATGCAGCGTCTACGTAAAACTTATTTGCAATCTCAACCCGATAAATGTGAATTCATACGTAGTGAAGTAAATTATCGGGGTCATATCATTATTGAGAAAGGGTAGAAACTCGATCCAACAAAATTAGAAGCAGTAAAAAATTTTCCTGTACTGAAAACGCAAAAAAATATTAGAGCTTTTCTAGGATTAACTGGATATGATAGAAGATTTATTAGGAATTTTTCAAAAATTGCAAAACTATTGACCCGTTTATTAGAAAAGAATAGAGATTTTAAATGGTCTCAAGAAGGACATAGATAAAACTTGTGGTTAGAAAAAAAACTCTGGTGGTTGGTTCACGAAAATCTAATTACTTTTCTTATTAAAAATTTATATAGAATTTTATAATGTAGATTATTTGGAAGTGAATTCTTGGGATCCATTGATGATAAATGCCCCAACGTATTCCAGACTTATGATTGAGTGTGGTGCATCTTAAGATCAACGTTGAATTCCTAAAAAAAAAAACAAAAAAAAAAGCAAATATCCACGTATATACTTATAAACTTATATTATAGATATATGAATAACTAGCATGCATAATAAGAGATGGATCACATTTCTTCTGAAGAACACATTCAGAATTTCGACCATCGTTTTATAATGTATTCAAAATTGTTCCAAAGAACAATTTTCGATGTTATACGGTCATTTTTGATTTCATCCCAATTTAAAAATTTTGATTCTGTATTGAATTGAAATATCTTATAACTTTGAAAATGTTCATTAAAGAACACATGAGTTCGTTGGCAATTCTAAAATTTCCAGAGAATGATTGAGAATTAAATAATGAATAAGATAGAATTTTAGTTCATGTTCACTTGCAATCATTAGAACCATTCCACGACGTAAAGTTTCACCATTGAAGCTGATCCATTCTGCTGTTCAAACTGTTTTCTGTAAGAGTGGGATATCTTTAAAATAGTGAAGATCTTTAATTTTCCGTAATCGAGAAGGAACTGTCGTAAATTCATGATTAATTTGCTGCTTTCTAAGAAAAATATTGTTTAATATTAATTGTTCTTTTAAAGCTAATGTATAAAATATGTTGCGCCTAATACAAATAGAAAGATGAGCTGTAATTTTACTTAAATAATGTTTTCGTTCGAAATTCATCTACGCTATGTGCCAAAGTGGCCCCATTAGTTTTATGACTCACGCATAGTTTAATATAAAATGATGCTTGAGTTTGAAATAATTTGGAAATAATTCTTGTAAATAACTTAAATAATCGGAAATCAAACCATCGAGTATATCCCAACACCCATATTGATAGTATTTTTCTAAAAGTAACAATATTATTTGATTCAATAATATAATTAAGTGCCAATGTCGATCTCCCATAGGTACTGAATGACCTAGAATCATTGGTAAACTTTCTATCGAAGTAAGCATTTTCGATGCTGACATTGAATAACATTTACTTTCAAGATGAGTATCTAAAAATTCAGTTGGTTTTTTTTTTTTATATTATCATCTGTGCAATATAAATTATCTGTGCAGTTGACAGCTTCACGCATCGAAATATTATCACATTTTTGTATATTATTATTGTAATATTAATATTTTCTAAGTTTGAATCCGCATGTTCTCATTTTCTGTGTTTTCAAAAAGAATAATATGAAGAAAAACTTCGCTTGCAATTATATTCTGAACATCTATATATCGCTAATGTTGGATGAGCAACTTTTGAATGCAATAATAGATCTTCATTTGAGATTAATTGTTCATCACAACCGGAGCAACGGAACATCTTGATGCGTAAAGTAAAATTATAGAAACTTATGCAAAAAAATAAATTAGTAAATGAAATAAATAATAAAATTAAATTGGACTTATAGCTTTATGGCGATATCTGTGCAATTACTCCCTCTAATGTCAATGGTAGAACATCGTCTGGTAAACAAATTCCGAATCCAGTGTGTTGCAACAGTAGCCATAGGTTCGTCACCGAAGAAGGATAATCACAATCTAGTACGGTGCATATTTTAATGGTGAGGCTTATAGCATCTAAGACAGTTTTCGTGTGATATCGGGCCTCATCTACAATAACATAAGTATCTGTCACATTTCTTATATCTTCAATAAAAACAGGTAAAGGCTAAAAACTTTGTCCTTGTTGTCTACGCTTCTCCTTCTGACGATTTATTACAACTTCCGAGTTACCAACATTCTATAACAAAGAATAAAATGTAATTAAATACGATAAAGTGACGATTCATTATAGATAGCAGTGTCAATTATTTACCGGTATGCATATGAAAAAATCTTCTATTAATAATGATCAACGCATTCAATTAATAAGGTAATAAATAGTAAATTAGGCGTATACATACCTCCTCTGGAAAAATCCGAAGCATGCATATGTGTTAAATCGTCTGTGTTAGTTTTTTTCTGTTTCTTTAGCTATTGGATGATTCTTGACTTTAAAATAGGCCAGTTTTTGTTTAAATTATCGCCTTTTCCGGAAAAAAAGGTGTGAAAAGTCCAAAGGCAGCTAAAAAAAATAAATGATAATTTGTATCGAATTCTACTTTTTACACTCCTATAGAGATAATAGAAATTAATTACCAACTGAGCACCTAGATCACTTTAAAAACATTTAAATATATTATATTCGTAAACATTGATTTTTCTATCGGTCATTCATTTTAATTTCATACATAATTCGAATATTCGAATTTCTAATAAATTTTGAATAATTACACAAGTATAAGGTATGTCTGTGCGTGCAATAATTCAAAATATGATTAAAATTTATCTTTTGATTCACAAAAAATTTTATAGTTAAAATAACTATTGACAAGTAAAGAAAATTATTTAAGCTTTACAAATGTGTTTGTACGGTGATAAAATAGTAGATCATCACAACACTTTGATAATATTTGAAGATATTGGTCTTCCGTAATTTTATTTTCCAATTGTTGTGATTATAATTGAATCTTTTGTTCTCGTATGATTCACAAAATTTTTTTGTAATATTTAATGTAGTGATTTTTGAACTTCCCATTAGGAAGTTATTGAAATTGGGTCGATTGGTGAAATGTCAATTTTTATCAAATCTCAACGTTTTAAGATATGTGCAAGCATACTGACCAATTTTGAGAATGATGTGTGTATGTACATACGTACGTACGTATGTATGTATGTACGGACGTCAGCATTTTTTTCGTTTTCGATATCTCAAGAACGGATCGAGATATCAATTTCAACCAAAATTTTTTCGAAATATATTGTTATAAAGAAGACCTGAAAGAAGTTTGAACGAATTCGGTAAAGCCGTTTTTTTTATAAGAAAAAAACTAATAATAAATAAATGACAAGATTGACTATTTAAAATACTTTTAAGCAAAAGAATGACAAATTTATTTGAAAATAACTCGATATTAACTAAACATCATTGTTCACAACTAAATATAACTTTCAACGATTACGCATTGTTTATAACAATGTGAATTTTTGATAACAATTGAAAATTGTGATGATCAATTAACTAATGCGAATTTTGTACTGATTTGAATTCTCTTAACGAAAAAATAGCCTTTTATATCAATAACGAGATCTATGTTGATCACTCGTTCTCTCAGCGAGACTAACTTTTAACGCTTAAGCTCGGTCCCTTATATTGAAATATAAGACAAGTGGTGGGAGAATAAAATCTATACTTTTGACCGTTAAGTTTTTGACGTCAGAGAGAGGTTTATCTGATTTTGATGAATAGAAGAAATGTTTTATGATGTCATTTTCCTGAAAAGCTATCAAAGAGGTTCAACGGAAAAGATATGACGTATTATTCTGAGAATCACAAGGCAAAAGGAATTGCGTTGTTAGGAAATGTGTTTCGAAAATTTGCCGCTAGAGTGAGGCTTATATATAAAACAGGAAAGACTTCCGACAAGTCAGTTTAGCCACAGACATCATCGAATTCAAAGTGAATACCCCTGAGTGAACATTCAGTAGTGCATTGTTCGATAAACATGGATTACATCAACAGCATCACCAATAACACGCAAAAACCCAAGAAAAAAATGGCAGAATTGGAAACAGCAAAGCCATATCAAGTGACAGGGCTAACAAAAAGTGAAAGCAAAGCATAGTGATGCAGGCATTGTAACATTAGATGATGAATTCATTGTTTTTCTACAGAAAAGAATGGTTGAAGCGTTTAGAGATGATGATGGTGCATTCGACATGTTCCTGGATTTTGTCAAACGCAATAAATTGACACTTCACTACTCCGGCGGAGAATGGAATAACTTCAAATTCATTGAATCACATCAGAAAACATCTCAGAGGATTCCAGAAAGCAAGTTAATTAATTCAACACAAAGTACACTTATTTATGTCAATGTTATACAATTAAATTCATGTCAATGATTATAAAATGAATTTTTTTAAATTTAAATGTTGTCTAACATTTACTTACAGCACCTTCTAACGGATAACAGAAGTAATTGCTATGTTTCTCTGAAAATTTAAAATCTTGCGCTCGCCACAACAACAGTGCCACATTATTGCGAAAATTAATAAAAAAATAAAAAATAAATTTTTAAATTGACTTAAATCACCGGAATAACAACGTTTTGAAAAAAGAAAGATTTGTAACAGTTATCGCCTGGCAATTGATAACAGTTACCGACAAAACTTTATAAAAATTTAAATTTTTTACTCGCCACAGCAGTGCTATCTAGTGGAAAAGATCGGTAATAGTTACCGTTTAAGATCGATAACAATTACCGGCAAAAAACATTAAAAAAATTCAAATTTTTTACCTGCCACAACAGCAGCGCCACCTAGATCGGTAACAATTACTGGCTGTTGGTCGGTGCAGCGCCATCTCGCGGCAAACAATCAGCAACTACATCCGCGGTCGGTAAGTTTCCGGTTCGGGTGTTAAGTTACCGACTCAGGTGGTAATTTATCGGACATGGTCGGTAAAACAGGATGTCCTGAAACCCCCCTTGGTTAACTACTGGCATGGATAAGTACGTGCCCTAAGGGGATGAAATTATTTTTATTATGAACAGAAATGTTTAATTCATTATTCATTTTATAAACGTATAATATTACATAGTCTTATTTCGACATAAAACATAGTTATTGTTACATATATTTTTATAAGTGTAAAATGTTACATATTTTTATTTCTACATAAACATATTTGATGAAATTTTATCCCGTTAACCACAAAATCATTTCTAACATATTCACACTATTTTTTTTCATAAAAGACTTATAATATTTACTTATAATTTTATCGTCTTCGGAATATTTTCGACTAAAGCAAGATAGAAAGTTACTCAGTGGATAATTAATAGACATAGCATGCAAAAACATGATACAATATTGACCGCAAACTTGAGAATCTTCTTGTTGTAAATGTTTGATGGAGTGTCAGAAGTATCTGCAATTCTCTCTGAGTCGTCTAAGGTGTTCTGGAATAATTGGCGGCAGTTAGCTGTCGAAGTAGCAGCCGATTCCATCTCGATTGACGTACATGGCAACCCAGTGTTGCCCTGGTTGCTTGTGGCCATCAGTATTAACGACAAGTGCTGTCGGTTTCGTCCACACCTTCGGGATTTTGTCGGCTGGATATACGCCTATAGTATGTTCCGGGATATACTGGAGGGCTTCTATAATTTGTAGCGTATTCATCACATGCTTCGCAGTTATTGGCGCATCAATTTGAATTTTTGTTATCTGTCAATTGGCCTGTAGATTTTTCAGCTATTGACAAATTATATTGGAAGACACCAGGCGTTTTTAAATAATTTTTCAACCAAGCACAATAATACCTTGCAGCAAACATTGAGCAGTGGCCCGTAAAATTGTGTTTTGGAGCCGTGTGATATGCGCAAATGACCTAAACGGTTGACAAATCAGTTAATGTTGGTTTACTAGAAATGTCGTCGATATTTATAATTTTTTGGCTGATGACTGTCTCTAATAAACGTTTTTGCATGAACCCTCGAGTGTAAATCTCTTCAGCAGCGTGTGTAATAGCCCGCAGATTATGGTATACGGCCTTGATTGATGATGACCCCTCATACCAAGGAATACGATGTTGCGTTGTCATCAAAATATTTGTGTGTTGTTTTGCTTCTGATAATAGTGAATATGGAAATTCCGGAGAAATTCTCCAGTAACCGATGATGTTTGCCTCCGGAGGAATCAACGCTATTTCTTTTGACAAAAATTCGCGTCGTTATTAAAGAACCTTTGAATATCAATTACAAACTTTATTTTGGATAAAAATGATTCTTTATGCTTTTAACGTGTTACAACATGAGCGACTAGCGCAATGCTGAACACTTCATTGAATTATATAATTATATTTCATCAAAAATGTGCTCAACTAGCAAAATCTACAATAATTTGGCGGGATGAATCAATTTCAAGTATATTTTTGTATTTAGCATAAATAATACAGTTTCTAGTCAAAGCTAGGGCGTCATCAAAGCGTATTTTGAGCCGCACACTGCCATGGCGGACCAAATTCCAATGTGTATTACTGTTTGCTGAAAGATCAGGTGTCAAATTTAAAGCAAATAAACAATATCCATTTGGATAATCAGCGCGACTAATTCCGTTCCCTTTATTGAGAAAATGTATTCCTGTTCCTGAAAATAATGTATGATAGCAGTCGACATACATGGAATTTTTAGTGAAATCTGGCCGTAAAGGCTTCGAGGGAATTCGGCGTCCATCGACATATAAGGATAAATAATTAATTTTATAATGATGAAAATTGAATGGATTCAATTATCGATCACCGTTGAAAGCTTCATGATCCACAAAACCAATGATTACTCGCCGCAGTAATTGTCAACGAATTACATTGTCAATGGTTTCACCATGAACGCCTCCATGCATGGAAACTGCTTAAACCTTCACACGTGTTAACGGGTATTTTGCTGTCGATTTTGTCAGAGCGCGAGCATGTGATAGCAAAATAGCTGGCGATATTTTGACACGTCTCGTTATTAAAGCGGCCGCAATTGTGTCAACTTTGCATTCAGCGTTAAAAGCATCCATTAGACAAAATGGCTCTCGAGATTTTGTTAAGCGTAAGCGTATCTCGACGCCATTTATTAGAAAGCGTTCTTGATCGAATACGTCACAATGTAAATGACCCAGAAAATCAAACGTTTTTCCATATGATAAATATTCACGACGTTTTTTCAGTCCTTCATTGTCATCAGTGAGACTATTCATTTTACCAGGTGTATCTTGAGCCCAGCCAACGGTACTCAGATGTGAATTTTTTGCGTCTCGTCCATAATTTAACAGTGTTCCAATGTAGGCCCTATAGGCGTATAGATTATTAGGCACCATTTGGTTGAAAAGAACATCAACTTGATTAAACATAGAATGAATAAAGTTATTTATAGGTGCAACAGCAATAGGTTGAGGACCGGCTTTAGGATCACTTTCATCCATTGGCGTATGGTGAGCTGTAATTTTGACTTTGAAATTCAACATAGTATGCGCGAGGTCCATGTATTCATCTCCTTGGCCAACTCTGTTTTCGCACATTCACATGAATGTACGTGAAGAAAAGCCACGGTTATTTTTTGAATATATCTGCTTTGCAACGCGATCTCTCACTTATCTTTTTTAAATTTTTCGTTTTTCGCATGTTTCTTTTAATTTTACGGCCTTTACTCTTTTTTTTTCCTCTACGGGTCTGCTTTTTTGACTTCTAAACTTTTTTGGTACCACGTTGTCTTCTTTTTTGAAAGCCGATGTTCTTTAAACGACTGTCAAGAAGTAACTGTTTATTTGATGTTGAACCTAGCGGTATATAGCCTGTTCCTCTCATTAAGCTATCAATTTTTTCTTCTGCTTTACGCTTCAAATTTCGTCCTGACTCTCGTAAACGCGTACGTGCTGATTCTTTGAAGGACAAACCGTTGTCAAGTACATCATGAGCAATATTTAGGCCCGATTTGAGGGCTTCTTTACCAATAACTTTTGCCCCACTATTTAAGAACGGCAGAACACTCCTAAATAAGCCGTCTAAAAAACTACTGATACCATGACCTCTCTGATGAGGTGTTCTAATGTGAATTTGACTGATGCCACTGTAACCACTACGACCGAAGCCATGCTGTGGAATATCGTAGTCAATTTTTTGATACATATCTATCTTAGCCTTTTGAAGTGTAGCGTTACTGTCAGCGTACCGTGTTCAAATGGTATACGTTTACCAAACTCATCTCTTATATCTATTTCAATCGTACGGATATCCGTTTTTAATAGGGGTATATAACGCATTGTAAAAAATGCTTTTATTTTTGTTGAGCCATATGCATATTTATGCATATCAAGAGGCACTATACGTAATAATGGCGTCTCAACATCTTCTCTTATATAATTTCCACAAATATCTGTATAAACAAATAAGCTGCATGGTAGAGATGCAAAGATACTTGCAGGGCGAGTGCTTTAAAGATGAGCTGATAATTCAGGTCTATTCTTTGCTGGAAACACAAGAATCTGTTGGAGATAAGGTGATAGTTGGACCAGGTATATCCCATCACAACTGTCGTCACAAATCATCGTAGTTTCAACATAGCCACGAGGATTCACCATCTATTTTATATGCTCGTTGACAATGTCGAGTTTATTCAATTCATCAATTAGATGATTGAGGGTTTGATATATACCAGCAGGAATAAGTGACTCATAATTTTCTGCTTTGTCAAAATTATAAGTATCAGCTACGTTTTCTTTCATGAATTCTAGGATATCGACGTCGTGTATCAGTGAAAAAGAAACATTAGCATGTTATGCAGGCACATTCAAAAAATTCATAGGAATGCTTATTCCTTCCAAAGACACGCTCCACTCCCCAGGCAATTTGAGAGGATGTGAAAATTGCGTAACAAAGTGCGTTTCGGTATTTTCAGGAAAATAAATCATGTTACTATTATTGGGTAAAATAATGTAGAACTCGTCTTTCTGTAGTGTCATTTTTATTTTCTTGATTGTTAATTTACTCTTGACAGATCTTCTTCATAAAAAATACCGTCTATATTTTGATGGTTCAGATCATGGAGTATATACACCGGGGGCTGACAAAATTTTGACACACGAATTATTTTAAAAATTTCTTCGCTCCAGCCGCCGGTATAACCTCTCATGAAAGCAGCCTTTGCTCTACTGATGCAAACTAGATCACCAATGTCATATTTAGACATTTTCGATACTTTTCTACGCCATCTATTATTTTCATAACGATGTTGCATATTCTGAAAGGCTACTAGTTCATTCTCAGTATCAATTTCAGATGGCATAAATTTTGTTGCACTGTGTTTAGTATTATTGTAAGCTGAGTCAAATTTCTGTAGAACATCAATGTATCTTTTTCTGCGAGCATATGTAAAATAACGCCACATTTGCTCTTTTAATGTGCGATTAAAACGTTCAACAATAGCGGGTTTAACTTCAGGATTTCTCACTGTTCTGAAAATAATTTGTTTTTTTATTTAAAACTTTTCAAAAATCACTACCCAGAAATTCTTTGCCTCGATCTGTTTGTAATATGCGTGGTGATCTTTTATCACTACGTTTAAAAGTCCGTGTCATTGCTCGAGTAACAGTTGAGCTTGTTTTGTCATGTAATGTTTCAACTTATACAAATTTACTTAGAACATCAATGACGACTAATAAATACTTAATATTGTCATTTTAAGTAGCAATATTACGTAGATCAACTAAATTTGCTCCCCATAAATCGTCTAAATGTAAAACATTATACGTCCGCCTTGGAAAACGACGTCTCGTCATACGATGTAAAGTATAAGCATCTTGGTTTTCTAACCATTTTTTTAGTTTATTGTGAGGTGTATTTTTTACATAATTCAACAACTGCGTTGCCCCAGAAAAGCCGGCGGGGTGTTCGGGACTATAATATATTTTTTTTAGGACCGTCATTACTTGAATGAGGATTTGGTGTTGTCACTGTCTGCTTTTCATTATTGATAAGACGTAAATACCTTTCTAGCACTTGGGAGTAAGCATTCCACTTCTCACGTTCATTTTAATAAGCTGTAGAACATAATATTTCATTCATCTCTTGATCGAGGCGTGCTAAAACTGAATCATAAATTTTATCCAACTTATGTGTTGATAATTTGGTATCTGTTGTTTGAAAATTTTTCGCGGTTTCTTCTGGTATTAAAACCATTTTTTTAGCATGCTCCATTTTTTCCAACCGTTGATGAGTTTTGATATCAAACTTCCCAAGATAGAGGCTAGAAGTACAGGTAAAAACCCGCCACCTTTCTGTAAAATTATCTTTCTTTTCCCTGTGGCACTTCCCCGTGAAGCTAAGCGTCGTAAAATCGATTCGTGATGTTTTAATTTGCGTTTCTGCTCGGGTGTCAATGAAACGTTGCCCCGTAAAATATTAAGAGCGCATTTGCATATATGTCTTACTAACTGGGGATCAGCTTTCCGTAAAATAACAGTTCGTTGCTCTTTTCCGCGGTAAAATAAAGCGCTCACAATTGCTGCTTTTTCTTCCGTGATGTGGTCGCTGCCATCACTAAATAACAACTGATAACTTATTGTGATTTAAAGTCTTACTTATATGTTTTCGCTGAACATAAACGTAATGTCTTGGATCATCTGGAAAAATACATGTGCGAAATCGGAAATTTTCAGGTGTTGATTATCTTGAATCCGAAAATAGGTATCTATGCGGCTGTAGTGTTGCGTCATAATGAATTTCTTGGAAGAAGGGTGTATTTTCTGGACACACCTGCTGAGCTAACTATTGGATCTGTAAGCGGTCACGAGGGTTTTTAAAAATTACAATGTAATTAGCATTGAGTGAAATGTCCCGTTGTCCTTGTCCCTGATGGAATAAATTTTGCGTTATGAATATATTGCTCAAGGTATGATGATGACTACCCTTCGTAAAAAAATCTATAATTGTGCTACTCGATGATTCACGCATAAGATCATCTATAATAATCAATTTTGGCCGCTGATCAGACACATAATCGTCGTTAGCTGGTAATCCCTCTCTAAATTCCAGAGGCGATGTGTTTGGATAATTGTCATCGCCATCTTGCCACTCAGCATAGTGAAAAATGATCTCAGAAAAACGTATATCGCTCATATGATATATAGCATTGATAAATTTTTTACAAAAACAGTTTTCCCACAGCCTGTAGCACCACAAATAATAAAAGTCCATGGATGTTTCCAACGCGGATTCATCATGTATAATGATATTTCTTATAATTGAAAAGCAATTATATTCTGAAAATTTTCATCACCGTGTCGTCGAGAGGCTAGCTACTTTTTGCTAACAGTAGTCATTTGACGCACTGTTTCCATGATAAGAAAAATGAAGGGGTACTAAATTTAATACAACCAGCAGTCTGAAAAGAATCTCTGAAAAGTATATACGCTCGTTGAAGTATACATTATTATTGGAGAACAATTAAAATAAATCAAATACATCCAACAGCACCGAGCAGGTAGCCGTGATGGGCAAAAATAAAAATTAATATTTTACGTATTCGAATAAATTTCGATAATATGAAATAGATTCTTATTATCTGAATGAATTTCAATGATTTAAATAAATTCTCATTATCTCAATAAATTTTAATATTTTAAATAAATCTTTATCATTTCGAGAACTGCTAATTACCCCGACCCTAAATTTTCAACAATAAGTCATATTACTACAGTAATTTTATAGGTATGAAAGGTCTTCTTTAAAAAAAACAGCATTCAACAGTATATTTCGTTTTTGAAAAGGATTATGATGGAAAATTTTTATTAATATTTGATGACATCAAAATAATATAGGTATACATATTAATAAAATTTATTTTAAATATTTTCATTCAACATTTGAGAACACTTATAGCATTGCTTCACTCACAATATGTCCATTAAAAAGTTGGCACAATTCTTGCGCGATGATTTCAATATCCATGGATGATACTGTTGCTGACGACATGTAACCAGGCTTTAGTTTCTCAAGAATCGTTGTCATTACTCCCTCACGTTGAAAATAATTGGCTCCAAAGGTATAAATTGAATCCACAGGGAGTTGGATGGTGTTAATAGTATGTTGAATAGCTGGTATTTCATTTCTCAGCGCCTCAACTATTAACACCTTGCAGTTGGTGATTATAGAGATGAAGTTTTCTGCTTGTCGCAAGCGTTTTTGAATTAAATTTTTTATATGTATAACGTATTCAAGAGTGCTACGCTGTATAAAAAATTGTCGTGCAGCACGATGCGTAGAGACGTTGCTGGTGTCTTGTATTTTCAGCATTGTACTGTCATATTTTGCACCACCCAGCATCATTAAGGTATATGAATAGCCAGCACAGCTGTTTTCTTTATTGACTCATTTACGATAATCAGCATCAGAGTTGTCAAAGCATTTGATTAGCTGCGGCAGATTCTCCGTAAACTCGTTTCAGTTTTTAACATTAAAAATCACTCCTGAGCACTTAGCGTCGATGATTAAAACACACACTTCGAATTTATCGCTGATGTGGTTCAAACGAACACCAGTGATGATTGATTTCGAGCGTGAGGCGTTCAAACCATAAGATGTTGAAAAAAGAAATTTAAAGATATGCCCACAGGGCGTGGATTTTTGGAGTTGTGTTCCAGCAGTATCTATATTTGGTCACTGGCTGTCATCCGTTGAAATTTCTATCTGATGTTGAAATGACGTAGATGTCGACGTTAATGCCATGTTAGAGCACTTAGTAGTTACACTATCAACGCTATAAGACTGAATGAGCAACTCGAACGTCTTTTTCAATTTGTGTCTTCAATTTTATAATAATTCAATGCCATGATGTAACACCCGCTGACCTGGCTATGTAATTTGAAGTTTCAAATTCATGATTTTTTCAACAATAACGGTTTTGATGTTTTTTATTTTAAGTCAAGGTATTCTCAGTAAATGATCCAAAGCTTTGAATATGATCTTTACAATCGTAAGACCTTTTGGAGATTTGTTTATTAGATCTCCATTTTATTTTTAGAGTCGTGCTTGTGCAGGATGTATATTTCAGTATAAGTGAGAATTTTTGAAGACAATATAATATTTTTATTCTTCAGAGAATGGTTTATAAATGCAACGTAAACAACGGCTGCATTTTCATGCCTCATTTTTAAACAGTCAGTATCTGAAAAGTATCAAAGTAAGAGTGTTCTCGGTCTTGTGATTATTTGACAAAGCAGCTAGTATCAATTGGGATGGCTAATACAAAAGAGGCCCATTTTTCAGTAGCATTATTAAATCTTGTTCGATATTTACGTGATTGATCACCGGCGATTTCTCGTTTTTACCCTGAATCACACCTTGAGAGGTGGGGTAATTTATCTCGACTGTGTCTGTTACGTTTATTAAGACGTATTATATTACTTGTGTCATGCCGCTTATTAGCTCGAGCCCACGAACGGGGTTTACTTACATCAAATTTTACTATTATGCGTACAGTAGCACATGCTTCGACTAGCATTGATAAAGGTAACGCTACCTGTGTTTTACCGTTCCTCAACTATTATGGTAAGTTATTTATTATTATTTTAAATGCCATTGCAAATAATATGTCTAGAGGATCTCTTAAAACCGTTATCATTATAGAGATGCGATGTAAATATATTTTACTAACTTCTGATTCCGAGGATGACGAAATCAGCGACGGAGAAGCTACGGTGTTGAAAGTTAGACAAAACATTGCCCCTGAAAGAGATAAAGAGTCTCAAATTGAAGACAAAATTATTGAACTCAGTACTGCTGAAAAAATTGAGAACCCACAACCATCTACGTCGACTGGTATCACTAGTACAGTGAATAATATTAATGACATCGAGTGTCCACAGCCATCAACATCATCTGGTGTTACTTATGATGGTGTAATGGCTAATTGGATCCAAGCTCATAGCGCACCACCACAGGTTATTAAACCAGAAGATATACCTTTGAATCTCGAAAGAGGTCGGTGGTTTAATGTCGATTATGAGGATCAAATTATTACTGAGTATCATGGACCTTGGTGTACTGCCGGTGCCAGTACTTTGACAATTTCCTGTTCTTATTCACAATGCAGCTGTGACATAAGCATCCCTTACAGACTTGACACTGAAGAAGAAACAGATGTTGACATGCCTTCAGAAGCATTACACCCAGCCCCTGAGCCGCTATCTCCTGCAGATATTTTTGAAGAAAGCGACGATGAAATTCCTGTTTTATCCGACGACGATGACACTGAGCAACCTCGGCAACAAAGTCCATCGGCGGCATCATCCTTTGGGAGTAATTATTCTTTATTTTTCAATCTACTTTTATAACGAGTATAATTATTGAATTCGTGTAGGTTATGATTACGATTGGAGCGCGCGTGAGGAATAACGCTGTCTTCAACTATCAAATTATAGATATTCAATACGGCGGAGCTGTAACCAGAGCAGCAGCGAAAAAACTCCAGAAGTCAACCGAACAAAACAACGTATTGCCAAGTATATCATCAGAAAGTTTTACTGACGTCTACCTACCAGGCCGACGTTTTATTATCGATAGAGAACGTGTAAAAAATTAGAAAAAATTTCAAGTTATGGGTAAAGAATGTCTAATATAAATAACAGACCCACCAAATAATCAAAATCATTTAGAATGGTTCGAGGGTGCTTTAACGGACATTACAACATATATTACGCAATCATGTACAGATCGTGATAGGATTAGCTTTACTATTAATTATGAAAGATTAACAGCAGGTCCAATTTGGACTCATTTTAGACCGCCCTAAAAGTATACGAGTCGCGACTTATGGGACTTACTATGTAAAATTGCTCAGAGTGCTGGGGGTTTGAATTGTGATGATAATATTGTATGAACGGTTTCAATTGTGCGAGGCGTCGGGGGGTGTGGTAATAAAAAGTTAACATTTGAAGGTATTTTTAAACCTTATATCTTACGTATTACTAACGATGATAATTTATGTTTTCCACGTTCACTTGTTGTCGCTGATCTTTATGCTGAGCGTGGTGACATTCGTACTGGTATGTTACAAAAACGGTGGAAAAAAATGTGCGATAGAAGATGTAACTCATAGCTCGCGGCAGCCTTAGAGTTGGAAAGCAAAGCCGGTGTAAAAATGCCTCGTAATGTCTGTGGGCTTGATGAAATGAATGCTTATAGATAGTGTTGTTTATGAATTTTATACATTAGGAAAGAGGAAACCACTTTTATTTAATGGTCGGGGCGTTGCTGAAGAAAGTCACGGTGCTATTATTAGAAATTTATTTATTTTATATTATCAACAAACGCATCATTATGAACCAATATTGAATCTTAGCGCTGCAATAGGCGCACGTTCTTCTCGTTCAGCCTGCAATAAAAGTTATTCTACACCTCCAGCATTACATCGTTGTCATTTGAAATGTTCTTGGTGCAGCAGCTTACCTGGCCGCACGCCTGAAAAATCACGCATGTGTTATGAATGTAATAGATATTTTTTGAGTGATAGCTGCTATGACAAACATTCACTCAAAGGCTCTGCGACCCTTACTGGTGCTGATAAAGTTGAAACTATTTGTAATCTAGTACAAATTTGTAAAAAATGTTTTCGTCTAAAAATATATACTGCAGATAAAAGAAAACACCATGCGTGTAATAAAACTTATTGTCGTACTTGTAATTGTAATCTGCCGTTGAATCATCAATGCTATATGAGTGTTCTCGAAATATCCGAGCCATTAAAAGCGGTCTTTTTATTCTATGATTTTGAAACACAGCAGCACCAGCATATAAAAGGCGATAACACAACAAAATTTCACGTTCTCAATCTTTGCGTTGTTCAACAGGTATGCGTATATTGTGCAAACAATAATGATTTATCCCGAAGCTGCTCTTTCTGTGGTAAGCGGGAGTATATATTTCATGAAAACCCTGTAGGTAGCCTTGTCGATCTAGCATTTAGTCGATATAAATTATTAAAAAAAATAATTTGTATTGCGGATAATGCCCGTAGTTTTAACGCTCAATTTATTCTTCGTTATTTAATAGAAGATAAAAAAACACGATAATGTTATTTTTTTAGATAGTTTAAATTACTTACAAATGCCTTCAAGGGCCCTACCAAAGGCATTTGGTTTCGACAATGAAATTAGTGAAAGGTTTTTACTCATTTAATCAACATACCTGAAAATATCAATTATGAAGGGCCCCTTCCTGATATGTAATATTATATCTCTGATACAATGCATGCAAAAGAACGCGAGTCTTTTATATCATGGTATAATGAAAAGAAACAGGCCAATTATATTTTTTATTTTCAAAAAGAATTTATCCGTTACTGTAGGGCTGATGTTACTCTTTTAAGGCGGGGGGGGGGGGGGCATAAATTTTGGAGATATGATACTTAAATGTGGTGACGTATGTCCTTTCACTGAATGCTGCACATTAGCATCAACGTGTTTAAAAATTTTTAGAAAAAAATTTTTGAAAGCTGATACAATAGGTATTTTCCCGCCCCGGGGTGCGTATCGATATTCCTCTAATCAATCACTTATAGCTATTTCATGGTTAATTTTTTAGGAAGAAAAACGTGGTCATATCATAGCTCATGCCGCTCGTCGCAAAGAAATCTGCTTACCCTGTGGTACTTTAGTAGACGGTTATTATCATAATCCAGAAACTCAAGAAGAAATTGTATTTAAATTTCACGGTTGTTATTGGCATAGTTGCCCTCTGTGTTTTCGTGTGAATAGAGATGAAAAACTCCGTCACGTTGAAACCTTTGATCAGCGCTTAGAATTAACCTACGCTACTTCAGATAGAATACGCTCTTGGGTTATACATTAATAGAAGAGTAGGAGTGCCGTTACAGACAATTTTTGAAGAATCATCCCAGTTTAGAGATATTAATGAAGGACATCCTTTGCTACGAAACACGCCCCTGAAAACTTGTGATGCTTTTTTTAGGGGCGCACTGAAAACTTTGTTACATTACGTGATGTACATGCGTCAGAAAAAATAAAATATGTTGATGTGTGCTCGCTTTATCCATACATTTGTAAAACAGAAAAATTTCCCGTTAGTCATCCGACAATTTACATCAGTTTTGAATGTAATGAATTACTACTAAATGAAAATGATTTTTCTGCCGTTGAGGGGCTTGTAAAATGTTCGATTTTACCGCCCCGTGATCTTGTATGTCCTGCTTTACCATCAAGTTTCCACGGTAGACTTCTTTTTGTATTATGTAGAACCTGTGCCGAAACGAGTCATCAGGGTAATTGTTATCATAACTATATTGCTGAACGTGTATTACATAGTACCTGGGTCGTTGACGAAATACGTAAAGCTGTAGAAAAAGGTTATCGAGTTTCAAAAGTGATGGAAATATGGCAGTACGAGATGATTCAATATAACAGAGAAACAGATGTACATACGTGGTCTTCTCACTGACGACATCAACACTTTTTTAAAAAAAAAGCAAGAGGCAAGCGGTTGGCCAAAGACATGCGAAAATAATTCTACTGAACAAAAATTATACATAGAAAATTATAAGAAAGCTAAGGGTATGAAATTAGAGGCTGATAAAATAATGTATAATCCTGGTTTAAGATCA
Source organism: Chelonus formosanus (assembly GCA_028641665.1). Lineage (NCBI taxonomy): Eukaryota > Metazoa > Arthropoda > Insecta > Hymenoptera > Braconidae > Chelonus > Chelonus formosanus. The sequence goes on from CM054002.1 coordinate 14,267,003, forward strand.
GTCGCAAAATTATTTTTGAATTCTCTATGGGGTAAATTTGGCCAACGCGAAAATCTTACACAAACGGTGATTGTTACCGATCGTGCGAAACTTATGGAATTATTAACAAATCCTGAAATTGATATTACAGGTTGACATTGTGTCAATAACTCTGTTTTATATGTTTCACATGTACAAAAAGAAGAATCCCTCGAATCGCACCCTACGACAAATCTTGTCATAGCAGCTTATACAACGGCTCAAGCTCGCTTAAAGTTATATTCTTATTTAGAAAAATTAGGCGATCGTGCACTTTATTGTGACACCGATTCGGTTATATATGTATGTAATGAAAGCCGCATTGATCTAGAAACCGGAAACTATCTTGGGGATTTAACCGACGAGCTAGAAAGTCATGGCGTCGGTAGTTATATGAAATCTTTTATTTCTGGTGGACTAAAATTTCATGCATATCTCGTACAGAAATCTGATGGTTCATCTGTTGAGGTATGTAAAGTTAAGGATGTGACATTAAATTATGCAAATAGTAATTACATAAATTATAAAACAATACGATCACTAATTACAGTTGAACGTAAAGAGTCCATTGTTATTTTTTTTGATGCTATTAGAAGAACGCCATTTAATCAAGTCATTACACGCCGCGAGACAAAAACAACTCAAATACAAAATAAAACGCTGTATAAAAGACAACTTTTCAATACTTCCTTTTGGTTATCGCATCAATAATGAGTTGTAACATGATACATATTATAGCTTTAGAGTACTAGAATAATGTAAAAGTAATGTAAGTAAGATATTTTTCACACTTATAAAAATATATGTAACAATAATCATGTTTATGTAGAGATAAGGATATGTAATATTATACGTTTATAAAAATGTGAAAATATATGCAACCATAAAATAAATAATTAAATTAACATCTCTGTTCATAATAAACAAATCATCCCCTCAAGACACGTACTTATCCATGCCACAGTCAATAGCCTGCGCACAACCGCTATAAATATGGAAAAGCGTTTGTGCGCAGCTCGTACAGCCACCGCTCATTGGCTGAAAAAAAGTCTTCATCGGACCGTGGGAACCTCTTGGACGAAGCGGCAATAACATGCCACCCGTTCATGAGCCCTCGCCTGGCGGGTCTGAACGCTAAAAACTGCACTCAGGCAGCTCGCAGCGGCGGTATCAGGCCCCACCACACGGCACCCTCACTACTAGCGCCTGAACAACGGCCTGCCCGCAAACACTGCCAGCGTACCCGTTGAGTCACGCGTTATATTTTTTAAAGTTAGATGGCACGTCGATGCTTTTTAATGCATCTCAGACTTTCAATTGCAATCTAAAGCTCTTGCTATGCGCATGCGTCAATAATACATGAATATTTAAATAATTTCATGTAATTTAAGTACTTAGAGTATTTCTTATAATTAAAAGCAAGGCTAATTACAATAAACATTCTAATTATACTGCGATATTATTAATATAATTATTTTTACATATGTAAATATATACCCCTACTTCGTGCTACGCGACTACCCCCACCGCCCGCGGCACGGCTCCGACGGACACAAATTCATCCCCATTTTGTGGTAGGGATAGGAGTGGGATACTTCTTGCATGTAATTATAACAGAAACGTGCTAAAATTAATTATTCATAACGATCTAGTTTTCTTTTCTTCTGATTATTCATATAATTTACCGACGCTAAGTGAGAAAATTTTTGAACAGGGCCATAAACCCTTTTTATTATAGCTATATGAATGTAACATTTTTTTGAATAATTCGAAAATATTTAGAAGTAGTTTAAACAATCCATGGCGAGTTCCGGCACTTCGCCGGCAAGCTTTATCTCCACTCTACGTACCCAAGCCTGCAACTTATCACTAATAAATGTGAACTGTTTAAGTGGCAATTTACTAACTCTGTAATCAGAGTGCAAGGCTTTCGTTTGCCGGGCAGGGTTCAATCCCAGTCACGGCCAATTTTTTTTTTTTTTTTTTTTTTATTAGTTAAACTGCATATTATTGTGATCTGTCAATATTGAAATGGATAATAAATTATATTAACAATTTTCTATTTTCTTTTCTTTCAATTATCATCGAAAATTAGCATAGCATAGATGGAGGGAGATGTAATCAATATTTTGTTTCTGAAATATTTGCTTTTTCAGTATAGTTTAATCGACTCAGCGCTAGAAACTGTTTCAATTAAACTTAACTTGAAAAGCAGTTTTTTTACGAAAAGAATATTAATTCCCCCTCTATCTATGCTATGCTGATTTTCTATGATAATCAAAAGAATAAAGAATAGAAAATTTTAAATATAATATATTATTCATTTTAATATTGACAGATCGCAATAATATGCAGTTGTACTGAAAAAAAAAAAGAGAAAAAAAATTAGCTGCGACTGGAATTGAACTCCGCTTGGCAAAATAAAACTCTAGCGCTTTGACCATAGGGCTTACATGCTATTACTAAACTGATTCACATTTAGTCATTATAAGTTGCAGGCTTGGGTACAGAGCATGGAGATAAAGCTTGCCGGCGAAGTGCCGGACCGTGCCCCGGATTATTCAAACATTTTTTTTTTTCATTAATGAGTAGTGAAAAAAGGTGACTACGAATGTAGCTGTACAAAAAAAGACTTATGGTTCTGTTGAAATATTTTTCCACTCAGCGCCTATTAATTTAATGAATAATTAAAAAAAAAACTCGAATCGTGATTGAAAATAAGGTGTGAGTTGTTAAAATTATAATTACATGCAAATGTAACGAATAAAGGAAAAAAAAAAATTGACGATGACCGGGATTGAACTCTGTCCGACAAAATAAAAGTCGAACGCTCTATCTACTGAGCCATCATATGATTGGAAACGAAATGGTTTTTTAATTTTTAACTACATGCTTAGATACGCTGACTCGGAATTAAGCTTGCTTGATAATATTTATAACTGATAATCATTGATAAATATCTGTATTCGAAGTTATTTCCAGGTATTATACTACTTAATGTTCACTAAGTGTCATTATTTTTATTCACATGGACTTCAATAGCCATCAAAGTACAGGGCACCATTGGTTCAGGATACGGATTGATCATTTTTTGAAGATGGATGACTGAGGTTGGCTGAGAGCATGGCGCGGCTCTCTATGGGAAAAATTTTAAACTAATTTCCCGAGAAAATCATCTAGAAATCAATATTTCTAATTTCTTCTAAATTACTGAATTTTATAGTAAAAATTTATTCGTCTGCCATTCAAAAAGGTGGCAAGGACTGACGCAAACACGAATTTCAGGCAGAAAACTGATAAAAACGAAGTAATTAATGATTTTCTATCTGAATGGCGTGGCAGCCATCTTGGAATTGAAGCGCGGCAAATCTATTCATAATTTGTTCATTTTTCATTTTTATTCTTTTTAATAAGAAAATGCATTAAATAAGAAAAAATTGTTGTTTACGTCAGTCCGGCATTAATTTTTCTGTAATTTGTTACCTAATTTTATAGAAATAATTGCGAATTGGCGAAGAAATTAGAAATTTTCCAATTCCATGTATTTGGATGAAGGGGATAAGACAGTTTTCTGGCTTCAGCCCAGCCTTAACAATAGAGACTATTCCGACTTAAAATTTTTCGAATAGTAAATTTGAATAATAGATTTAAATAATAGCAATAATAATAATTCAATGATGAACATAAGGTTATAATTACTCTACTCAAACTAGCATTAATGGAGACCATTATGTTGTGATGACTACAAAAATTAGTTTAAATTGAAAAAAAAACTCAAAAATTTTTATTTTATTTTGGATGATTACAAATAGTAATTTGTAAATAGTAATTCTATCAAAATAATGCACAGTAGAAGTCAATTTTCCAAGATTATCGATTTAATTCATGATCTTATAATCCTGTGGTCATTGATATTGGACCTAAAAAATAACCTAATAGTGGACTTCCACGGTGTATTATATTTATGAAATTACAATTTATAAATTACCATTTTTAATCATCCAAAATATAATAAAACTGATTGAGTTTATTTTTTTACTTCAAACTTATCTTTCCAGTCCCTACGATATAATCGTCACCATTCAAGTTAGTTGAAGTAAAGTAATTATGAACTAAAGTTCATCATTAAATTAGTATTATTGTTATTATTCAAATTTATTATTCAAAAAATTTTAAGTAGGAATAGTCTCCATTTGCTATGTTTACGCGCAGTCTAACATCGAAGTCAGACTCCTTAACATTGATGTTAACATCAATGTTAGTGCGCGTGAACGTCCTTAACATCAGTTGCTTAACTGCAGTTGAGGCCTTACTAAATGCGATTTTAAATCAAGTTTAGTAAGCAAACTGGAGATAAGGCACACGCGTAGACGGCCTAACCATAGTTAATGACACATGTGCGAGATTAAATACTGGAATAGTGAATTGGAATATGAAATGACATTTGTAGTTTATTGTAATAAATAATTGGAGTGAATAAAAAAATTAGAATAATGAGTAAAATTAGTAATAAAAATTAATGATGCAGATAAGATAAATGTAATAAATTATTTTCTATTAATTTACGTAGTAGAAAATTATTCTTAGGTACTATTTTTATTAATAAAAGATGAATTATTACATTTATCTTACCTGCATAATTAATTTTTATTAATGATTACAATAAACAACAGTTGTCATTTTATATTTCAATTTACTATTCCAGTTTTTTATCTCACACATGAACGATAGGAACGGAATTGAGTAACATCGGTGTTAGTGCAGGCCTAACATCGGGGTTGCACGTAAACGGTTTAACACACTAATGTTAACACCGATGTTTAGTCTGCGCGTTAACATAGCAATTGTTAAAAGGACTACCTAAAAAGTGTTCAATCATAGACTATTTAAATTACATTAGATGTAGAATCTCGATCAACAAACAAAATTACTCCATCGATAATTGCTCGGATGGTATTAAAATTTTCGGCGGACCGGGCATTAATGACGCCGAGTGTAAACCCAAACGCATAAATGCCTGGTTCATACCTCAAGAGTAATTACTGACTGAAATAGATTTTTTTTTGAAATAAAGTTTCTACTCATAAATTTTTAAATCACGGGTCATATTTAAAATGATGAACCTGAGTAATGAAATTACTAAATTTAACAAACTCATTATGTTTTATGAGTTGTAATTACTTTTTTTATAATTAGAAAATCAGCAAATACTGGTTAAAGTAAAAATTATCAACAGAAATTCGATAGAAAATAAATAATTTATCATTTTTTAATGGAGTTCCATAGCTGTCATCTTAATCTTATATGATGAAAAATAAAACATTAATTATTTATAATTTATCAAGATTTCGTAGATAATTTTTACTTTAACCAGTATTTGCTGATTTTCTAATTATAAAAAAAGTAATTACAACTCATAAAACATAATGAGTTTGTTAAATTTAGTAATTCCATTACTCAGGTTCATCATTTTAAATATGACCCATGATTTAAAAATTTATGAGTAGAAACTTTATTTTAAAAAAAAATCTATCTCAGTCGATCATTACTCTTAAGGTATGAACCAGGCATTTATGCGTTTGGGTGTACTACAAAGGAATTTTCATGTTTGCATTTTTCAATATGATAGGCCTTCTGATCTTTGCTATTACCCTATGACACCCGATCTAGTCTCTAGTCAGAGTTAACTATAACCCAGTGTTAGCCGAGAAATAGTCAAATGTGATTTGTTGCTAGGTCGAGTCGTTCGTCAATTATAACTGCTTGATGCGTATATATAACATTGTGGTTTTTTTTATGAACCTAAAATAAAATTTCTGAAAAATAGTTATTGCTTAGATTAGAATAATAACGTTTTCTAAATTCATTCTAAACTAAAGAGAAACTATACTTGATGATTTACAGATTTTATAAATATTAGATTATTCATAACTGTAAATAATCTAAAACTAGTTAAAAACTAGTTTTTAAACAATATTCAATTATAATTGTATATTTTATGCATAGATCATTAAAAACTGACTACCCTGTCATCTCCCAAGCAAGAATCACGAGAGATGGTCAATCTTTTTACTTTAAGAAGTATGAGGAAAATCATAATTATCCAAGGGAAGTAGATCTACCAGACCCAGGACAAAAATCTGATGAACCGCAATCTTCTTCACCACAACCCGGAGCCATTTCGACTACCAGTGATGCAACTTCACAATGTGTTAATTCTTCAGACAAATCAATTGTTGTTACTTTACCAATTATGCGTGAAGGCGGTGAAGCTAGACAATCTTCATCTAAAGAATATGATGAAAACAATACTTTTTTTGACCCTGTCCAGAACATTATTATAATAAAAACTACGGCAGAGAACGATGAAAACATGGGAAATATGAATTTCGATAATACTGAAACACAGCTTGATGTTCGAGCTCAAATAGATAAAAATGCTCATTCCGATGAAGATAAACTAAATGATATGGCAGAAGAAATGCTATCCCGGCTATCAGAAGAATGTCAAGATGTCGTTCCTAAAGACCTGTCTTCATCTATTGATAGGGACACACCAACAGAAAAAAAAAGTGATAATAATAAAATGGCAATTCATAATAAAAATAAAGAAGCTGTTTATAAAGATCAACAAAAGAAGAAGTGTTATTATTATAACACTGGAGAGCAACAAAAAGATTACAATGCAGTCATCAAAAGTATAGAAAAAGATGATAGAGAAAAGCAATCAAATGTCAGTTTGAATGATATTGAGTTCCCAAAAATAAAAAAAAACTCGAGGAAGACCACGTAGACTGACGAAAACTGCCATCGGACTCCCGCATTCGTCTCGAAAAACTTAACGAAATGTTAATTCTACTGAATTGGAGTTGCCTGCTAAGATGAGAATTTGCGAAAATAAATCGAATACTTCGCGGGTGCTTAGATCATCAAAAAAAAATGCATGTGATTAACCATGAATGCACTCAAGAGCTACAAGACGATAAGCCACGTAATTAATTCAAGAGTTTGTATTGTGAATGACTTAAAATCATTTCACTTTTTTATTGATATTTTCCGTTCACATGTAGATTCTTTCATTGTATTTTATTATTTTACTCATTTAGCTTAGTAGATATGTAGGAGGGGTTCTGGATCACTCTTCTATTTCCGACCGCGTCGGCAACCTATTACCCAAGTCGGCAACTTACCATCAGAGCTGGATACTTACCGATCGTGGGCGTAGTTGCCGATTTTCCCCCCAAGATGGCGTTTTACCGACCAGCAGTCGGTAATTGTTACCGCTCTAAGTGGCACTGCTGTGGCGGGTAAAAAATTTATAGTTTTATAAAGTTTTGTCGGTAACTATTATCAATTGCCAGGCGATAACTTTTACCAGCCTTTCTTACTTAATAGCGTTGTTATTCCGGTGGATTTAATTGATTTAAATTCAGTTATTTAAGGCTCATTTGATTAGTTATAATGACTTTTATAGTCCGATGTTCATTCATTTCAATATCCAGTTAATTATATTCATTTCCCTACGCCAGAAATATTTAATCAAGCAATTACTCTATTATTTTTGTTTTGATTTATGAGTCTTTGTTATTATTTAGTTTGGTTTCCGTATATTTTTGTTGTTAATTTCCTATTGAGCTTAATTTTATCTGAAACTATAATTTTATTGGCGTAGAATAGTTAGTTATAAGTTAGAATTATTATATTTAATGCAAACCAAGGCTGATTGATTTAGTTAGTAAGTAAAGTAGTGTAAAATCCCAATAACCCGATGAAAAGCAGAGTTGTGATCAAGAGTAAATTTGTCAATAATATGGACTACTGAGAGGAGAGTTGGGAAGCTGTAGCGGCGTAGAAGACCAAAAGCAACGTGTCACCCGGCAATTTTCCCATGTTGGGAGACGTCTTAGCTCTAAGGATTGTAGTTATGGGACTGTTGCCAGTAAAATGGGACTTCAAGAAAAAGATGGAAGTATGGAAGAGGTCGTAGGATTGAGTTTTTGAGTTTAGACCTTAAGTTCTGAGTTTAGACAATATGTTTTGGAGTTAGAATTAAGTTTTGGTGCACATTAGTTATAAGTGACCCCTCCATATAAAAATCTGGGAAAAGTCACTTGAAGATAACCACCAATAAAAAGTATTGTGCGACAAATCAAAAGAATTTTGAGTTTGGAGGGAGAAGAAAATGAAGAGAATGAAGAAATGGAAGATAAGAGATTTTTGAAAATGCGTTGTCGAAAGAGTGAAGGCAGAGCGGTGTGAGAGTCGTGAGCAGTCAGTCGAGAGTAAAGTGTGAGCGATGCTGAGGGGAGTCGAGTGCAGGCCTTGCCTGTGAAGAGTTGCGAAAACCAGGAACAAGAGCAGAGATCCAGCAGGCAGAACGAAAACTAGCAATGATCTCCCATTCCAATAGAAGGAAATCCGCAACACCCGAATCAGGTCTGATAAAAGCTAAACATCAGTAGCTCTCTGCGGAAGTTATAAGTTACTGAGGATTGATTTTAAATGGGTTAAAAGGTAAATTTGTTTGTAGTCAAAATATTGTATGGAAAAGACAATCCGTGAGGCTTGGTTTGATCCCGTACTTGTTAGTTTAGGTTTAATTATGTATTGCAGTTGAAGAAGATTGTGATTTAGTTGAGTTAATTTGATTTAAAAATTTATTTTATTGCTCAAGATTAAAATATTATGTTATTGAGTTTAGAATTCTAAGTTATAATTTATTGATAAGTTTCGTTGAAGAAATACTTTTTAGTTAATATGAGATTTGTTTGAGCTTCAGAATTGTAATAATGTAGAGATTTATTGATTCGATGAGCAGTTTGTACTTATGTTATTTGCTTATTTGAGATAAAAGAATTTATAATTATGTTTTGAGCTCCAGTAATTGTAAAGAAAATTAATTGAGTAGAAGTATAAGAATAAAATTAAGAAATTAAGAGAAGATGAACTTGTTAAATTATTTAAAGCAGTTGAAAACCTTGAACCAATTTCGTAATTAGGTTATTCCATTCGTTCTTCAGTTCTTTTGTAGTTCTATTTAATTTGTTTTGTTGGCCGGACACGACCCCTCTCCACAACCTACACAACTGAGGGCCAGAACATGCCGTGTTCAGGAGGATCCTGATTTTTGATCTGGAACCATTTTAATTAAGTTAGTTAGAAGTTTAAGATTTTAAGCTACTGAGTGAGATTTGGGGATTTAGTTTTAAGTATTGAGGTGTTTTTGAGTTAGTTAGTAAGTTTCTGAGATATTAAGTTTAAGTTTAAGTCGAGATTAGTTTTAAGATATACCAGTTTAGTGTTTCTGGTGAATAAAAATAACTTGGCGCCCTAGGTAAAATAGTTGTAGTCTCCCAGGGATAGTTCTCATCAGGATGCCCACCTGAAGGAAGGTGCGTTATGGAGTAAACCCTTTCGGGGCAAAAAAATAACGTTACAATGCATTACGTGGATTTTCGGTTGAAGATTGAATTGAACAGATTTTTCGTTCCATTATAATAATCTTGTTAATCGTTTACTCAAAGGTTTGTATTCAACAATTCGATCATGAATGATTGAACAGTATGCTGATGTATTATTGGGTATTGGTTTTGTAGATTCAAATTCGATTCGCACATCCACCGATCCAGATTTTGATGATTCATTTTGTTTTGAAGAATCGGCGACAATTAAAGGTGCTTCGCCAATAAATTGTTCTTTTGTGAGAAGAGGTTCTGAATGTTTACCATAATATAATTCTTGGAAATTTTGGTACATATCATATCACAATGCATATTGATAGTGAGCTATGTCAAGATTCAAGTTGCCATATGGATAACATTGTGAATTGAGAAAAAAATTTACGTCTCTCAAATTACATTGGTCGAACTGACTGGAATCTAATGTTGCATCATTTTTTCGTGCTGTTTGGAATGCCAGTATAACATATCTCGGTTTCTTCAATTGCGTTTATGTTTTTACAATCCAGACAAGATAATTTAATAATTGTATTTATCTTGTATCCGACACTGTGATATAAGGAATCATTCTTTCAATTTTCGTCAATGTAATTTTTTCATCTGTACTAGTTGGAGCTTGTACTATTGCATTTAGATCGGTGTTTGAACGTGTTAAAACAAGTTCATGCTTAGCATTGACAATAATGCGATGATAATCTTCAGCAAATCCCAATAGCATATTCAATGGCAATAAAATGTCAAAATATCCTTTGTTATCCATAAGCTTTTCATCATTGTCAATCCAACCTGTGTTATCTAAATAATTTAATTGACTTGGATGGAGTGATAGATGACTCTATCCTCCAATGACACTCGTAAGACCGACACCGTTGAGTGGAGCTGATGCATAAGGTTGATGAGCATGTAATTCATAATGTGATATAGACTCTTCAAAAACAACTTCTCTGTTGATAGCTAATGTCTTCTCTCCCGCAGCCATGGCAATAAACATGCGAAACAGCACACTTTCATTTTGACTTTTTTTGTATGCGAAGGCCTAAGCTCTTCAAAAACAAAATATTCTGACGACTTAAGCGTTTGAGGTTTCGTCGTTGACTGACAATTTTTTGGCATGGTAACTCAGTTTTATAGCTTCTTCCAACAATCCTTTTATAAACAATACCCATTATTTAACAGATTTCACATACAAACGAATTGTTATTATTTCTCCACAAAAATTAACCAAATGTCCGTCTTGATCGACAATTTTTAATTGTATATGATGTATTGCTTGTACGGCGATTGGAAAATAAATGACGTTAGATGGCACTCCAATGATTTTATATCCTGGTAGAACTGATAGAAAGAATTCATGAATCGTATGCACAAATTAATCATTTATGTATTGTTTATTTATTTATTTGTGAGATTTTTGTAAATAGTTTTAGTTAAGTGAACTTAAAACTCAGTCAACTCTTGTGTTTTTGTGTAAACAACCTTAGTGAACAATAGTTGTTTACGCATTCCAGTGCTGAGTGACACTCATTTTTGTTATTGTTGTGAAGTGGTGCTCAACCTAACCAATTTATTTAGTTCTTTGGACGCTTGGCGCGCATTTTTGGTTAGTGTTTTGACTTGGGTGAGAGTACAAAGGGGTGTGTGACCCTGAACTCAGACAACTCACGTGTACATAAATATATTCTTTAGTTGTAGTGTCCTTAGCATTAGTTCAGTTAACTCACAATATAATTGAGATTATTAAGAGCTCGTAGACTCGTTTTTAGTGTAAGTGCGTGATTCTTTGGTGTAGAGACTTTCGTGAAAGCCCACCACAAGTGTCAGTGCAATTTCAGACAACTCTTCTCACTGCTTGTGTACATTTATTCATTAGTTCGTTATTTTTTGTTGAACCGGACAACTCAAGTGACTGAAAAATGGCAGATAAACGTGTCATTTCTCCTGCAAAGTCAGATTACGCTGACGTTATTGATGACAGTGACTCAATTGAAGGTGTTAGTGATGTGCTTGCAAAAGTGAGTGTTGATCCAGTGACAGACATTCCAGACGACTCTCGTTCTGAAGAACACACTGACGCAACACTCAAGGTGCCAGAACAGGCATCTACATCTCGCGAACGATCAAAGTCTCCACCGGCCATCTCAAACACATCTCAGTTCAAGCTGACATCTCAAATGTCAAGATACCAGCATCTGCAGTTTATGGAGCAAGATGTACAGGACTTAGTGAGGCAGCCTGAACGAGTCACAATGACACTGATAAAGGACGAGCTCAGTCAACTCAATCAGCTATGGACATATTTTGTGGTCGAACACGAGGCATTGGGAGTTGGATGCCGGCTGACGCTCTTCAAGCACGAGTACATGACAGATCGAGTGTACGAGAGTGCCTTGAGGATCCATTATCACATCGAATCTGTCCTTCACCGTGTTAAATCAGAGTTGCATGCCAAGGACATTCAGAGATCCATAGATGAATACAGGGCATCAACTCAGCAGTCAACTCACGTGGTGTATCAGCAGGCAACTCTTCCAGAAATCAAGTTACCCACGTTCGCAGGCGACTCAACCCAGTGGACTCAGTTTCGTGATCTGTTCACGTCTCTGGTCCATGACAGGACAGATCTAAGACCAGTCTCAAAGCTGCACTACCTGAAGGCACATGTATCAGGTCCACCCAGTCAACTCATTAGACACGCTGTCATGAATGACGATGGCTATGCCCCAGCGTGGAAACAACTCACGGACAGGTATAATAACCCTGAACAGCTGATCTTTCTACACATGAAAAATCTTTTCAGTCTGCCAACACCATCTTCAAGGTCAGCTGAGCAGCTAGACAACCTGGTAGTGATGGTAAAACAGAACTTGGAGGCCCTGAACGCGCTCAAGGTACCGGTCGACTCAGCCAATTACTTCTTGGTGTACCTGGTGGCCAGTAAACTGGCGCAGCCACTGCGTGAATCCTGGGAGTTGGGGAGAAGCAGAACAACGTCACCTACCACTCTCAATAGACTACTCAGCTTCATCTCTACACGTGCTAGAGCAATGGAGTCAGCTCAAGAGGCAGCTCAACAGGCAAAACGATGGCCTACTCCAGTCATCACCAGGAAGTCCAGGGCTCAGCAGAGACAACAGACGACTCACCCTCAGACAAATCACCCTCAGACAACTTGATCCTCCAGACATGGAGCTCAAAGAAGGCTGATTACCCGTGTGATCAGTGTAATAGTCTTGATCATTACTTAGTCGACTGTTCTTCTTTTGCAGCTCTCTCACAATCAGACCGATACAAGCTGGTCCTCGCAGCACGGTTGTGCTTCAACTGTTTCGGCCACCATTCCATCCAGGTGTGCCAGTCAGGGAAGAGGTGCAGTACCTGTCAGCAGAAGCATCACTCCATGATCCATGGTCCAAGGACGGAGTCATTGCGAAGGCGAGGGTACAAGCCAGGAGAGGAGCTGCAGCCAACTCAACCAGGCTCACAGCCGTCAACATCCCAGCAGTGAGATGGGAATGTGCCATTTCTACGGCCAACTCTTGATCACACTCATCAGTTATCACAGACTTCTCACCAGGTAACTCGTTGTAGTCGTCAACTCATTACAGGCAACTCACACGACATTTCAGTCACCTCTCAAGGTGGTGGTGTGATCAAACCACATACAGACAACTCAATGATCCACGGTGACGAATCATGTACAATAAATAGTGCTAACAGGTGTAAAGAATGCTTTTCTGGACACTCGACGGAAGGGATGACCTTAGCACATGAGGTTTCGGCTTCAGGAGGGTTGAGGGTCCTGGAAGAAGAGTCATTAGGTCTCGTTCGATTTCCTACAGCCGAAGAGACGAGAGTAAGTCAATATACAGACAACTCACATGATTCAACCATCACCACGACTAATGCAGACAACTCAAGGATACATGACAAGCTCGTCACAGCTCTCAGAGCAGCAGAAGAAACATGTATCACTAATTCTTCAGTGCAACCAGATAACTCAGCAGTCTTACTCGCCACAGCCAATGAACTGTTACTCTCAGACTACTCTCAGCTCCCAGTAAGACTCCTGATAGACTCAGGATCGGAGCTGACGTTCATCTCATCAAGTTTGGTAAAGACTTGTCGTCTCCAACGTCACCAATCAGTCATCTCAGTGCTGGGGATCAGTAATGCACCAGCTCTACGAACTCAGGGAGTGACAACAGTGACACTACGGTCAACTTATACTCAAGAGCAAGTAACAATACATGCTCACATATTCAAGTGTGTCACCGGTACTTTACCAACCAGACAAATCAAGGAAATACAATGGTCAGCGCTCAACTCACTACAACTTGCTGATCCAGACTACTCAACACCGCGACCCATTGACATCTTAATAGGAGCAGATTGTTATGGTCTCATTATTAAACCAGGCATCAAACAATTTTTTCAGTCATCTCTCATCGCTCAAGAATCTATTTTTGGGTGGGTGCTCATTGGTATACCACAAGATAACAATTGCTCAACTAGTCGAACTCATCATTCAGCACGGGTCAACTCATACCAGCAAGTGTCTGATCTCTTGACAAAATTCTGGGTTCAAGAAGAAGTTCCAGAGACTTCAGCCAGCCAACTCAGCCCAGATGATCAATCCTGTGAAGATCATTATGTCAAAACTCATTCAAGAGATCAAGATGGAAGATACATAGTGAGAATACCACTAAAGGCATCTCCATCTCTTCTAGGCAACTCATCAGCGAGAGCTCACCAATGTTTACGACACATGATCAGACGACTCACCAAGAATGACTCATATGCACAACTCTATAACACTTTTATGCACGAATATGAGTCACTGAACCACATGACACGAGCCGAGTCTATTTCAGCCAACTCTCCAGTATATTATCTGCCTCATCACGGTGTCTTAAAAGAAGATAGTGTCACTACAAAGCTCCGTGTGGTATTTAATGGCTCGAGTCCATCTTCAAGTGGTCTATCGGTGAATGATATTCAACATACGGGTGCCAAGGTCCAGAAAGACATTGCAGACATACTCATCTGGATCAGGCAGCATAAGTTTGTGTTTACATCAGACATTACAAAGATGTACACACAAATCAAAGTCCATCCAGACGATTGGGATCTTCAGAGGATTCTGTGGGTGGACGATCACTCTAACATCGTCCCTTATCAACTCACAACAGTCACATATGGTACCAGGTCTGCTCCATTCTTGGCGATCCGGACAATGATTCAATTAGTAAAAGATGAGGGTAGTAAATTCCCTCTGGCTGTTAATCCATTATTAAAAGGAAGATATGTGGATGATATTTTTGGAGGTGCTGACACAGTGAGTCAACTCATAGATATCTCAACTCAAGTCAGACAACCCTGCATGGTAGGTGGTTTCCCCTTGGCGAAATGGCACAGCAATTCAATTCATTTTCTCAGATCAATAGCAGACAACTCATCAAATGAACAAATTCACTCATTTGAGAGCAGTAAAACAAAGTTACTCGGGCTCTCGTGGATTCCAGCGAACGACTCATTCAAGTTCATCTTAAAACCTCTTCGTGAGAAGTCCAAGCTCACAAAGAGAACAATATTGTCAGAAACAGCGCAACTCTGCGATCCACTTGGATTTCTAGCACCTTTCATTGTCAGAGCAAAGATCTTGCTGCAAGAAATCTGGCTAGACAAACTCGCATGGGACGAGCCAGCTCCAACTCACATCGAATCCAAGTGGAACAATATCAAATCAGAACTCACCTATGTTGCAGACATCTCAATTCCACGATGGTTAAAAATTACCAAGCAGTCGACAGTGGAACTTCATGGATTTTCAGATGCCTCACAACTAGCTATGGCAGCTGTTGTATACATTCGGACAACTCATCCAGGTCACGGAACCTGTTCAACAATAGTCTGCTCAAAGTCAAAGGTTGCTCTACTAAGAAAGATGTCTCTTTCTAGACTAGAACTCACCGCAGCATTGCTGCTTGCCAGACTAATCACGTATGTTAAGAGCAACTTAGATGTTCAGCCAACTCAAATTGTGTGTTGGACAGATTCTTCAGTCACGCTGACCTGGATTCAGTCTCACTCATCCCGTTGGAAGGAGTTTGTAAGAAATCGAGTGTCAGCAATTCAAGATCTCACTCCAATCCGCGTTTGGAGGTTTGTACCTGGCAAACAAAATCCAGCGGATTATGCTTCTAGAGGTATCAGCATATCCCAGCTTCAGAAGCACCCCCTGTGGTGGACAGGACCACAGTGGTTAACCACAGACGAATCATCTTGGCCGACTCAACCAGTAGTGTACGATTGAAAAGTTCAGCAGGAAGAGCGACCCGGGATCACGTTACGTGTTCAGACAACTCCATCAGATTATCATTGGGATATGATATACAGACATTCTTGTCTAATCAAATTGCTCCGAGTGACGGCAATTTGTTTTAGATTTAGTCAACTCCTTAGACGAGTACCTCAGTCATCTCTCACCTTCCCTCTCACGCCACAAGAATTAGAGAGGGCAAGGATTTTTAGGATTAAGGCAACTCAAGAATCGTACTTCTCTCAAGAAATCAGACAGATCAACTCAAACTCACTGCCCGTCTCACACCCCCTCGCACGATTAACAGCATTTATTGACACTCAAGGAGTTGTTCGTGTTGGAGGAAGGCTAGCAAATGCTAACTTGGACCAAGAAGCAAAGCATCCTGCAATCTTGCCGCAGAAAACTCATCTTTCCAGACTAATCATTGCAGATGCTCATGAAAGAACCTTGCATGGTGGGACGCAGGCAACTCTGAACCTCATACGATCATCTTACTGGATCTTAGGCGGATGACTCCCAGTAAGATCATATATCTATCATTGTATGAAATGTGCTCGGTTACGTGGCGAACGAGCTAAACAATTAATGGGTCAATTGCCGTCATCAAGAATCACTCCAGCTCGACCATTTGCCGTCTGTAGTGTGGATTACGCTGGTCGCATCACAATAAAGACTTGGAAAGGCAGAGGCGCCAAAACCACCAAGGGTTGGATGTGTATTTTTGTGTGCTCCGTTACATCTGCTCTTCACTTAGAGATTGTAACAGAATATACAGCTGACTCATTCATTGCAGCGTTCAGACGGTTCACTGGACGTCGAGGTGTCTGCAGAACTCTCCACAGTGATTGTGGCATCACATTTCAAGGCGCAGACACGCTCATCAGACAACTCTTCACGCAGGGAACTAAACAATTCAGTCAACTCGCAGCTATTTTTGTGAGGGATGGAACTGAGTGGAAGTTCAATCCACTAGCTGCACCACATATGGGAGGAAAGTGGGAAACTGCAGTCAAATCAGTAAAGCATCAGCTTGTGCGAACTATAGGCGACTCACTCTTTACGTATGAAGAGCTTTCCACACTGCTTGTCCAGATAGAAGCAGTCCTCAACTCCAGACCACTCGAACCTCTCTCAGCCGACTCTACAGACATCTCAGCATTGACACCAGCACACTTCTTAGGTGAAACGCTCGTGACACTCCCAGAGCCATCACTAGGAGATGTGCCAATGCCACGCTTATCCAGGTGGCAATTTATTCAGCAGCGACTCGCCATCTCCAAATGGAAACAACCATCACATCAGATCACAGTCGGCTCACTTGTACTACTCACTGACGAGAGGTTCCCACCAACAAAGTGGCCTCTCGCCAGAGTGATTGAAGAGTTTCCAGGAGCAGACGGACTTATCAGGACAGTCAAGATAAAGACAGCAGCAGCCGAACTCATCAGACCGCTCACCAAGCTGGCTATATTACCATACACTCCACCAGCAGATGATCAGCAAAGACGTTGCTGATGGTGGGACAATGTTCTGACTTGGAGGGCCCAAGGCAGACAGTCTTAGAATATTTGAATTTTTCTAACTGCCGGACTTGTCCACCGGCGCATCAGTCGACCCCCTAAGCCAATGACAAATTAGTATTGATTTAGTGGCCCAACAGACGACTCTACGGCCCTAATGACGCCAACAAGCACGCGGTCGAGCACTTGTGGCATCAGTTGGCTCCAGGCAAATTACGCAGGCGAATCTGTAGAACTTCTCTCAGACGACTCGCCCATTTTGTCAGTCAACTCGCATATTTATGCATAATTAATAGTTCAGTCAGCTCAATCAAACATCCAGTGACAAAAGTGAAGTGTCAAAATCATCAAAGTCAGTTCCTGTGGTCCAGCACGAGCAGTTTAGTGCCGACGCGCGCGAATCTGTGCTGGCGGCGACGCCATAGTGCCTCACGGATAGTCACACACACAGTACACATCCGAACAACTCACCTGTGTGAGTGTGGCTATCGCTGCACATTGACTTTTTGTGGATGATTTCAACGATTCTTGGTGAAAAAACATTGAATAAACCATACAGACTACTCACATACTTTATTACAGTGCCAGACAACTCAATTACCATGCTTTATTAGTGTAATTCTAGATCATAAGTGTTATTGTTAATAAAAACCTCAGTTAACCTGATTTAAGTGTCTCAAAACTTATTTCTTCCGGAACTTTCTCACAGCCAACCTGAAAAACATTTATACAGTCCACTATTTTTCCTCATCCATCCAACTCGAAACCGTAACACACTTAGACCAGCAAATATCGATATAAGTGGTAAAACAACTCCAACCTTCGTCGGTACAGGTAATACATGAGGAACTCGAACATTC